>CM045884.1:74434941-74713114 GCA_025169545.1 Anguilla japonica
CTCTGTCCCTCTGTCTCTCTCTCTCTCTCTCTCTCTCAGGTCGGGGCATGTGGGTTCAACAGCCGCATCTTCCCGAACGTATACCCCATCCTCCTGGTGCGTGTGGAGGAAGAGACCATGGAGCTGGTCCGGGACGGGGCAGGGCTGTGTGTTCCCTGCCAGCCTGGTGAGTGCAAGGCTTCCTATCACCCTGCTCCATGATTGGTGGAGCTTCCTATCACCCTGCTCCGTGATTGGTGGAGCTTTCTATCACCCTGCTTATGTGATTGGTGGAGGTCCTCTGTGTGATGTCACAACAGCCTCATTTCTATTTCACTGGTGCCATCCATACCCCCTTATCCTGCTCACAGCAGATGCGGACACAAACCCTAGAACATAGAACATAGGACATAGAACATGTTCTGTGGTTTACGGGGTCCTCAGAACTCCCCGTAGGGTTCCTGCGGTCCCTGAAAGCCCCTTTTCATGTGTGTAAGTTCTGAGTGTGTGTAGACACGTGTGTATCGCCATCTTTCCATGTGTATGCGTACCTGTCTCAGTGAGTTATATACCATTCTCAGTGTGTGTGCAAATGTGCGTGTGTCTGTATAAAGGTGTGTGTACCAGTCTCAGTGTGTGTGTACCTGTGTAAATGTGTGTGTACCAGTATCAGTGTGTGAGTACTTGTATAAACGTGTGTGTACCAGTGTACCTGTATAAAGGTGTGTGTACCAGTGTACCTGTATAAACGTGTGTGTACCTGTATAAACGTGTGTGTACCAGTGTACCTGTATAAACGTGTGTGTACCTGTATAAACGTGTGTGTACCAGTGTACCTGTATAAAGGTGTGTGTACCAGTGCACCTGTATAAAGGTGTGTGTACCAGAATACCTGTATAAAGGTGTGTGTACCAGTGTACCTGTATAAAGGTGTGTGTACCTGTATAAAGGTGTGCTTACCCTTCTGATGCTCGTCCCAGGGGAGCCGGGGCTCCTGGTTGGCCGGATTGACCAGCGGGACCCCCTGCGGAGATTTGACGGGTACGCCAGCCAGGACGCCACCAGCAAGAAGATCGCCCACAACATCTTCAGGAAGGGAGACACCGCCTACCTCTCAGGTATGCCCTGTTCCTCAGGACTTCCCTCTCTCTCTCTCTCTCTCTCTCTCTCTCTCTCGCTGTCTCTCGCTCTTTCTGTTTCTCTCTCTTTCTCTGCCCTGTTCCTCAGCACCTCCCTCTCTCTCTATCTCTCTTTCTCTTTCTCTGCCCTGTTTCTCAGAACCTCTCTCTCTCTCTCTGTCTCTCTCTCTTTCTCTCTCTCTGTCTCTCTCTTTCTCTGCCCTGTTCCTCAGGACCTCTCTCTCTCTCTATCTCTGTCTCTCTCTCTCTCTCTCTCTCTCTCTCTGTGATCACACTCTACATTTACTCTCCCTCCCTCCCCTCGCTCTCTCCCTTCCCTCAGGTGATGTGCTGGTAATGGATGAGTTGGGGTACATGTATTTTCGGGACCGCAGTGGGGACACGTTTCGCTGGAGGGGGGAGAACGTCTCCACCACAGAGGTAGAGGGGACCCTCAGCACACTGCTGGGCCAGACCGACGTGGCTGTGTATGGAGTACCTGTACCAGGTGAGAGAGAGTGCTGTACCTGTCCCAGGTGAGAGAGAGTGCTGTACCTGTCCCAGGTGAGAGAGAGTGCTGTACCTGTCCCAGGTGAGAGAGAGTCCTCTACCTCTACCTGTGCCAGGTGAGAGAGAGTACTGTACCTGTACCAGGTGAGAGAGAGTACTCTACCTGTATCAGGTGAGAGAAAGTACTCTACCTGTACCAGGTGAGAGAGAGTGCTGTACCTGTACCAGGTGAGAGAGAGTCCTCTACCTGTATCAGGTGAGAGAGAGTACTCTACCTGTATCAGGTAAGAGAGAGTACTGTTCCTGTACCAAGTGGAGAGAGAGTACTCTACCTGTACCTGTACTCTTTATCTCTCCAGATTATGTACATGTTTGTGCACGCATGCATGCAGACACACAGGTCGTGTGTTAAGCACCTATAAGCCCTTTCTCGCCCCTCTGTAATGCACCTGTGTCCGTGTGTCTGTCCACAGGTGTGGAGGGGAAGGCAGGTATGGCAGCCATAGCTGACGGGACAGGGAAATTCGACTGCGACTCTTTTTTGCGGGAGGTGCAGAAGGCCCTGCCCCCCTACGCGCGACCCATCTTCCTGCGCATCTGTCCCCAGGTGGACACCACAGGTGAGATTTAGCACCTCCATCTTATCCCTCTTTTTGAGTCGGGTAATATTTTTCATTTTGCCCTTTTTCATTTCTCTCTCCCTCTCTCTTGTTCTGCTCCTTCTTCCCTTTTTTATTTTATAGTTTTTTTTGCAGCTATAGATTAGTGTCCACAGATGCTAATATGTATTATACATAATTCTGCTCTCTGAGATGATTATGTAATAATATTTGAGCAAGATGAGTCAAATATATGCCCCCCCCCCTGCTCCAGGCACCTTTAAGATCCAGAAGACCAGATTACGGAGGGAGGGGTTTGACCCGCGCCGCTGCCCTGACCCCATCTACTTCCTGAACGGCCGGGCTGGCCATTACAAGGTCTTGGACGAGGAGGTGCACAAGGCCATCGTGGAGGGAAGGGTACCTCTATGAGACGGACAGACGGACGGACAGACGGACCGACGGCGGGGGAAAGGGAGGATGTGGACGGGCAGATATTGGGATATCGGGATGTCGGGAATAGCTGGATGTCTGCGTGGGTCCTCCCGTGTGTAGCGTGCCGCAGTGTGTAGCAGCAGAAAGGCACGGCTGAGGGACGGGCCGGTCCGCAATCCGTGGAGGACTTCTGCGCTGGTGACGTTGTGATTTTTTTGTTTTTGGAAAACCACCCCAGGGAGAAGAGAGAGAAGAAGAAGAAGAAGAAGAGGGGGACAGGAGAGAGAGGGAGGGAAGAGGAGGAAGAGATAGGAAGGGGAAAAAGGTGGAGCTGAGGGGGGTTTTTGGTGCTAACTTTAGTCAGTGACTGTTACCATGACAGCAAGATGATGACAGAGGAAGAGTTACTGAGAGCTCTACACTTGGACTGGAACTCTAGGGAGAACTTTGTAAAAACACTGTTTTATGCTTTTTTTTTTTTTTTGGAAGAGAAATTAGACTAGGTGCAGGAGGGTCCGTGACATCACATCCACCAGGGTGCGCCTCGCTTTGTGGCTGCTGTGTGCTGCCGGGGTGGCCTGAGCAAAGGAAATCACAGTGTTGGCAGTAATTTACACTAATTGCATTTACACTGGGTTTGCACCTTTCACGGGCAGTGCAAGAGTATAAATTAGGCCGCCCGAACAGGGACTTGAACCCTGGACCCTCAGATTAAAAGTCTGATGCTCTACCGACTGAGCTATCCGGGCTCTGTGGTGCAAAGCCTACAGGGAAACAGCATAGCCGAACAGAACGAACACCAGTCTTGCCTACTTCTTTCATATTTCCTGTTTTGTTTAAAGTGTCTTTGTAACGGTGTCTCTGTAAAAAAGCATTATGCAAATACATTTTTAATTGAACTGATAGCATGTTTTTTGGTTTGTTTTATGTTGTTGATTTTGTGAAGCCTCACTCTCTCTCTCTGTACTTGTGCAGCCACCCTAGCAGTAGAGCTTGTGTCTCTGACTGATTCTATGGCGACAGCTGGTAGATGTGTGTAGACCTGCCCAGTGGGAAGACTGTAGGTGTGTGTTGATATTTGTTGACGTAGGCATGTGTGTGCACAAAGCATATAGGGGTGCGGACACGAGTGATTTCGAGAGCGTACACAAGTAAACGTATCAGTATATTTACGCTGAACGCTACAGCATTTAAACTGTTGTACAATGGAGCAAATTCAGACATTTGCGTGAAATATTTCATATATTTAGGAAACATTCAGTAAATGTTTCCATGCATAAATGCTTGTTTTCATACCCTTGGAGAACCCTCTTCCTGGACACACAACGTCTTGTGTGTTTTCATTTTAACTCTAATTTGGCACACCTGATTCTGCCCATTAGCAGCTGAAGGAGATCTCTAGCTGTTGAATGAGGTGTACTTTGTTAGGGCTGGAGTCACAATGCTGGTTTTGCATAAGGTGACGTTTGAGGAAGTGAGATCTGACTTAAGTGGCTTAGATCACAGCCCAGCTTGTGGTAGAGAAAGTGGCTGAGGGGTTTCTGCTTTATTTTTTTTTTGGAAGAGAAATTAGACTAGGTGCAGGAGGGTCCGTGACATCACATCCACCAGGGGGCGCCTTGCTTTGTGGCTGCTGTGTGCTGCCTGGGTGGCCTGAGCAAAGGAAATCACAGTGTTGCCAGTAATTTACACTAATTGCATTTACACTGGGTTTGCACCTTTCACGGGCAGTGCAAGAGTATAAATTAGGCCGCCCGAACAGGGACTTGAACCCTGGACCCTCAGATTAAAAGTCTGATGCTCTACCGACTGAGCTATCCGGGCTCTATGGTGCAAAGCCTACAGGGAAACAGCATAGCCGAACAGAACGAACACCAGTCTTGCCTACTTCTTTCATATTTCCTGTTTTGTTTAAAGTGTCTTTGTAACGGTGTCTCTGTAAAAAAGCATTATGCAAATACATTTTTAATTGAACTGACAGCATGTCTTTTGGTTTGTTTTACGTTGTTGATTTTGTGAAGCCTCACTCTCTCTCTGTACTTGTGCAGCCACCCTAGCAGTAGAGCTTGTGTCTCTGACTGATTCTATGGCGACAGCTGGTAGATGTGTGTAGACCTACCTAGTGGGAAGACTGTAGGTGTGTGTTGATATTTGTTGACGTAGGCATGTGTGTGTACAAAGCATATAGGGGTGCAGACACGAGTGATTTTGAGAGCGTACACAAGTAAACATATCAGTATATTTACGCTGAATGCTACAGAATTTAAACTGTTGTACAATGGAGCAAATTCAGACATTTGCGTGAAATATTTCATATATTTAGGAAACATTCAGTAAATTTTTCCATGCATAAATGCTTGTTTTCATACCCTTGGAGAACCCTCTTCCTGGAGACACACAACGTCTTGTGTGTTTTCATTTTAACTCTAATTTGGCACACCTGATTCTACCCATTAGCAGCTGAAGGAGATCTCTAGCTGTTGAATGAGGTGTACTTTGTTAGGGCTGGAGTCACAATGCTGGTTTTGCATAAGGTGACGTTTGAGGAAGTGAGATCTGACTTAAGTGGCTTAGATCACAGCCCAGCTTGTGGTAGAGAAAGTGGCTGAGGGGTTTCTGCTTTATTTTTATTTTTTTGGAAGAGAAATTAGACTAGGTGCAGGAGGGTCCGTGACATCACATCCACCAGGGGGCGCCTTGCTTTGTGGCTGCTGTGTGCTGCCTGGGTGGCCTGAGCAAAGGAAATCACAGTGTTGCCAGTAATTTACACTAATTGCATTTACACTGGGTTTGCACCTTTCACGGGCAGTGCAAGAGTATAAGTTAGGCCGCCCGAACAGGGACTTGAACCCTGGACCCTCAGATTAAAAGTCTGATGCTCTACCGACTGAGCTATCCGGGCTCTGTGCGGCAAAGCCTACAGGGCAACAGCATAGCCGAACAGAACGAACACC
Source organism: Anguilla japonica (assembly GCA_025169545.1). Lineage (NCBI taxonomy): Eukaryota > Metazoa > Chordata > Actinopteri > Anguilliformes > Anguillidae > Anguilla > Anguilla japonica. The sequence goes on from CM045884.1 coordinate 74,440,537, forward strand.
AGTCTTGCCTACTTCTTTCATATTTCCTGTTTTGTAAAGTGTCTTTGTAACAGTGTCTCTGTAAAAAAGCATTATGCAAATACATTTTTAATTGAACTGACAGCATGTTTTTTGGTTTGTTTTACGTTGTTGATTTTGTGAAGCCTCACTCTCTCTCTCTGTACTTGTGCAGCCACCCTAGCAGTAGAGCTTGTGTCTCTAACTGATTCTATGGCAACAGCTGGTAGATGTGTGCAGACCTGCCTAGTGGGAAGACTGTAGGTGTGTGTTGATATTTGTTGACGTAGGCATGTGTGTGTACAAAGCATATAGGGGTGCGGACACGAGTGATTTTGAGAGCGTACACAAGTAAACGTATCAGTATATTTACGCTGAATGCTACAGCATTTAAACTGTTGTACAATGGAGCAAATTCAGACATTTGCGTGAAATATTTCATATATTTAGGAAACATTCAGTAAATGTTTCCATGCATAAATGCTTGTTTTCATACCCTTGGAGAACCCTCTTCCTGGACACACAACGTCTTGTGTGTTTTCATTTTAACTCTAATTTGGCACACCTGATTCTACCCATTAGCAGCTGAATGAGATCTCTAGCTGTTGAATGAGGTGTACTTTGTTAGGGCTGGAGTCACAATGCTGTTCAGGTTTTGCATAAGGTGACGTTTGAGGAAGTGAGATCTGACTTAAGTGGCTTAGATCACAGCCCAGCTTGTGGTAGAGAAAGTGGCTGAGGGGTTTCTGATGGAGCTTAAATGGGTTTTCTGGGCTCCTGGTTATCTATGACTGAGACACACACTGGTTTTCAATCAGAGGATAACACCAAACAAAAAAAAGGCCAGCTTACTTAACTCAAATTACACTTGCAAAAAAAAGAAGTGCTAAAGCAAATTAGCTTTAACAACATGCTATGTGTCAGTCGCTCAAGCTAATTCTTATGTTGTGTATTTCATTCTGTACATTTTCTAAAAAGCCATATGTATTTTCTAATATCATTTACAAACCATTGGCAAACCTAATGTGTCAAATATACTTTCTGGGTAGCCATGTTTGCACAGGTGTGCCAGCAGTGCAGGTTAAATACCTCACTCAAGGGTACGGTACAATGGCAGTGCCCCATCTGAGAATTGAACCTGCAACCTCTGACCCCTTGAGTGAAGAGTTAATTGGCATCACTCTAGTGAATTTTGGCGGGACGGTGTGAGGTCTTGTCCAGCGGAGTCTTCGTCCACCTGCACGGACACCTTCTCCGGTAAGATTCTCAGGGACCCCAGTGTGCAGATGCTCTCAAAGTAGGGGTGCACCTGCTCCGTGAAGGTGTGCGTGAAGGTGTAGAGGGGGGCGCTGTTGGCCTCCGTGGGGTCGAAGAAGGTGACCTGACCACCGTCCCAGTCCAGCTCCACCCTAACCCTCTGGAGCCTCTCCTGGACCGGGATGAAGGACCAGGGTGTTTCCATCGCCCAGTACCCCCCGTCCCTTAAGCTGATGGTCCACAGGCCCTCCTCAGGACACGCCGAAAACTCCTCCTTCCTGCGGACGGACGTGGCGGCCACGCCCAGCGTCCAGTTGGTGCTGTCCCCCACCTCCACCTCCCAGCTGTGCCTCCCCGAGCTGTAGCCCTGGGACCCCAGCACACAGGCGTAGGGGTCAAACCTCTCCGGGTTATTGGGGAACTGCTGCTGCCCCGCCCCCACCTCGTCCCCCCCGTGACCCCCCCGAGTCAGATCATCAGAGAGGGCCAGGGAGCGGGCGGCTGTGTTGGGGTCCAGAGTGACAGGGGCTTTGGGTGCGTGGGGGGAAGGAGAGAGAGGAGAGAGAGAATGAGGGAGAGGGGGAGAGAAGAGAAAGAAGGAGAGAGTGAGATGGAGAAGGGGCAAGAGGAAAGAGGGAGGGAGAGTGAATGAGAGGGAGCAGGGAAGAGGAGAGTGAAGCAGAGAGAATTAGAGGGAGAAGGGGTGAGAGGAGAGAGGGAGAGGGAGAAGGGGAGAGAGGAGAGAGAGAAGGAGGGAGAGGGAGAGTTTAAAATGTTAACTTTTTTAATCATTTTATTATATATATATATCATTCTGAATCCTGAAAGAAAAAAAGCATTGTGTCTTGAATGGCAGAAACGTGTGAAAATGCAGCGAACATATTTTTGTAAATACTGTTTATGTTTATTAAATATCCCTTGCACTGTAGAATTCATTATAGTAGGATGCGCATATGATTAAGGCCAGAAGCTCATGTCCCCTACAAGGGACAAAAATTAATTGCGAGGTCACAGGGGGATTAACAGCTAAGATCGGAATTTCACTGAAATCACATTAAATATCGTCATCTATTTCCAAAAAAAAAAAAAGCAAGAGGAAAGAGTGTAAAAAGCGATGATGTGGGTGCTCGGAGATGCCAATGCCAACACAATGAGGTTTATTACCTTGGGGGCAGTTGGAAAAAAAGGTGACTATTGTTACAGTGCGTAAAAGAGAAAACTGCAGTAATGGCTTATTGTGACCACTAGGGGTCATAATAAGCCATAACAAACCGAGTTGCACCACGGCTTCAAATGTGGTCCATGTTTAGTGCCTTCCTTTGGTGTAAGGTAGTAGGACCGTTAGTCTAGTTAAATACTCACTGTACTGAACGGTCCCCAGCATCTTCTCCCAAACTCTGTACTTGAGGTTGCTCAGGTGTTTGCACACGTCGATCAGCGCCCCCGGATCTTTCTCAGGGATCTGAGGTGCTGCCCAGACCCTGTGGTAAAGGGTCAGGGGTCATGGGTCAAGGGTGCCGAGGTCCATTCGGATAAACAGGAGTGAGAGAAAGGAGGTGAAAACTGCTTACCTTTTCATTGTGTCCTCATAAGCCTAGAAAACAAAAATAAAATGTTACTCTCACGTTAGTCTGGATTTATGTGCCTTTGGGAAGCGGAGTCTCAGTTTTTTTGCCCTATGGAAACGAGTACTGAGTGCATTAAAATAAAAACTAGATTATTCACTAAAAAGTTCACTAGAATTTCTGCTTTTTTGCACAACGTTGTCAGTTTGAGAAAATTTAAATAATTGGTTTAAGCAGGGGCAGTTTACATTGAACTTGCACCATGGCTGCATCAAAAAAAATAAAAAAAATCAACCTCAGATGAATGATAAGTACTGCTTTCCAGAGAAAAAAAATCCATTTGGATTCACCTTTTTGGTATTTGCATACCAAAAGCAATTATTTTGATCAAAGGTGAATCCACTGTAAAAATGCTGCTCAAAACCAACAGTTGTCTAACATGGACTTAGCTGCTTATATTTCTACTGTGTTTTTATTTGGATTTATTGATCATTTACCAGGAGGAAGGAGACATCTTCAGCTTCCAGCTCGTCCTTCACAACCTTGATTGTGTCCGAAAGAGTGGATATATCGCCTTTCATTTGCTCTATCTTCTCCTTCATCGTCCGACTCTTCCGCTCCTCTTCCTCCCTCACCGCGGCGATCCTGGCCTCCTCTTCCTCCCGCAGAAACTGACGGAGTTTCTCGAACTCGTTTTTTATCTGTCTCTCCGTTTGTTGGGCCTGGCTCTGGAACAGACCAGAGCATCCTTCAGGACTACACATACCGTTTGAACTGAGGAGAAATTACTGTGAACATTTTGTTGCACTTAATATTATAAACATTTATGTTTTCATGTTGAATTCCGTATCTGTATGCACTTTGGACTACTGAATAATAATAATAATAATCCTTTATTTAAACTTTATTTTTATTATTCATACCAGGGTGTGTTTGAAAATGTGATCACAGGAGCGTGAGGCTAAACGAAATTCCTGCAGTTTCTCTTCAAACGGGCGAAGAGCAGCCATGGTTTCCGCCTGGAATTAAAGGACAGACAGACAGACAGACAGACATGCACACAGATAGACAGGCAGGCAGACAGTCAGACACATGCAGACAGGCAGGCAGACAAGCAGACCGGCAGGCAGACAGACGGACGGACAGACAGACAGACAGGCAGACAGGCAGGCAGGCAGAGAGGCAGACAGACAGGCAGGTGGACAGATGGACAGGCAGACAGACATGCAGAAAGACAGACAGGGAGGCAGACAGACAGACAGGCAGACAGGCATGCAGGCAGACAGACAGGTATGCAGACAGGTAAGCAGACATACAGACAGACAGGCAAGCAGGCAGGCAGACAGACAGGTAGACAGACAGACAGACATGCAGACAGACAGATAGGCAGACATACATACATACATACAGACAGATGGACAGAGTGAGCATACAGACAGTGTTCATAATTGCATTTTTTCCTGATGTGAAATAATTATTAAAAAATAAAGATTCTCTGATATTGAGGCTTTATATTAAACTATGTACTGTATCAGATGCGTGGACTCGATGTGTGTATGTATGTACTGACACGAGTGCATGCTTGTCAGTAATTTAGTAAAAGTAAATAGAAAGGATTAAATATCCCCGCCTGGGGGGCACATCTACACACTTCAACCCCGCGTGCTTCAGCAGGACGAGCCAAACAGTAGCCCCAGAATATATTTTTGAAGAATGTGTTTTTCCACGGTCTTTTCATCATCTGCAGTTTGCCAAAAAAATCAAAGTTTATGTATTTATCGGTTTAGTGGTTAGTGGTTGTATTGCATGTATATGCACACACCAAACAAATAAGAGCAAACTGTTGGGAGGAGGAGTGGCCGCAAACCATAGCAAAAGTAAAAGACATGCAAAAAATTTCTCATGGTGTGTCAATAGTCTGAAATGAAGCATGAGCAGTTTTAGGGGGGACTGGTCCCCTCAACACACGTACACGTCAATCACACACACAGGGACAGGGACAGGGACAGGGACAGGGACAGGGACAGGGGATGAGGGATGGATGGGGATCGGACTCCCAGGGTCTCCATTACACAAACCCATCCGTTTTTTAAACTTGACAGAGTTCTGCCCCTTTGACTGGGAACAAATTAGGGGATCCTCTGTCGTTCAGAGAAATCAAGAAGCCGAGGACAGGTGAGAACAGGCCATTCTGCCAATCTTGGCCTGTCGTTCCCCTTCTGACCAGAGAGAGCAATAAGCGCCGCATCATGCCTGGACCTAAACACCCAGATGGGGTGTCTTCGCCTGTATTGCATGACCTGCCGAGCTGAAATTAACATGAGCTTGTGTTTACAACCTGTCACCGTTTTCATGATAAACTGCCACCAATGATCGAATGTTTTTTTTTTTTTAAATAATCGGTCTCGGTCCCTTGGATTTTTCTGTCAGTTCTGCTCTGTGACTTTTTACGACATAAATATAGTTAATGATTTCAATATCTTTTTATAATAACCTGGGAAGTGCGTGATGGCTATATCTATGGGTGATTTATGGCTGTAAGTTAACACTGGTAATCGAATACTTATTTTAAACATTCTGTAGAATTGATACTCCTGACACATTTGTATGAAATTTCAATTTATTTGGAGCAGTAGACTTATATACCTATTTATAAGTAACACCATGGCCCTCTACAGTTCACGTGTCATTTTTACACTGTTTCCATGCAATAAATCTAATTAATGTAACAGTAAATCTGTTCATTTCCTGTAGCTACAATAATCTAGCCATCTCCTATAACTATAGTAAATCTATTAATTTCAGGTAACTACAGTAAATCAATTACTTCCTGCAATTGCCATACATTCTGTTGCTACAATAAATCTATTCACTTCGTATAATGACAAAAAATCTTTTCATTTTAACTACAATAAATCTGTTTAATTTCCTTGACAATACATTTTTCAGGTTCATGTAATTGTGTTTAATCTGTTCAGTTTCTGTAACTGTAACTGAGTATTGAACAATATTTCAGCCTTATTTTTGCTACAATTGTCCTTAACTGTAAAATTAAATCACAAAATTTTATAACGTTTTAAGCAATTTTCTTTCATTTCTTGTTTGTTTTTTTTCTCACAAATACCTTCAGACCTGCAAATAATCAGTCACCTCTAATCACCCTGTGATACATAATAATGTGATACAGTGAAAAAATGTGCAAAAAAAAAGTGCCTAAAAAGGTACAATTCTTGTCACTGTTCTGGTGCCCTATGGGTACATAAAAGTGTACCCCTATTCATGGGTTTAATAATAAGTTTGCTTGTACCCAAAGAACCGAAATGTACCTCCACTGCATCTTTGTTTCTGAGAGTGATTATATTTCTGTAGATATGTTAGATTTAGGCTGCTGGTACTCTACTGGACTGGACTGGGCTGGGCTGGGCTTGGGGGGCGTGCTGCAGAGATGGTGCTGTTGCAGGTCACTGTTATGGCGTGAAACTAAGACCCCCCTAGAGCCCAAAAAGGTTGAATGCTAATACAGAGACACGCACTCACACACGTACTATAAATGCCATCAAGGGCAAGAACATGCATAAAAGTGCACAGATTGACCACTACATTTAGCACAGTTAGACACGCTCACAAATTCGACATTACGATGGACCAGGCACTCAGACTGATTTGTGGCTTAGCCAGTCACAAACTCAGACAAAATGCCTTTGATGATAAAGGTACACTCACAGATTGACAGGTGAAAACGATTATGTCGCGAAAATGCAGCCAAGCATTTTAGAGTAGCCGGAAGCCTCCAAAGACGGCCCTAAAACCAAGAGATCTTACCTCACCTTATCTGTCACCCCCCCGAAGTCCCGAACAGAATGTTCTGAGGAGGGTAACGGTCCACCACCACCACCCCCCAAAAAAGTTTGAGCAATGTCAGACATGCCCAGCACACAAGAGGGATGGGAGGGTGTGGGAGGGTGGGGGGGGGGGGGGGGGGGGGGGGGGGGGTTTCAATAACACACAGAGCAGGACTCCGGTGTCTATAAGTGGCTGGCTGGCTGTCTGAAACTACATGTTCTGTGTGTGTGGATATAGGGCTGGAACACAGGATTGAGTTACAGTAAACACAGCCTGCTAAAAGCACAGAGGCACCCCTGAAATAACCCCGACCCTTTTATAGGTCCCCCCTCCAGACAAACTCCCATAAACCTCTCTGTTTAGTCCATATTCATCAGGATAAAGCAAAATAGCATTGTTTCTAATGCTTGACGCTTGATTCTTGATGCAATGCTGAAGGGGTTTTGGCTGTCCTATGACCCAAACATGAAATGAATGCGGTGTACTGTGTTCAGTAAGCAACTAAGGGTGCAAGCAGATCTATAATCTGCCCAAGCACTCTGCCTATCTGGTCCGGAAGATTCACTCAGCTAATCTTTAACTAATGACACCGGCTAATCAGAAGAGGATTTTTTAAATTCAGGCTTGATCTTGCCTAATTTTTCATATTCCCTGTTTCTGTAAAATGTCTCTGTAGGAAGGGCTACAAAAATAAAACTGAAATGAAGATTAAAAATTGAGCTGCTGTCTGACAGCCCTGCGAGCTGATTGGCTGAATTTACAGCAGCTTTCTCAATCTCCAGCCCTGGTTGGAGGTGGTTTGCATTTTCCGTTGTCATTGGCAGCCAATGCAGCCCTTGGAAATAAGGTGTGTGGAACAGAGCCAATTAGTAACTCAAATGATGCATCTGAAAATTATTAGCATTGTCAGGTACCATCAGGAGCCAAAACACTAGTTGGCTTTTCAGCCCCCATTGGTGCTAACTGAAGTTCATCCAATCTGCAGCTAACCCAATCTGCGGCTAACTGCAGTTTATACAATCCAATCTACGGCTACCTGCAATGCGCACAATCTTCCCTAAATACAGCTCGCATAAACTGCAGCCAACTGCAGTTTATACAATCTGCGACTAACTGCATCAGCTGCCTGCAATTTAGGCAAACTGCAGCTGACTGCGGCATGCGCAATCTGCAGCTAACTAGACATGCGCAATCCGCAGCTGACTGTGGCATGCGCAATCCGCAGCTAACTGTGGCATCTGCAGTTTGTGCGACAAGCAAATATGCACCAGAAATCCCGGTAATGTTTGCAGCAGAGAAGACACTGAAAGTATGCTACTGAATATGCCTTTGCCTGGCTGGCTAAAACACTACTATGCGCCTAATTAAGGTAAACTACTAAAGAGAAGAGACACTGGAATGGACCACTTGCATGCTAGATCCTTTTTTCATGGATAGAGTTTTTTCTGACGTCACCGTAGTAACACCACCGTTTTTGATCAAGCTCTTTAGATGCCATTTGTGTCATCAGCTGTTTTAATGTACACTTCTTCAGCTTGGAAATTCATTACAGCTGAAAAAGACTGTGCTGCTTGACCTCGACGTGATTTGAACACGCAACCTTCTGATCTGGAGTCAGACACGCTACCATTGCGCCACGAAGTCTGCCTGGTGGTTCTCCCAGTTCACACGCACCAGTTTACTGACTCTAACTGCTGCATCTTTACTCGGCTCTTCAAAGGCTTCATGAGCACACTTTTCAGGAAGTAACGGACCAATTTTTGTTTATTTTGTTACGAAAGGGGGACCCAGAGCAATATTTTTTTCAGGGGCCCAAAATTTCTTGCTGCGCCCCAGGCAGTATGTTTGGTAGGCAATACAGATTGTGAGGACACAGTCGTTAGGAGGCTGATCAGGCCAACGGCAAAGGTCAAAAACTGGTGCAAATTAAATGCTGAAAAGTCAGTTTCATCTGTGTGTAAACACTGAGTATTTTTTCACGGATTGTATGCTTTCTGTTGTCATTGTAGTAACTCAAGCTTTTTGATCAGCATGCCATTTGTGTCATCAGCTGTTTTAATGTACACTTCTTCAGCTTGGGAAATTCGTTCCCGCTGCAAAAGACAGTGCTGCTTGACCTCGACGTGATTTGAACACGCAACCTTCTGATCTGGAGTCAGACGCGCTACCGTTGCGCCACGAAGCCGGCCTGATGGTTTCCCCAGTTCACATGCACTGGTTTACTGACTCTGACTGGTGCATCTTTAGTCAGTTCTTCAAAGGCTTCATGTCAAATGCTGTTCCTTGAACATGGAGAGACCACATTGCAACACTTGCGAGTGCAAATTGGACAAAAAGTCGAGAAGTTTCAAGAATTCTCGAAGAAGAAATTTGAACTAAACAACCTTTTCACGAAGTACGACAGACCAAAGTAAAATCTTTGCCATCAAAGCCATGCTGTCTCTGGATTCCAGGACTTTACAACTGCTGGATTTCAGAACTAGTTGATCTTACGCTTTGGCACATTAAAAAAAGGCACTGTTTTGATGTAAATCACTGGAGAGGGACAATGTGATAATTGACTGACAAGAGTGGTCCATAAATTGCTTTCTGAGTGGTGACTGATTTGCATTTGAAAAAACTGCCCGGGAAGAAATTGAGTTCCAACCTATCACCCCTGCAAATCCCCGATAGATCAGTTTAAGTTGAAAAGCGGCTATAATACTTTATACATATGTGCCCGACTAGTTCCTCTCTCAGTTCCTGTGGCTGCCAAACATGCCCAAGCCAGAACACCGCTTGAACCACATTTCACAGATCGGGGGGAGGGGTGCTTCTGGAACAGGCTCACTGGTCTTTACTGATGATGTAATGGGGAATGGCGGCAGTAGGATGCATACATTACGAGCCTAAATATGATTTCATTTCACTGTAAATATAGAGAGTGCTGCCGCTGGATTTCAGGATTTGACAAATCCAGGACTTGCCGTGTCCCATTGTGGATCCGACTCCTGTTGATCTCAATTGGCATGGTTACACAAGCCCTGATTGCTCAGTCGGTAGAGCACCAGTTTTTTAATCTGGGGGTCCCGGGTTCAAGTCCCTGTTTGGGTGTGTGTGTGTCTGCATGGTCTGCTTGGCATCGCCTTGTGTGGATTGCAAGGGTTTTTAAATCTTAATGCGCTTGTTTCCCGTGTGAAAAAACCAGTGGTCAAAAAATTAATTTATCCTTTTTCTTCCGAGTAGGACGCCACTCCTGAAGGTGCCTCATACTGCTCAAAAAGCAAGAGGGGCCATTTTGGGAATTAGCGCACTGTCCTGCTATGGGATAATCAAGCTGAGTACACTGGATGGGAATGTTTTCAAGCGGGTGACATTTTCTCCAAACGCGCTGCATTTAAATATCTCAGGATGATACACTTATTCCCGAGCTTCCGCTGAATATATTCAAGGGCACGCTTTTCAGGAAAGTAACGGACCAATTTTTGTTTATTTTGTTACAAAAGGGGGACCCAGAGCAATATTTTTTTCAGGGGCCCAAAATTTCTTGCTGCGCCCCAGGCAGTATGTTTGGTAGGCAATGCAGATTTTGAGGACACAGTCATTAGGAGGCTGATCAGGCCAACGGCAAAGGTCAAAAAATGGTGCAAATTAAATGCTGAAAAGTCAGTTTCATCTGTGTGTAAACACTGAGTATTTTTTCACGGATTGTATGCTTTCTGTTGTCACTGTAGTAACTCAAGCTTTTTGATCAAGCTCTTTAGATGCCATTTGTGTCATCAGCTGTTTTAATGTACACTTCTTCAGCTTGGAAATTCGTTGCCGGCTGAAAAATATTAGTGCTGCTTGACCTCGACGTGATTTGAACACGCAACCTTCTGATCTGGAGTCAGACGCGCTACCGTTGCGCCACGAAGTCGGCCTGTTGGTTTTCCCAGTTCACACACACCAGTTTACTGACTCTAACTGGTGCATCTTTACTCAGCTCTTCAAAGGCTTCATGTCAAATGCTGTTCCTTGAACATGGAGAGACCACATTGCAACACTTGCGAGTGCAAACTGGACTTTTCCCAAAAGTTGAGAAGTTTCAAGCATTCTCGATGAGAAGAAATTTGAACTGAACAACCTCTTTACGAAGTACGACAGACCAAAGTAAAATCTTTGCCATCAAAGCCATGCTGTCTCTGGATTCCAGGACTTTACAACTGCTGGATTTCAGAACTAGTTTATCTTACGCTTTGGCACATTAAAAAAAGGCACTGCTTTGATGTAAATCACTGGAGAGGGACAATGTGATAATTGACTGACAAGAATGGTCCATAAATTGCTTTCTGAGTGGTGACTGATTTGCATTTGAAAAAACTGCCCGGGAAGAAATTGGGTTCCAACCTATCACCCCTCACCCCTGCAAATCCCCGATAGATCAGTTTAAGTTGAAAAGCGGCTATGATACTTTATAAATATGTGTCCGACTAGTTTCTCTCTCAGTTCCTGTGGCTGCCAAACATGCCCAAGCCAGAACACCGCTTGAACCACATTTCACAGATCGGGGGGAGGGCTGCTTCTGGAACAGGCTCACTTGCCTTTACTGATGATGTAATGGAGAATGGCGGCAGTAGGATGCATACATTACGAGCCTAAATATGATTTCATTTCGCCGTAAATACAGAAAGAGCAGCCGCTGGATTTCAGGATTTGACGAATCCAGGACTTGCCGTGTCCCATTGTGGATCCGACTCCTGTTGATATCAATTGGCGTAGTTACCCAAGCCCTGATTGCTCAGTCGGTAGAGCATCAGCTTTTTAATCTGGGGGTCCCGGGTTCAAGTCCCTGTTTGGGTGTGTGTGTGTGTCTGCATGGTCTGCTTGGCATCGCCTTGTGTGGATTGCAAGGGTTTTTAAATCTTAATGCGCTTGTTTCCCGTGTGAAAAACCAGTGATCAAAAAATAATTTATCCTTTTTCTTCCGAGTAGGACGCCACTCCTGAAGGTGCCTCATACTGCTCAAAAAGCAAGAGGGCCCATTTTGGGAATTAGCACACTGTCCTGCTATGGGATAATCAAGTTGAGTACACTGGACGCGAATGTTTTCAAGTGGGTGAAATTTTCTCCAAACGCGCTGCATTTAAATATCTCAGGATGATACACTTATTCCCGAGCTTCCGCTGAATATATTCAAGGGCACGCTTTTCAGGAAAGTAACGGACCAATTTTTGTTTATTTTGTTACGAAAGGGGGACCCAGAGCAATATTTTTTTCAGGGGCCCAGAATTTCTTGCTGCGCCCCAGGCAGTATGTTTGGTAGGCAATACAGATTGTGAGGACACAGTCGTTAGGAGGCTGATCAGGCCAACGGCAAAGGTCAAAAACTGGTGCAAATTAAATGCTGAAAAGTCAGTTTCATCTGTGTGTAAACACTGAGTATTTTTTCACGGATTGTATGCTTTCTGTTGTCATTGTAGTAACTCAAGCTTTTTAGATGCCATTTGTGTCATCAGCTGTTTTAATGTACACTTCTTCAGCTTGGAAATTCATTGCTGCTGAAAAAGATTAGTGCTGCTTGACCTCGACGTGATTTGAACACGCAACCTTCTGATCTGGAGTCAGACGCGCTACCGTTGCGCCACGAAGCCTGCCTGTTAGCTTTCCCAGTTCACACACACCAGTTTACTGACTCTAACTGGTGCATCTTTACTCGGCTCTTCAAAGGCTTCATGAGCACACTTTTCAGGAAGTAACAGACCAATTTTTGTTTATTTTGTTACGAAAGGGGGACCCAGAGCAATATTTTTTTCAAGGGCCCAAAATTTCTAGCTGCGCCCCAGGCAGTATGTTCGGTAGGCAATACAGATTTTGAGGACACAGTCGTTAGGAGGCTGATCAGGCCAACGGCAAAGGTCAAAAACTGGTGCAAATTAAATGCTGAAAAGTCTGTTTCATCTGTGTGTAAAGACTGAGTATTTTTTCACGGATTGTATGCTTTCTGTTGTCATTGTTGTAACTCAAGCTTTTTGATCAAGCTCTTTAGATTCCTTTTGTGTCATCAGCTGTTTTAATGTACACTTCTTCAGCTTGGGAATTCGTTCCTGCTGAAAAAGACAGCGCTGCTTGACCTCGACGTGATTTGAACACGCAACCTTCTGATCTGGAGTCAGACGCGCTACCGTTGCGCCACGAAGCCAGCCTGTGGGGAAGGCCCCGGTCACATGCATCAGTTTACAATGAAAGCAGTGAAGGCACTGCAAAAAAAAAAAAACAGAGGAATCCGCCATGTGATATTCTCTCAGTGTTGAAGCAGTCCAGAGATGAACTGAACAGCCTTTATTTATTTTAATATGAAATTTGATGCCATTAATTTGATTGTAGCTTTATTAGCACTACAGGTGCTTTTATGGTCATGTTAAATGCACCTTCTCTGTGTCACTTTGGCTCAAAGCATGCATCAGTTGTAAATTGTACATTATCCGGAAAGATCAGTGAACTGAAATGTAACCAGGCCCCGCAAAAAAATGAAAACCCTGAACTTTTACACACACTGTTTTGATTGGTCCACACTTATAAGCACCTTCGCGGGCACGATTCTCAGGGGGTGGAACTGGCAGGACGTGCTGAAGTAGGGGTACACCCTCTCCGAAAAGGGGTGCGTGAAGGTGTACAGGGGGGTGCCGTCAGTGCCGGCGGCGTCGGAGAACGTGATTTTGCCCCCGTCCCAGTCCAGCTCCACCCGAACCCTCTGGAGCTTTCCCCGAACCTGGAGGGGTACAGACGGGGACTCCAGCGCCAGGTATTCGCCGTCCCGCAGGCAGACCGCCCAGATCCTGTTCTCGGGGCAGGCGGAGATCAGCGCTTTCCTCTGCGCGGATTTGCCGGCCACGCCGACGATCCAGCTGGCGTTGCCGCCCACCTCCACGTCCCACAGGTGCGTCCCCGAGCTGTACCCCCGGGACCCCAACATTTCGGCGCAGCTGTTGAACCTCTCCGGGGTGTCCGGGAGCTGCTGGTCCACGTTCCCGTCCCGTACGCTGGTCAGGTCCTCGGAGAGCCGCAGGAAGGGGTCTGCCGAATTCGGGTCCAGGATCACGGGACCTGGGCCAAGTCGAGGAGAGGACGCATAAAAACACGGATGATGAATCACTCATTTCACAGCCATTTTGGATTTACGGGCAAAAATCCAGGTGTCTTACATAGGTTTTGAACATACCAATTATGACCTTATGCCTTAAGATAAAGGTGAGATGAAGGCAAATTCGAATTCTCCAATTACTTTTGCTCCACTAAAATGGGGGGGGGGGGGGGGGGGGGGGGGGGGGGGGGGGGGGGTGTAAAAAGACCTGAAATTCCTACAGAGATATGGATTTCAATACCCTCAAATTAAAGCTGACAGTGTGCACTTTAACCTCATATTCATTGTTGTACTTCAAATCCAATGTGCTAGTGTACAAAACAACAAAAATTGTGTCACTGTCCCAATGCTTTTGCAATTACCTGTGTATTATACCATATTTATGATCTCTATGGCATTTTAAAGCATGTGTGATCTACGGGACGCTACTCACTGTACTGAACAGTCCCCAGCATCTTCTTGCGTGGACCACTAGGGGGCGGTCACAACACAAACGGAGTTGCACCATGGCTTCACCATGGCCCAAATGTGGTCCACGTTTAGTGCCTTCCTTTGGTGTAAGGTAGTAGGACCGTTAGTCTAGTTAAATACTCACTGTACTGAACGGTCCCCAACATCTTCTCCCAGACTCTGTACTTGAGGTTGCTCAGGTGTTTGCACACGTCGATCAGCGTCCCCGGATCTTTCCCAGGGATCTGAGGTGCCGCCCAGACCCTGTGGTAAAGGGTCAGAGGTCAAGGGTCAAAGGTCCAAAAAAATACAAAACACAGATGTCGCTTAAAAGATTCCACGTTCATAAAAATAGAGACCGGAGATCTCCCTGGAACACATTGCCAAATCAAATTGTCAAATGTCAAATGGCAAAAGGCAAAGTATTTTTATTTGAACACAAATAAGAAAAGTGCAATATTTTTTGTCTATTTGTAATCACATGCTATTGGTGTGAGCATCCCCTTCTTAGTCTTACTGTAGATGGTATGAACATATAAGCATGTTTTGTGGCACGTTATATTGAAGAAGGTCAGAACCAAGAGCAGCTGTTTCACCACTGTCCAGTGTTTTGAGGATCTTAAGTGTGTGGTGTTCACTCTACCTGGTCATTGTTGTCTTGTAATTCTGGAAGTGACAAGAACAATAGTTTATTCTCTAATATGCATTTATACAAAATACACATTGTCATCTAAAAACAACTTTAAAAAATAGTTAACATAAAACAAAGGAGGTATATGCACTTTATAACATGAATTCTATGTCCTTGTTTTTACAAGAAAACAATAAAAAACAATAAAATATACAAAGGATATGTATATAGATGTATGCATACGCGTACATAACTGTGACCAATGACCTATGACCTCTGACCTGCAGAAATGAGAGGTTGCGTAATGTCAGTTGCTGCTCCATGGCCGTCACCGTGTCTGAAAGAGAGGACATCTCTCCTTTCATTTTCTCTATCTTCTCCTTCATCATGCGACTCTTCTGCTTCTCTTCCTCCCTCATCGCGGCGATCCTGGCCTCCTCTTCCTCCCACAGAAAGCGATGGAGCTTCTCAAACTCGTCTTTTATCTTCCTCTCCGCCTGCTGGGCCTCGTGCTGGAATAGGAAACACTTAGAAAGCATTCTGATAAACGATAACATATGATGTAAGAATAAGATAATGAATAGAATCTCCTATACAACAAATGTTCTAACGTTTTTCTAGTGTATATTAGCTAGACCGAAGAGCAACAGAATTGATTCCTGGTACGAAAAACTATGGGGGAAGATTTAAGACTTAAGGCTTTTAGATTCATGAAGGGGATCAACAAAAAACAAAAACAATTTCTACAGGTCGAGTTCTGTTAGTAGAACAAGGGGACAGAAATGGAAATTAGCAAAAGGTAAATTCGGTACGGACGTTAGGAAAAAATATTTTCACGCAGAGAGTAGTCAATGTGTGGAATAGCCTGCCAGGACATGTGGTAGAGGCAGAAACTCTGGGGATTTTTCAAGACTAGGCTTGATACGGTGTTAGATACTGTCTAGTCTGCAGATAATCAGAGCACTAATTTAGTCGGGAAAATGGCAAACATTGTTGGGCTGAATGGCCCGTTCTCATCGTTATGTTATGTTATGTTATATAAATAAAAAGAGTTGAATGTGCATTTAACACAGGTCTTATCTGTAAGTACAACCAGACACATACATACACGCATACATACATACATATATCCACGTACATGTACACATGCATGCATCCGTATATACAGGCGGAGCTTCTGTAAATAATGCACAGCTACACGCCTGCATGCAGACATGCACTGAGTGAAATGGGAGTACCGTGTTATGTTTGGCCGATTGATTGCAGATTCGTTTGACTTCATTGGCAGAGTCTAACCACTTCTTCAGTGGCCTCACTGTCACCTTTAACTCCTCCTGGAACCAGTGAGAGGACAGACAGACGGACGGACGGACGGACAGACAGAAAAATGTACAGACAGATGGACAGGCTGTCATTTCCTGAATTTCTGTGGTTGATAAAAACTCTCGCGGGACGTTTGTTTTAAAGAGTCGGGATGCTCAGCCCAGTGCCTGGCCAAATTTTTGTGTCCCACAAACCGTGCGCCCGGCCACCAAATCATCTGCGACATCGTGATTGGCCACATGATCTCCTGCATTCCATTTCCACGGGTTATCGCTGCAAAAGACAGCTGGTTCTGCTAATGTTCAAATTTTAACTGACCTCTCATAGAGTGCACCCTGGCCCCTAATAGACTCATGTGTACTCTGTTAGAGAGGTTGTTGTGGTGGAGTGGTTGGAACTGGGAGACACACACACGCACACACACACACACGCGCACACATGCACACACTCACGCACGCAGGCACACATGTCATTCATGCACTCACACACACAGACACTCTCTCTCTCCCTCTCTCTCTCACGTATGCTCATAAAAACAACATACACACATTATTCTTACACACAGTACACACATTGTTCTTACACATGCACACACATGTACACATATATATATATGTATATACCACACACATAATTCATACACACACACAGACACAACATTCTTATACATAATGTGAAAACACTCATTATCCCTCTCTCTCTCTCATGTACACACATATGCTCATAAACACAACATACACACATTATTCTTACACACAGTACACACACAGTTCTTACACACACACACACACACACACACACGTACACACATATATATGTACATACCACACACATAATAAATACACACACACAGCATAAATATACGGTACATATGCTGTTCTCTCACTCTCTCTCACGCACACACACACACACACACATACACCGCATACACACACACACACACACACACACTCCATGTCCATCAGTTGAATGTGTTGCCACTGGGTGACAGACGTTTATGAATGTTAAAACATGACCTAGGGCCACGGCTCGTCTCATTGGTCAGTAAGGGGACACCACAGACACACAGCTGTTCTCTGTGTCCTATTATATCCCCTTATGTCATTTGTCATAAGGGGCTGTAAATATCGCTGGATGCCCATGTCAAGCGTGAGACAGCTTTGTGAAAGGGACACGGTGGTGTCAATGCACCGCTCACCTCATTTCAATTATAAACTAAAGCCGAAAGCTATTCGGCCATTCAGCAAAAGGATTAGTCTAAAGCTGGAGTCCCCAGCCCTGTTCTCCGAGAGCTGCAGGGACCGCCGTGTTCTGTCCTTTATATATTTAGTATTAAGATTTAGCTTGTTTGATTTAAGGCCCTGTGTGATCACTTTGACTTTTTTCGCGAAGCCACCATTCTTTTTTTTTTTTTACAAATGTACAAACAGGAAAAAGGAAAATAGCACTTTGTTTTGTTATAAGTGTATGTCATTCCAAACACAAGCTGGAGGCCTAACAGATCATTTTAATTCAGTAGTACATATTCACTTCAATATCCCTTCTGATTGGCAGCCGGCTACAGACACACTGCTGATTGGTTAAGACTTATCACCGGGGCACCTGTTCCTGCAACATGGTCTCCAGAAGATCAGTACCAAATCTCCCATTTTGGGCAGTGCAAGAACTTTGTTTGCTTTCAGGATGAAAAACTTATTTGAAAATCTGAACTGATTTAATAGGATTAATATCCTATTAGTCCTTGTTTTATTTTGCTTTTGAGTACTACACACACTAAAGAAGAAGACCTCTAATGGTAAGAGGTAATGACTGGCAGCAATGACAATGAAGAAGAATTCAACAGGCCGAGAAGACTGGAGTGTTTTCACTCTGGTGTTTTTTTTTTTTCCTTTCTTGATGTTTCTCAAAAGACACCAAGCACCATAGAAGGCGAGTAAAGCTAGATTACACCAGCACTGGTTCACAACAGTACAACAGACCCGAAATACTCGCAAACGCGCTCACCTTACTGTGCTGCGGGGAGCCGCCGTCGGACTGGTACCCCGACAAGGTCCGACAAGTCCAGCAGACGGGCAGCGTCCCCCAAATGGGCTCGCCGCAGCCCAGGCATCTCCGGGACCCCTCCTCTTCCCGGCGGGGGACCCCGAAATCTTCCCCGCCGCACCCTCCAGTAGGACGCGGCGAGCGTGAGGATGAGCGAGAGCCGGCCTCCATTCTGCCTCCCAAACACTCCAGACACTCCAAGCACCCCCAACTCCCACACCCAGCCCCCCCTGTCCTTACGTGGTCATGTGACACGCGTGTGTTTCAGAGAATTCTGACATTTGTGGGTCACACTTAGATATGATTACAGCAAGAACCCCCCCCCCCCCCCCATGCCCACCCACTCCCACCCCCCCCCATGCCCCCCCCCCACATGCCCACCCCCCCCATGCCCCCCCCCCACCCACCCCATGCCCCCCCCATGCCCACCCACTTCCCCCCCCCCACTCCCCCATGCCCCCCCCCCCCCCCCCCCCCGCCCCCCCCCCACCACCCACTCTCGCCATGCACTGAGTAAAAGGAAACATTACATTACTAGGTTAATAATGTTTGTTCTTTAGCATGTCGCTAGTAATATATTATTATGTTTATCAATTGGGGTTTTTCCTCTCTTGCTCTTGTATTTTCACCGATGTATGTAGATGTTTATGTGTGTGAGCATCGGTTTGTAAATGCACACACACCACACACTCAAACACACACACACACACACACACACACATATATGAGGGGCTTGGCAGGGCTTGAAAAATGAAACACAGTCCCGGAGCCCCCCACCCCCATGTCTAGTTTACATGTGTGGAACGTTATGGTGTTTCGTTTTGCAGAGTTCTGACTGTCGAAGAAGAAAAAAACACGTCAGCATTCTGCATTCTGAAGGGAAGGGAGGGAGTAATGTTTCCCTGGTAACACTTTTACAATAAGGTTCCATTAACTGACACGAATTAATGCATTAACTAACCTGCACTAAGAATGAGCCAATCCACTAACAAGGCCATGTGTTAACATTAACAAATCTTTTTTTTTTTTTTTTTTTTTTTTTCATTTTATCATATCATGTGCCATTCTCTTCCGTGTTAACACAATGTTATTGAATTATGATTTGTTTGGACATTCACAAGTCATGTTTCCAATACTGAGAGGAGATACTTAAGGAAGTATTTCCTAACATGAACAAATTGGTCAATAACGTTGCTCTTGCATGAATACTACATTATTCATACCTAAGGAACATACGTGCTCAACCTCCTGCTCCAATTCCATTGTTGCTAATGGCTTGGTTAACATAACATAAATGTTGATAGATTAGTTAATTCTTTGTTAAGGTTAGTTGATACAGTTGACTTGCGTTAGTTAATGAACCTTATTGTAAAGTTGTAAAGTAAACTAATTGTTTTCATTTCCCTTGTTTTTCACTTTAATTCAGTGGCAGTGTCTGTATTGGAAATATATGTGTGTAAACCTGACAAATTGAATATAGTATAATGTCAGTTGCCTTTGAATTTTATAGTTATTTTAGCCACTGATGGATAGTATACAGAATAATGTCAGTTACATTTGAATTTCATATTTATCTCAGAAACCAATGGATAATATATGGCATAATGTGTTATCTCAGCAACTGACATATTATACAACATAATGTTAGTTAAATTTGAATTGTAGTCATTTAGCAGACATTCATCTCCAGGGAAACCTGAATGACTTGTAGACCACAGAAAAACATTTTCTAAAGAAACACAGTCTTCAGCTTATGTTTTTTTTACAAGCTTACCATTTTTATATATTGAAAATTGTGCTAAAATGTCAAAAAAAAAAAAAAAAAAAAGGAAGCTGGCATCAAATCCTGCATTTATTTTTACTCATTAATCTTCAGATACAGTATAATACAGTTTTCAGCCACTGGTAATTGGTCGTTTTTTTCTACAGTGTGCAATTGCACTAGTTTGTATACAATTACAGAATCTTCTCTTTCACTTACAGTGTACTGTATATGGGCCTGGGGAGGTCTCCTTGACATACTCTCCTGAGAACCCAGCAGACAAAAAGGTTTAAGTCTTTAAATTTGTTTGACATAATAGAAGTGTGTCTTGGATGACAACAAAAGCATGTTACAGGAAAAATATTGTCAAAAAAAAAAAATATATGTACATATATTAGTTTTATTGAATGTCTCTTGTAGTGTAGGTTTCAGCATTGCTGAATATGTGTTCTTGTGATTAACAGCAGAGACGCATGTCCCCTACAGGGGACAGAAATTAATTACTGGGTCTGAAGAGGATATTCATGTCATAGTTACAGATGCCCCCTCACGAGCTTGACATTTCCGTTTAGGAAGCTCCCGTATTTAAAGACGCTATATTTATGGCGCAGGCACGCACATTCATCTTCTGAAGTCTGTGTTCTGTGCATTAGCTACCATATTTATCCCAGCATGTTTTTAGGCTTCATCTGACAACAGCGAAGAAAGAGGAAATTAATTAAACCAGCGCAACTTTCACAAACGGCCATTTTCACACACAATCCATTAATGCAGCCTGATGCCACTGGCAGTGCCCCCACATGGGAGATAAACCCGCAACCTCTGGGCTAAAACGTCCAGCTCATGAACAGTTATACGGCCGGGAATGAGTTGACTGAAGTTTTAAGTGAAACCCTTCCTTTATTTCATTCAATGACCAATCAGTTAATCATATAATCACACAGCACATTGCATGGACCTTAAAAGGGTTTTTTGGAATGTTTATCTCTTGTTACATCAGCATTAGAATGTGCAGTCAAGAACATTCTAATCACATATTTGTGATCTTACACCTTAAAAAGGGTTAATTGCAGTCAGCTCATTTCAAGACGACTGACTCGGGCAAACAATTTTTATTTGTCTTCACTTCATTTGCATTTTCTAATTTTAGGACATTAGGACAAAAAATGTAATGTACACTTCAGAGTAAATGCGTAAGTGACAACTGGACTGCACTCATTTTTGTCTCACATAATTAGTCTTCTGTTACAATTAAATTAAGAAAAAATACAGTGTGTCCTCATCTTTAGCTTGTGACGTAAAGAACGCTTTAACAGAAATAAAACTGATCGGTTCTAAAAACAGAGGTGGAAAATCCAGATCCAGACGGTAAAAGTCCTCTCTCCCGTGACAATCCTGTTCCAACAGCCTGGATTTGCTAATGAGGTCAATCCTTCAGCCAGGAAGTAAAGCTAATCAGTGAAATCAGCCGGCTGAGTTCACGTGTGTGAGAAACACGTGCCAGGACTTTTGCTTTGTTTGTCAAAGTTTCCCCCGATTATTTACCGATTAAACTTAACATACATAAAGTTCAAGATGCAAGTTAAGTATGTGTTAATTCTTGCCATTGCGCAGCTCAACAGCAACTAAGGAAGAACCTACGGACTTACTGAGCTGAGCTAGCACACATCACCTTATATTTAGTATTAATTTTTAATTGCCACTGGTCAACTTTTTAACTTCTTAACTTTTAACTCTTACTCCTGTTTAGCACACCACTTTTTACTGCATTTTACCATTTTACTGCATGAGATTTTACCACACGTACTGTGTTGTCTTCTTGTGTGCATTTGACGTTCTTATGTGCACTGTACTGTATCTCTGCGTGAGCTACGCGCCAGCGAAAGACAAATCTCCATTACTGCCCGCGTTAACGGACGATAAAGTTTTGAATCTTTTGAATCTTTCTGACCCCAGGGCTTTTTTTTTCTACCTGCGCGGCTGCACCTGGACGGACACCTGGGCGGGGAGGACCCGCAGGCCGTGCCGCCGGCACGCCGTCAGGAAGTAGGGGTACACCGGCTCGGCGAAGCGCTGCGAGAAGGCGTAGAGGGCGGCGCCGTCGGCCGCGTCGGAGAAGGCCACCCGACCCCCGTCCCAGTCCAGCTCCACCCTCACCCTCCGGAGCCCGTCCCGGACCGGGATGGGGGTGACGGGGCTGGTGTAGGCAGCGTACCGGCCCAGGAACAGGCCGATGCTCCACAGGCCCTCCTCGGGGCGCGGCCCGATGTCGGCCCTGCGCTCCACGGACGCGGCAGCCACGCCCAGCGTCCAGTCGGTGTTCCCGCCCACCTCCACCTCCCAGGCGTGGACACCCGAGCGGAGGCCGCGCGACCCCAGGACCACTTCGTAGTTGGAGAAGCGCTCGGGGTTGCCGGGCAACTGCTGGGACTTCCTGTAGCGCACGCTGGTCAGGTCCTCCGACAGGATCTGCCAGGGAGCGGCGGTGTTGGGGTCAAGGGTCACCGGAGCTATAGAAAAATATAGAGGGAAAAAAAAACACACGGGCAAGATCAGAAAGGCGGTGATCACACTTTTGGCCCAGGTGGACCCGGGATTCTGACTCGCCGTCACCTGTAAGTATCCTATGAAGGATGGGGCACATCTTAGGTGTCCTGGCCAATTTCCCAAAATGGCTTTCTCTCCTCTCCAACATTTGCCCACAACTTTTATTTACAAAAATAAATATATTTTTTAAATTCTGGGTTTTTTGGTCTTTTGGTAAATGGTACTGCATTTATATAGTGCTTTTTTCCAAAGCGCTTTACAATTTATGCCTCTCATTCACCCATTCACACACACACACTCACACACCAACGGTGAAAGGCTGCCATGCAAGGTACCAATCAACTCATTGGGAGCAATTAGGGTTTAGGTGTCTTTCTCAGAGACGCTTCAACACTCCCAGGGCAGGGGATCGAACCGGCAACCCTCCGACTGCCAGTCAACCATTCTTACCTCCCGAGCTATGGCACCCGAATTTAAAAATTAAGGACTAATTTTTATTGAATCAAAGTTTGATGTTGCGTTATATGTATCGCACCATCGCCAAGACTTCTACCAGGCTTCCTCAAGACACACTGCACGTCCCACATGAAGCTTGAAATATAATCAATATGAATATACTATGTCGTAACCGCCATAATCGCGCCCTGGAATATCAGGTACTCACTGTACTGGACAATCCCCAGCATCTTCTCCCATACTCGGAACTTGAGATTGCCCAGGTGCTCAGCCACGTCGACCAGCGCCCCCGACAGCCACCTCTGGTTCCTGTGGTGTGCTGGAGACCCTGTGTAAATATCGAGAGGTCAGTGTTGCCGGGGTTTCGGTCCCAAAAAGGAAATTGTAAAACGGAAGGCAGCATAGAAGCATAGATCTTTACCTTTTTACTGTGTCACTGTAGTTCTGAAAGACACAACGACGGGTAATTAGATTTTCAACCTCTTTTGAAAACTTATTTCGTGTTGGCATTTGATTTTATGTTGTTGTTGTTGTTGTTGTTACTTGAAAGTTATCTGATTAGTGCGTGAATTTCCACTGAATTTTGCACAGAAGCAGTTATGGAGGATTAAGGATAAAACGTGATCAAGCAGAAACACTGAACTTCAATAAATTATGAATAACACTTTTACTAGCATGGTATTACTTATTTATAAGCTATTTATTTCACTTTGTATAGCATTTGCAATGCACACACAGATTTCTCACATTTGTGAAATCACAGTTATATTTTTAGTGCAGTATACTTGGAGATAGTTTAGACACACACACACACACACATGCACACACAGTCTATTGATTATGTTTGCATTCCAACAGCATATGGTACATATTATTCATATTATACATGATATTCATAAGGCGATCATGGGGAAGCAGTGGTGCTTTGTGTTGTGCACAATTGCTTTTGTCATTGTTGCCATTGGAAACCCATTGAGGTGACGATCGGCGCTTACGTCCAGCAAAGAGATGTCCTCAGCGTTCAGCTCCCTTTCTGTGGCTTTCACCAAGACAGAGAGGGAGGATATCTCTCTTTTTATCTTCTCTAACTTCTCCTTCATCGCCTGACTCTTCTGCTCCTCCTCCTCCCTCAGTGCAGCAATCCTGGCCTCCTCTTCCTCTCGCAGAAACTCGTGGAGTTTCTCGAACTGCTCCCGGATCTGTCTTTCCGTGTGCTGGGTCTGTATCTAGGACGGCAAAAATTTTAAATCGCGAACATATGTATCCTATACATATACACAGCGTTAAATCAATTATTACAGAATATGTATTGGTAACTATTGGACTCATATGTACCCTGTTAGAGTTGAATTAGGGTTAACACTGAACACTTTACCGTGTATTTGTATGTATGTTTTATACTCTCACTCATATGGGAATGTTGTTCGCTTGTTCTGGCACTTGGGTAATGCTGTTCTGTAAGTTGTTTTCAGGAAAAGAGTATCCGCTAAATGAATGTAATGCAGAATGACAAACAATGCATAGACACATGGTTTGTTATATACCCACAAACACATATATTCACTTGCATATACACACAGATACAAATACACATACGCACAAACATGCGCTTGCTCAAACACAGACGCAGGTTCAGACACATACACACACACACACACACACACACTGGCTTGCTTGCACACACACAGAGTCAATGACAGAAAGAAGGATGCATATAGAGTGTATAATATAACTCAATTTAGTCTGGAATAGAAGCATGCATGTAACTATTAAACTAGAAAGTAAAAAAGAATGAAACAATTAAATAAAAAAGGTAAATGGTTTTCCGGTAATGCATGCTGGATCATATCCAAAACTTGAGTGAATTATTATCAGCTGCTACAACAGACATTTTCAGTTTTTTTCAGCACCTTCCTGTCTCCATTTCTCACTTGCCTGTGTCAAAATATTGTGTTTAGAAGCATAAAAGTAAAAAAAAAGAAGGTCACTTTACGATACACTTTTCTGTTTTGGACTAAACGGGTCCATGACACACTTTTGCATGACTACAGATATGTCTCAAAACAGTAAAACTGAGATACAGCATTTATCTTTACAATGTGCTTTTGCAGTACAGATATGTATTATTTACCTACATTACTGTCACTGGGCACGTGCACTTATCCAGAGCAACTAGCACAACTTTTTTTTTTTAAAGACAGACCATTCAACTATACAGCTGGATGTAAACGGAAGCAGTTTAGAAAAATGAATTTCCCTTGTGGACGATAAAGAACATCTATCTATCCATCTATCTATCTATCTATCTATCTTCAGGGTAAGTACCTTGCACAGGGGTACAACAGCAGTATTTTATCTGACAAAGAACTTGCAACCTTCGGGTCACAAACCCAGTTCCCAACACATTAAACTACATCGCTGCCTGTTCCAGACATCATCAGTTTGGTCCTGGAGAGCTGCAGGGTGCACTGCTTTCCATTGTTTATCAGAAGTTATACCATGGTCTGGGCGAATACTCGATTTTGATTGGCTGGAAGGTGAGCTCTCCCCCAGAACCCCCCCCCCCCCCCCCCCCCCCCCCCCCCTGCCATACATCTTTCAGCCACAGTGACATTATTAAACATGATACGATGGAGGGAGACAGAATGGGTGCGAAGAGGCGGACAGGCGAGGTTTCCATGGTTACCTTTATGTACTGGGCCGTTTGGACGTAGCTCAGTTTCACGTCCTTGAAGGCGGCCAGCTTCTCCTTCAGCAGCGTCTGGAGCGCCAGGAGCTCTGCCTGGAAGGACAAATCAGAGTCCCCCCCCCCGTCATTCCGACCTTCTGACTATCAGTTTGTCTTCATGCAGTTACTTTAGTCCTCTTTCAATTTATCCTGTGCATTGGGTTTTATGAACTACTGTGGGCCCGTCCCTTTAAGAATGCAATCCCAGAGTTCCTCCCATTTGCCGTGGGACCATCCCTTTAAGAATGCAATCCCAGGGTTCCCCCTGTTTGCTGTGGGACCATCTGCCAGCAGCCATACCTCCATGCACTGTGCTCCTGCCAAATGGCTGAAGCTAAGCAGGTCTGGGCTTGGTTAGTACTTGGATGGGAGACCACCAGGGAATACTGAGTTGCTGCTGGAAGTGGTGTTGGGTGGGCCAGCAGGGGGCAATCTTCCCTCTGGTACAAATAAAACCCCAATGCCCCAGTGCAGTGACGGGGACACTGTGCTGTAGGAGATGCCGTCTTTCGGATGAGACGTTAAACCAAGGTCCTGACTCTCTGTGGTCATTAAAGATCCCATGACACTTATCGCTAAGAGTAGGGGGTTCCCCGGTGTCCTGGCCAAATCCCAGATCTGGCTCTCGCAAAAACTTGCCACTAAAAAAAATCATCCCCAGACTTAATTGGCTAAATAAATGTTCTCTCCCTCTCCACCTTCGCTAATGTGTGGTGAGCGTTCTGGCGCAAATTGGCTGTCGTGCATCACCCAGGTGGGTGCTACACATTGGTGGTGGGTGAGGTGAGTTCCCCTTCACGGTAAAGCACTTTGAGCATTTGGAAAAGTGCTATATAAATGTAATTAATAATAATCCCTTTAAGAATTCAATCCCAGAGTTCCCCCCATTTGCTGTGGGCCCGTCCCTTTAAGAATGCAATTTCAGGGTTCCCCTGACTGCTGTGAACACACTGTAGGATCATAGGAAGACATGCCCATGAGATGCATTGCCAAAAAGATCAAAGGAAATTATTGCATTTGTTGTTGATCACTGGATTTTGGCACCTCGGTGACTTCCCCAGATTCCTCCCTATCTGTAGCAGTGTGGGGAACGGCCCTGAATGAGATGTCAGGTGGACAGGCAGCCACTTCCTCCTGCTGATAAGCAGGTTGAGGGGGAGGTGGCTGTTGTTGTGCCCTTCATCCCTCTCTCAAGTCTCCAAAGGTGGACCCCCCCGCCCCCAAAGCACGTGCCTATGCCGACAGATTGCGATGCTCAATCAATCAGACAAACCAGCCCCTTCCACAAGAGGTAGCATCTTCTCCACGCACTCTTCCCTAACCCCAGAGACATGATAATGTAGAATCTCGTGAATCTCTTTTATTTATATTTAAATCTTGATAACAATGGGGGTTTTTTTTTCTCTCCAGAAGCATTGCTGCAATGTTTTTGCACTTTAATCCACTTGCCTGGGAGCCAGAGACTATTGTGCACACCCTACAGGCCACACACAGTACTACAGGGTGTTTGACGGTTCTTTCATTGCACAAACAAACAAAGCAATCTGCCGAGTCATGGTAATAAACTGAGGCTGAGATAAGCTGAGACGGAAGAGTCGTGTTCTGTCAGCGCTCGCAGATGCACAGTGGTGCGAGCCCAAGCCACACGATGTTAAATATGGCAGGCTATTAAAAGTTAACAGTCACTCAAAGTTCACTTCACGGAACGCTCTTTAGTTTACTTTCCAGTGCCACAAACAGGTGCTAGACAATAGACACTGCAGTGGTGGATCCAACAGAACAATATGATCTTGATATTATTTACTTGGTGAATCAAATTCATAGGCCTATGTGCTCTGATAGTATAACGAAGTCAATAGGCTATAGCCTGTAAAATATTTGAGCTAGGCCTATGCGAAAATAAGAATTTAACAAAATGGCCTATAATAACTACAAAGTAGTGTTCTGCAAAATAAAACAACATATACTGTGGCCTATTGTAAATAAAACAGAAATGTCCTTAATTAAACAGTAGACATTGGCCTATAAAGTAGGTTAAATAAAATGAAATAGGTGTAGGCTTATAATGACGCACAGGACTCTGCATTCAAGCGATATCTTTGTATCAACTGTCTGCAGACAGTGAAATGCTCTCTCTGCCCACATGGGATTAGCCTGGAACATGGCAAGTGTGTAATTCCTATTTTCCTGTGGTTATATTTCTTGGTAAATGATAAATACTTTGGACAGGAATTCTCGGGAACACATTTCCCGCTGTTGAATCCTAGTCCAGAGGTGTCCAATCCAATGTAGGGTACAGGTTTTAGCCTAGCACTACCACACCTGATTTAACTATTTAACTCATGGTCTTCAATCAAAACCTTGACAAGCAGAATCAGGAGTCTTAGTCTGGGACTAAAACAAAAACCTGCATCCACACCAACCCTTTTTTTTTTGGATAAGATTGGACACCCCTGCCCTCGTCCATACACAGTACTACAGGAGAGCCAGTGACTATTTTACACCCTACAGGCCACACACAGTACTACAGGAGAGCCAGTGACTATTTTACACCCCATAGGCCACACATAGTACTACAGGAGATCCAGTGACTATTTTACACCCTACAGGCCACACACAGTACTACAGGAGATCCAGTGACTATTTTACACCCTACAGGCAACATACAGTACTACAGGAAAGCCAGTGACTATTTTAGACCCCATAGGCCACACATAGTACTAAAGGAGATCCAGTGACTATTTTACACCCTACAGGCCACACACAGTACTACAGGAGATCCAGTGACTATTTTACACCCTACAGGCAACATACAGTACTACAGGAGAGCCAGTGACTATTTTACACCTCATAGGCCACACATAGTACTACAGGAGATCCAGTGACTATTTTACACCCTACAGGCCACACACAGTACTACAGGAGATCCAGTGACTATTTTACACTCTACAGGCCACACACAGTACTACAGGAGGGCCAGTGACTATTTTACACCCTACAGGCCACACACAGTACTACAGGAGATCCAGTGACTATTTTACACTCTACAAGCCACACACAGTACCACAGGAGGGCCAGTGACTATTTTACAGGCTACACAGTGACTATGGGACATTAATTCACGACATAAACAGCTAATTCTGACACAAAGTCGCTTTAGTTAAGAGAGTAAATAAATCCCTCAGCAGACATTAACCGTCTAGTCTAATCAAGAACATTTAACAGCTGGTTGGAATGACAGTTAGAAGACGCAGCAAAAAAAACCTGGGTTGCACAGAGTTTCCTCAGGATGGGGTTGAGTTTGCACAGCGCTGCATTGAAGGGGTGTGGGGGGGGGGGGGGGGGGGGGGGGGGGGGTTCACCTTGCAGTGGGGCAGCACGGCCTCCAGGGGGCAGAAGCTGTGGTTGTGGTGGTGCTGGGTCAGGCAGTCCACGCAGATGAGCTGGCGGTCCTGCAGGCAGAAGAGCTTGAGGCTCTCCCCGTGGCTGGGGCAGGAGCGGCCCGCCCCCTTCCTCGCCCTCTCCCTCAGGTACGACTGGCAGGTGTTCCGGAGGGTCAGGTTGAGCACGGGCTCCTCCGCGGACGCCCTCCTGCAGACGGGACAGTCCCGCAGCTCGCTGCAGAGCCAGTGCTGGGCCAGGCACGTCCTGCAGAAGCTGTGGCTGCATTTCAGCACCACGGGGTCCTGGAAGATGTCCGCACACACAGGGCAAGAGAGCTCCTGCTCCAGGAGTGAGTGAGAGCTCAGCATCCTGTCTGCTATACGCACAAGCGCACACACAGATGCACAGACACAACTATCTCTCAAATCTCTACTTACAAAATGCCTAAGCTACCTCACTCATCTACCTCACTAACACACTTGAGCTTTCATCTACCTCACTAACACACCTGAGCTTTCATCTACCTCACTAACACACCTGAGCTTTCATCTACCTCACTAACACACCTGAGCTTTCCTCTACCTCACTAACACACCTGAGCTTTCCTCTGCTTCACTAACACACCTGAGCTTTCCTCTACCTCACTAACACACCTGAGCTCTCCTCTGCTTCACTAACACACCTGAGCTTTCCTCTACCTCACTAACACACCTGAGCTTTCTTCTACCTTCGCTGAAAACAAACTGGAGAATCGAGGCTGAACTGAGGAATATGTTTCCTGGGGAGGAAAAAATATATATACACAAGTACAATCTTTTACGATGGAGGCGGAGACAATGCTTGATAAAATAACTTGTTCCTACTTCCTTGTAGGTGTGTTTTCCACCTCCCCTCACCTGACGCCACCTACTTTCTCTGCTCAGTGACAGATACATTTTTACTTGATGCCAGTAGATGGCGATGTTGCTCAAAGAGGGCCAGATGTACAAAAGGATTGTGACCCCACTCAAAAACAGTCGCTACAAGGTCGCAATACCTTACTAAACAGTTGCAGTGGGACACAGTTGATTGGGATACAGTTTGTGGAGATTATGTCACTCTGCGACTTTCCTTTTGATGCACAATTAAATGTGTTCATGCATATATTGAAGTGGAAACGCTTGGAAATATTTGAAATTTTGCGACTGATTGAAAAAATAGGTTTGCATTTTGCAGATATTTTTTTATTGCAAATAATTTCTATAAATTTGTATGTCTTGGAAAATGGCTGATGATGATATGTTATTTCTGACTCCACTCTTTGCATGAGAATTTGTAGAAAGCAGGCAATATGCATATGTGTGCCTTTTTATTCACCCTACAATTTGCCACCAAAACCATCCCCAGATTTAACTGGCTAAATAAATCTTCTCAACCTCGCCACCTTCGCTAATGTGTGGTGAGCTTTCTGGCGCAAAATGGCTGCCGTGCATCACCCAGGTGGGTGCTACACATTGGTGGTGGGTGAGGTGAGTTCCCCTTCACTGTAAAGCACTTTGAGCATTCGGAAAAGTGCTATATAAATGTAAGGATATTCTATTCTATTCTATATTTTTTTGTGAAACACACCAAATTCAGTAACACACACAACCACTGAAGCCCCAGCAATTCATTCAACAACACAAGACTGTTGTTGATCTCAAGAACCATATAATCTACTATGCTGAAACCTACAGTACAAGGAATGTTCAATAAAAATAAAATAAATTATATATTTTCAAATATTATATTTTCACTACGTGTGTTTGTCGCCCAAGACATGCGGTATTATGTCAGATACTTAAACTTTTTTTCTGCTGGGTCTCACAAGGATATTTGCCTTAATTTTCAGAAATATTTCACACCAAGTAGAAATGCTGTGTCTGGGAACTCAAATCATAAATTACGGAATCACCGAACGAAGTGTGTATGGTAAAGACAGGTTTTGTTCTGTGGAAACAGCGAGTGGACAAATAATAGGGTTTCTCTCTGAGGAAGACGGACAAGATGAAATAATGTGTGACTGCAACAATGTGAATTATTTTCCACAGATATTATACCTTTTCTGTAAAAAAAAAAAAGTTATTTTTCCGGGTCCTCTGTCAGCCAGTCTGTCCCCCACACTTAGCCACTTCAGGCAATAAATTAAAATGACATTTTTGTCCCCATAAAAACAGGATGTTGACAGCAAAACAGGGACGGCCTGGATAAAGAAGGATATTCAGAAGGAAAAGGCCACATTCAAATTCAGACCTTGAGCTTTCATCAGTGAGGGTCCTGTTTCCATGACAATGTATGTTCAGAAACCGGCCAGTTCAAGTCTGGACTTAAAAGACTTGATGTAGTGCATTGTTTACACAATTATTATTATTATTATTGTTGTTGTTGTTGTTGTTGTTGTTGTTGTTATGATTATAGTGATGATGATGAAGATGATGATGATGATGATGATAATTATTATTATTATTGTTATTATTATTGTTGTTGTTGTTGTTATGATTATAGTGATGATGATGAAGATGATGATGATTATTATTATTATTGCTGTTGTTATTATGATTATAGTTATGATGATGAAGATGATGATGATAATGATCATTATTATTATTATTATTATTATTGTGTGTAAACGTGCCTGGATGTGAGTGGATTAGCTCGTTTTTTTCTCCCACAGAGGTAATATTCGTGGTCTGCACCAGGCTGGGTAGTTTCATAGTCTGCAGTAAACCAGTTTGTGCCAGCACGGGTTAGGCACCGCAACAGGGAGCATGTCACTTGAAATATTTGGCTCTGTGCTAGTCCGGTGTTCAACAATGCAGTGCCATTTTAAACCAACCCAGATCAGGTTTAAAATAAAACGTTGCCACATAGTGCTATTTCGGTGGAGTTATGAATGTGCCACCGTTATAAAACCCCCCCTCCCCTGCTTTCCCCCCTTTTTTTTAGTAGGTCAGAGGGTTACAGGGCGGGTTGCACAAAACCAGCCAAGAAAGGCAAATGGGAAGGGCACATGACAACCAGTAACACTGTTTATTAACAATGTGCACCCAAGTGAGCTGATATTTGAGCTGTCTATTCACAGCAAGACACAATAGGTAGCACAACAGAAACGAAGAGGAGTAGGGAGAGAGACTGTAGCCGTTGCCAAATTTAAAAAAATTAAAAATTAAAAAACACAACTAACTAGGGCCTTCTATCCTAAGACTGCTAAAACTGTCAAACAATGTCCTAACTACTCAAACTAAACCAAAAATACTGGGGGTGGCGGTCACCTCTAACCCAATGTCTTGCAACAGAAACCAACGTACGTGTGCTGTGTGCAGGGCACCCCAAAATTTATCTAGTCCCTCTCCCTGGTGAAATAAAAAGAAGACAAAATCATAAGGAACAGAAGGACAACTGGAAAACCCGAAAAGGCACAGAGGAGGGCAGAAATTCGAGGTACAGCAGCAGTGTAAACGGGCTTCACGCAGCTGGGAGGCGGAGAGAGGGATCCAGGCTATTTCAGGCGGCTCTATGGCCAGGTGGACACTGGTGATTGGATGAACCTGAAAAAGGGCGGGACAGGACCGATTGGTCGATGATGAGCGGCGGATGACCACTTCCCGATCACGTCTCCTGTCTGTTCTGGCCCCACGATGGTGGAATGACCTTCCCGTGGAGGTCAGAACAGCTGAGACCCTGACCACCTTCAAGCGACAACTGAAGGCTCACCTCTTCAGGCTGCACCTTTCCCCATCCCTCCCTACCTCCCTGTAAGGCGTAAGGAGTGAGTAGAATTTTAGTAAAGACTGTGGTGCAGTCGGGAGAAAAGCAAAAGAAAAGGTGCCTCGTAATGAGGAAGGCAAAAACGGCGTTTAAAGGAAAACAAAGAATGCAGCTGAGTGACTAGTAGCACCGAAGTCTTACTACTAAATCAAAACAAAAAGCTATATTCAAAAATCCTAAACCTTTTTCCTTACCACACTGTTCTCTAAGAGAGCTTTTCTCTGTACCAGTTATCACGTACGTAAGTAGACACTAAAGCGAAGAACAGGTCTCACGTGAGCGTATATAAGCTCTCTCAGTCAGGTGCAAACAATCGGTCGTAATCAAAGGAAATCACGGAGCGCCCTCAGGCAGTCCTGAAGATTACCCCACTCAGTTCCCAGAATAAATATTCAGTTCCCTCAACAGGGATCCTGAGTAGCCGATTAGCACGAAAAGGCGTCGATTAGCACAAACCACGATGCCCCAGTAGCAAACGGAATATGGAACCATGACAAAGCACCATAAAATAAAATAATAATAAAAATAAAATAAAATAAAATGAAGTATTTGAGAATCTATAGTCAGGAATGTAACAAGAGTTTTTTTTTTTTTTTTGCTAAGAAATGTATGCTATTTCTTAGCAGGAGTACTCCAGTTCTGATTTGCCCATTAATGTTCATTCTGGTGCAGCAAGTAGACTTTGGATTGGCTGTGCACTGAACAAACACACTGCTGATCGGTTAAACCATAAATTTCCATGTTACTTATGTAAGGAACGTCATCAGATTTTTCTACCAAAACCAGTGGTAAATTCCGGGCAGAGCACTGCTTTCTCCTTGCTTCGGAGCTCCAACAGTGACGCTGACCTTCTCCGGAACGATCCGCAGCGGGTGGTCCTCGCACGAGCTGTAGAAATATGGAAACGCCGGCTCTGCGAAGGGAAAGACGACCTCCGCGACGGGGCGGTTACGGACCGGGTCGGAGAAGGCGACTCTTCCGTTGTTCCAGTCCAGCTCGACCCGCACCCTCCGCAGCCTCCCCTGTTCCGGGAGCTGCGTTGTTTTCACGCGGTAGCTTCCGTTATCCAAACGCAGGGCTACGATCCCCAGCCCTCGATTTCGGCCCTTCCTCGGGACAGACTGCGTGGCCACGCCCACCGCCCAGCTGGTGTTGTCCCCCACGTCCACGTCCCAGTGGTGCGTCCCGGAGGCGAAGCCCCGCGACCCCAGCATTTCGGCTCTGGAGGTGAACCTCTCCGGGTTGTCGGGGAGCTGAGGGTTGTCCGTGCAGTACTCGAGACTGGTCAGTCCCTCAGAGAGAGAGAGGCGAAAGGCAGCAGTGTTGGGGTCCAGAGACACAGGACCTGGTAAGAGAGAGGGAGAGGGAGGGAGGGAGGGAGAGAGAGAGAGAGAGTGAGAGAGAGAGAGAGAGAGAGAGAGAGAGAGAGAGAGAGAGAGAGAGAGAGAGAGAGAGAGAGAGAGAGAGGGAGTTTAGATTTATCCATTCTAAGGACATGCTGATGCCTGGATGAGGATTAGTTAAGTCCTAATATTTAAAACCATATACTGGAATTGAAAGAGGGTATACTCTCTTTTACACATCATTGTATATTGTATATGTTTCATAAATGTTATGCATGTGAGCATGTAGGTGCCCACAAAACTCAGCTGAATCAATACTGTCAGAACTGGGCTCTGGCAGAAAATTAAAACAAACAAACAAACAAAAAATTAACACAAAGTGCCACAAATGATTAATAAGAATATAGCATGTAGCATGCAATTACCCCATCTACATTTAGCCTTTACTAACTAGAATCTTCTCCCAGAAATATTTTTCACCATAAAGCAAAATATTTAATCATCATGAATATAGAACCTAATGACCTCCATAATTGCCCCCTTTAATATCTAGTACTCACTGTACGGGGCAATCGCCAGCATCTTCTCCCAGACTTGGTACTTGAGATTGCCCAGGTGTTTGGCCACGTCGATCAGGCCCCCTGTGATTGGCTCGGGTTCCGGATGTGGTTTGCACATCCTAAACAAACACACTGCAGTCAATGCTGTCCTGAGTTTGTGTGTTTACTCCAACAGAATTTTTGTTTAATTGAAGGAAGCACATGCTTTACCTTTGCACTGTGTCAGCATGGACCTGGAAAGAAAATAGTCATATTTCTTCTATTTTCGTTTTTTTATCATTGTTGTAGAACTAATGTTTTTTTTTTTTTTACATGGAATTTGTTTCCAAGAGCAACCAAGAGTCAAATTAACATGGTTACTCTGGAGTTCATGTACATTTGCCGATATACTATCTGAAAAAGCAAGGTTATTTACCTGGCCTGGTAATTTCATCAGCTCAGACACTTTGGACATCAGCTTGTACACACCGGGCTGACATTGCTGATCCTGCAGGGACCGCCACGTTCTGAAATATTTAGGACACAGCCTGAGTTGCTGTGATGTTCAGCTTATGGAAAACTTGACAGAAGCTCTATTTGATCCCGATATATGATGTTTGAATGCTAAACATCATATGTTGAAAGGATAGGTTTTTTCGTGTCTATTTTTTTCTATTTCGCCAGTCAAAATTTTGCCACTACATGCATGAATTTCTTAAGTTCTTTCTGGGGTGTGTGTGTGTGCGTGCAAGCGGGTGTGTGCGTGTGTTTGCATGCGGGCGTGTGTGTGTGTGTATGTGTGCGTGTATGTGTGCAAGCGGGTGTGTGCGTGTGTTTGCATGCGGGCGTGTGTGTGTGTGTATGTGTGCGTGTATGTGTGCAAGCGGGTGTGTAAGTGTGTATGTATGTATGCATGTGTGTGTGTGTGTGTGTGTTTGCATGCGAGCGTGTGTGTGTGTGTGTGTGTGTGTGTGTAAGTGTGTGTTTGCATGTGGGCGTGTGTGTGTGCGTGTGTGTGTTTGCATGCGGACGTGTGTGTGTATGTGTGCAAGTGGTTGTGTAAGTGTGTACGTACGCACGCATGTGTGTGTGTGTGTGTGTGTGCATGCGGGCGCGTGTGTGTGTGTTTATATTATTGGAATGTAGGAGGAGGGACATTATAAAAGGGAAGAGGGGAAGAGAGGAGGCTAGAAAGTGAGCAACAGTAAACGAGTGAAGGCAGGGAGCAAATGAAAAGAGGAAGAACAGAGAACAGAGAAAAGGGTAAATAGTGAATGGACTGTGAAACACGGAGGGAAAAGAAATAAAAGAGGGAAGTAAATACACATACTTGTAAACTGTGTCCTTGTATTTCTGCAAAAAAAAAAAATAGAATTAATTAAAACAACATCAAATAATATTTGCAAAAGTTAATACTGATAATACTAATCTTTATTTAGTCTAAATGAGTGAAACGCTGCTGGTAGGATTGCACAATTTAGCCCTGCCTGCAGGAAGGAGATGTCGTCAGCTTCCAGCTCCTGCTCGATGGTCTTGATTGTGTCTGAGACAGAGGACATCTCTTCAGCTATCCCCTGGATCCTCTCCTTCAGCGTCCGACGCTTCTGCTCCTCTTCCTCCTTCAGCGCGGCGATCCTGGCCTCCTCTTCCTCCCGCAGAAAACGATGGAGGATCTCGAACTCGTCTTTTATCTGCCTCTCTGTCTCCTGGGCCTGGCTCTGCAACCGAAAAGCAGCAGGTGCGTTTTTTCAGGGTTGCGTTTGTCCACGCATGTTTCAGGAATTTTTGTAGATCTGCGACATAGCCAGACCTGGGGTCAAATGCGTATTTGTTTTGGATTCGAGTACTTTTCCGTGCTCAGTTGCCTGGTGACCAGCCTGCCAGTATGAACAGAAGGTGGGGTTTGCACTTGTTGTGAGTATTTCATTGTTTCAAATACACCAGACAAGATAAGTAAAAGCGTAGAAAAGTATTCGAATCCAAAACAAATGCGTATTTGAGCCAGGCCTGGATATAGCCCTCCATTCCAAGAGGGCTGTATCATCCCGACTTTCTGTTTCTACAAATTAACAATCCTCCATTAGAAAAGGATATGTGCGCATGAAGAGTGGTCCACACACAGATCTTACGAATAATTCCCCCTCTAAATGTCAGATGAAAAGACAGGGTTAATAGTCTTGATAAATTGAGTGCAAGCTGGTATGAAATGCAGAACCAGGGTGCGGCCCTCCAGGAGCGGTACCCACCGCAGACATGAGCTGAGAACCCTACCTTAAGATGCTTGGCCATGTCAGAAAAGACTCTCTGAGCTTCTCGTGTCCCTTTACTTTTGCCAACAGCTTGTCCCGAGAGATTCTGAGGACCACCTGGAGTGAGACAAGTGACAAGCAGAGGTGCTTTCATGGACAGATGGTAGATGGACAAACAACAGGTACCACTGCTTGAAAAAAACGGTTGAAAATTAAATGTTCATGTGTGAATGCCAGTGTTTCACTGGTATTTGTGTTCCCCCTAGTGGCAAAACATCATGACTACTACTCTCTATGTTAGTGTAAACATACAGTAGACATGCTACACATATGTACTGGATATGTACTGAAGTGATTCAGATAAGGAGGGAATTGAACCTGCAACCTTTTGGGTTACAAGCCCAATTCCCTAACTATTATATAAAAGGCATACTATGCAGGATTTATTAGCTTGTCTTTGCAACCAAAGAATTCTCCTTCTCTGTTTTCCTCCTCTGTACTCACCTGAGTCACAGATGCGCAAATTCTTTTGAAACTACTAGTAAATTTCTCCCATCAATTTCTCAGACCGGACATTAGTTTACATAGCCCGGTGGAGATCACAAACTGTACAAATTACTTGAAAACCTGAAATTCCAATCAAAAACTGGATGTCTGGAAACCCTAGCAGCATAGCTCCAGGTGACATTAGTTACAGGTCCAACTTTTAACTGAGTTTATTTTCGGCTTAAAAAACCCAGCATAGTATGCCTTTAATGAACTATTATGCATGTATTTATTAGAAAAATATTCCAAAAATTTGAATCAGGCAATATGACAAATAAAAACACTGAAGTTAGAGCTAAAATGGATTTATAAGAAATCATTTAAAATCTGAAAGTGCATCTGCTAATCTCATACTTTACAGAAACATTAAAAGAGAGGGAATGGCAGTTCTAAAATATATGGTAATATTTTTCACATACAATGTAAAGAAGCACAGGACTTCAGTTATACTGCATTTTATATGTAATTCATAATCATTGCTGCTCATATTCACTGATCGTTATATTATGTGGATCAGCCCCTCGGTATCATATGTGTCAGCCTCCAGTCCTGGAGGGCTGCTGGTTTTTGGTGTTTCAGCACAGAAGAACTTAACCCTATCAGGTGTGACATCACAAACACGTGATTAGAATGTTCCTAACGAAACATTCTAAAGTTGACTTAACCACCACCATAGGAAATTGAAAGCAATGGAGTTCTAGAACCCTGACTTATTGAATTTTGCTTCGAAGGGTTACTGTAAGCCACTGACTGGCTAAAGAGACCACACACCCGGTTTCCAACCGCCTCCATCAGCTGCTGGTTGAAAGAACACCGCAGAACACCACAGATGCAGCGGCCCTCCAGGATTTAAATATGACAGCCCCTGACCCCATAAAACCAGGGCGCGTGCAAAATCAAAAAACCCCGTACCTTGTGCTCTTCGGCGGCTTCTCGCAACGTCCAGAACCGATATTTCTTGCGCCCCGAAGCCTCTTTACAGCCCTCGCAAGCCAGCTCTTCCATCTCCACACAGTACAGGCCCAGGGGGGCCTTGTGCTTCCGGCAGGTCGGCACGGACGCCGTCATCTCTGGCGAGGCGGCCATTTTCTGCACAGCCCGGTGAGTTTGGGAGCCAAGTCACTCTGAAGACAAAGGCTCTGAGACGCGATATGAGAACTGACTCGCCGGTTTACTCACTTCCCTTTTACAAAGAAAAGAAAGTGGAAACGTGCAGGAGGGTTGGTTAATAGGCATCAGAGCCTGCGTCTTTTTTTCCTACGTGAGACTCAGCAAGTCGGTGCCAGGAAGCCTTAACAGCCCAACAGGTAGAACAGGTTATCCAATCTGTGCTAGCTGCATACTTTCCAAATCCTCCCAATACACACCCGCGCACACACACGAATGCACACACACACACGAACACACATGCACTTGCACACACACACACACGCACAGAGAGACACACAGACAGACAGACAGAGAGAGAGACAGAGAGAGAGAGAGAGAGAGAGAGAGAGAGAGAGAGAGAGAGAGAGAGAGAGAGAGAGAGAGAGAGAGAGAGAGAGAGAGAGAGAGAGAGAGAGAGAGAGACTCGACATCATAATTGCTGAAATTAAGCTGGTACTAAAGACCTGTCTCTGCTTAACCTAATGAACACACCCAGGCCCTACTCACCTGACTAAACATTTTTATCACAATGTAGACTTCTGTCTCATCCCACTTTTACTACAATGAAAAATTCATCATCAGGGACTTCAGTATTACTGTGGATATACAGTAGACACACTCTGTATCATTAATGAAGTCGTTAATGAAGAATTTCTTTCAAAGCTTCATAACATTCTGGACCTGGGCCTTTTTGTGTAGAGTTTGAGCCCAGCCCTTTTGTGTGGGCCTTTCTTTGTTGAATTTCAACCCAGCCTTCCTGTGTGGGCCTTTCTGTGTGTAGAGTTTGAACCCAGCCCTTCTGTGTGGGCCTTTCTTTGTGGAGGTATAACCCAGCCCTTCTGCGTGGGCCTTTCTGTGTGTGGAGTTTTAACCCAGCCGTTTCTGCGTGGGTCTTTCTGTGTGTGGAGTTTAACCCAGCCTTTCTGCGTGGGTGTGTAGAGTTTGAGCCTTTCTTTTTGTTTTTGATTATTTTCTACCCAGCCCGGGGTGATCTGTGTGGCAGTTATGACCCAATTTTAAATATTTTAAGAACATTCTGTGTGGGTCTTTCTGTGTGTAGAGTTTTAAGACTAAAAGCACATATTTCCTTTGATGCACACACACACATTAGACACACACACACACATACCAAAGCGACACACAAGCACTGCATAGATTCCCCCATTACACCACACAGCACACACACACACACATACACACACACACACACGCACACATGCGCATACACACACACACACACACACATACAAGCACATGCACACACACATATGCTATCAATGGGTCTACAAACAAAAAACGTGGAACTAATGGCACATTAATTCGCCAGTTCCCAAATAAGTGTTCACTTGCCCGATGAAAACATATCACAATCCGGTCATCCATTTGCATTTGCAGGTACAGGTAAAGCAAAAAGATCTCAGACTTTGAGCATCTGGGTACAGTAACTTAAATGGAAGGCAGCTGAATCAGACGGATTATCTCTGCTGAAATTGTCCAATGATACGTTATGCATGTGTGTAACTGAAGTGGGGGGTGTCCTTCTTAAATTTTTCATAGCTATGCCTAATTATTCTGTAACTTAAGAAACAGATGTGTGCTGGCATTGTACAGGAGCAGAGAGTCACAGTTTTTAATGGGTTTTTTTTTTTTTCTGTTGAATGAGGGTAATGTCATGCTACGTTTTGACGCCACAGACAGACGAGTTCAAAAGCCCTGATGCAAAAACTGATGTTTCTGAGTAGAAACTTAAGATTTCGAACAACACTCCACCATCCTGAATCTGTACCAACCAATTTGTCCACAGAAATTGTATATTTATTTTAAAAATAAAGACATCCATTTCCTCCTATTTAACCAAGTTAAAATTCTGTGGGCCAGATGGCGGCAATTGTGATTGCTCTGCTTCATTCCAGTTGAGCAGCACGAACACCATCATCGCGACTGTCAACACTGCAAACTGCATTAACACCACCGGCATTACTGATGTGTGTGCGTGTGTGTGTGTGTGTGTGTGTGTGTGTGTGTGTGTGTGTGTGTGTGTGTGTATGGAAACTGTTATTAGTGTGAAGACTCAGGTCATGTAGGGATACCAGCTCTATTTACCCAAAACAATCACAATTTGCATTGAGACTTAGAGAGAAGAAATATCCATTATTCCCAAAACACCAGATAGGAAACCAGACCATGTAGGAAAATTCTTAAAGGTTACATGGTAAATGGACTGCATTTATATAGCGCTTTTATCCAAAGCGCTTTACAATTGATGCCTCTCATTCGCCAGAGCAGTTAGGGATTAGGTGTCTTGCTCAAGGACACTTCGACACGCCCAGGGCAGGGTTTGAACCGGCAACCCTCCAACTGCCAGACAATCGGTCTTACCTCCTGAGCTATGTCACCCCGTTTGACAAAATAATATCTATTTCCAGTAATATTCAAAACAATATTCTTCCTTCATCAGATTTTGGTTAGTTGCATGTGGGGGTGAAAACTCTCAAGGATCTCCAGAAGTTCATTTCGACTTGCATTTAAAATATTGCAGATATGTATTTCTCTATACACTGACTCCCACAGTAACTCCACACACTGACTCCCACAGTAACTCCACACTGACTCCCACAGTAACTCCACACACTGACTCCCACAGTAACTCTATACACTGACTCCCACAGTAACTCCACACACTGACTCCCACAGTAACTCTATACACTGACTCCCACAGTAACTCCACACACTGACTCCCACAGTAACTCTATACACTGACTCCCACAGTAACTCTATACACTGACTCCCACAGTAACTCTATACACTCTGACTCCCACAGTAACTCCACACTCTGACTCCCACAGTAACTCCACACACTGACTCCCACAGTAACTCCACACTGACTCCCACAGTAACTCCACACACTGACTCCCACAGTAACTCCACACTGACTCCCACAGTAACTCCACACACTGACTCCCACAGTAACTCTGCACTGCACTGACTCCCACAGTAACTCCACACACTGACTCCCACAGTAACTCTATACACTGACTCCCACAGTAACTCCA
Source organism: Anguilla japonica (assembly GCA_025169545.1). Classification (NCBI taxonomy): domain Eukaryota; kingdom Metazoa; phylum Chordata; class Actinopteri; order Anguilliformes; family Anguillidae; genus Anguilla; species Anguilla japonica. Next base: position 74,482,290 of record CM045884.1, read on the forward strand.
CACACTGACTCCCACAGTAACTCCACACTCTGACTCCCACAGTAACTCCACACACTGACTCCCACAGTAACTCTATACACTGACTCCCACAGTAACTCCACACACTGACTCCCACAGTAACTCTATACACTGACTCCCACAGTAACTCCACACACTGACTCCCACAGTAACTCCACACTCTGACTCCCACAGTAACTCCACACACTGACTCCCACAGTAACTCTATACACTGACTCCCACAGTAACTCCACACTCTGACTCCCACAGTAACTCTATACACTGACTCCCACAGTAACTCTATACACTGACTCCCACAGTAACTCTATACACTGACTCCCACAGTAACTCCACACTCTGACTCCCACAGTAACTCCACACACTGACTCACACAGTAACTCCACACTGACTCCCACAGTAACTCCACACACTGACTCCCACAGTAACTCCACACACTGACTCCCACAGTAACTCTATACACTGACTCCCACAGTAACTCCACACACTGACTCCCACAGTAACTCCACACTCTGACTCCCACAGTAACTCCACACTCTGACTCCCACAGTAACTCTATACACTGACTCCCACAGTAACTCCACACTCTGACTCCCACAGTAACTCTATACACTGACTCCCACAGGGGGGCAGGGGGTGAGTCAGGGGCGAGGGTTTGAGGAGACAGGGAGTTTGGTGTGTAAGGAAGAGTGAGACGGGACTGAGTGAAGAGAGAACGGAGAGAGAAGGAGGAGGAGGAAAGTTGTTGTTGGTGTTGAATGGCGACATGTAAACACCAGCCGGTTCCACCAGCACACTGTCTTACCGGGACAACTGCACTGGCAGTTCGACGGGAAAGGTAGGGCGGTCGCAGCCTTGTGTACGAACACTGAATTTATGCTCTGACTCCAGCTCATTACCCCCAGCGCAGAGAGGACACCTCGGAGAGAGAGCCTCACGCATGCCGTTCCCTCTGACTGGTGAGTCTCTCTGTTTCCTGGGCAACGTTAAACCCCCCCACTCCCACAAAAGCGGAGGGGGCTGTTCGTCTGTCTAACTGTCTTTCTGTCTGTCCCGAGGTCGGTTCATCAAACTCTGACTGACAGACAGACAGAATTTGAATTTGACAGAGAGACTGAATGTTTTTCTGTTTTTTCCCGTTCTTTTCACCTTCAAAAAGTGAGACCAGAGGGAGAGAGAGAGAGAGAGAGCGATGGGAGGACTTCAGACCAGTCACCTGGGTCCAGCACAACGCAAGAACCTGGCTGGTATGAACAGACCTGCTCTGTAAACTCCTGGCTGTCATTCTCTCCTTCCCTCTCTCTTTTCTGCTCTCCCCCTCTTCTCTCTCTCTTTCTCTTTAGCTGCCCTTCCATCTATTATATATTCCTTTACATTTCCGATCCTACACTCAGTTCCCGTCACTCTTTCTCCCCTCATCCCTCTCATCCTCTCCACTCTCTCTCTTTCTTGCCACTCATCTTTTCCCTCCTCTTCTTTCCCTGGATTTTTTTCTCAGCCCAGTCTCTCTCTCCCTCCATTTTTTTCTTCTCTATCGCGCTCCCTACACTCCCCCTTCAGTTCCTTGATATCTCTCTCTCTCTCTCCCCCCCCTTTCTCTCTTTCTTTCAGGGCCTTGCTCTCTCTCTCCGTTTTTCTTTCTTTCACTCAGTGCTTTGCTCTCTCTCTTCTCCCCATCTTGCTTTTTCTTGCTCTTTCATCAACCCCAATCACTCACTCCCCTTTACTTTTCTTTCTCTCTCTCTCTACCACTTTCTCTCTCTCTCTCTCTTCTCTCTCTCTCACTCTATTGAGGTGTTAGAAGTGAGAGACAGAGAGAGAGGAGGTGTGGACAGGTGTGTTTACCCAACACACTGATGATGGTGATGATGATGATGATGATGATGATGATGACAGCTTCCTCCTCCTCCTTCTCTCTCTCTCTCTCTCTCTCTCTCTCTCTCTTTTCTATAGCTATTTCTCTTTTTTCTGCCTGTGGTTAGTTTGTTAATTGTTTTTCTCTTTATGTTGCTTGTATATTATTTTTGTTTTGAAGTACAGTAATTTCTGTGGTTAAACAATGTCCCAATAAAAAGGTTTTTTAAATTAAATCTCAAATCGCTCTCTGCTCTGTGAATCATTTAACATTATTTAACATTACGGCATTTGGCAGACGCTCTATTCCAGAGCGACGAGCATTAGTGTGTACATACAGCTTTAGGCACAATTGTAGCTGTTATCACATAAATCTACTGAAAGAGGGTTCAAGAGGGATATGGAGAATGTGGTGCTTTAAGTAGCACTGATTGGCTGGTAATGTCTATGGTAAATGCTCAGAGATCAGAAGCCCATATTAAGTGTGTGTCTGTGCGTGTGTGCGTGTGTGTGTGTGTGTATGTGTGTGTGCATGTGCACGTGCGCGCGTGCTGGCCTGCGTGTGTGTGTGTGTGTGTGTGTGTGCATGCGTGTATGTGTGTTTGTGTGTGTGTCTGTGTGTGTGAGTGCCTGTGTGTGTGTGTCTGCGTGTGTTTATGTGCATGTGTGTGTGTGTGTGTGTGTGTGTATGTGTGCTTTCTGAAGGACACACAGCGGCAGTGCTGAAGGAGTTCTCCTCCCACTTTGGCCGGCAGCTGGGCGCCGCTATCCTGGAGCGGGCACAGGAAGAGGCGGGGCTTAGGGAGACACCGGGCACGCCTGCAGTGCTGCTCCAACAAGTAAGACAACAACTTCCTGTGAGTCACTCTGGCATGGACACATGAGAAATCCACTTCCTGTGGGTTACTTTGCTATGGACACATGAGAGATTCACTTCCTGTGAGTCACTCTGTTATGGACACATAAGAGATCCACTTCCTGTGAGTCACTCTGGCATGGACACATAAGAGATCCACTTCCTGTAGAGGACTTCCGGATGAACGTTAAGCAGACAACATTATGTAGAGTGCATAAACACTTCCTGCATAGCTCTGCTACTTTGACACCTGGGGTGCGTTTCAACTACTTATTTTCTTGTCTCCTTTCCTTGTATCCTTTCCTAGTGTGGTAGGCCAAACAGCGAAAAAAAAAACTATGTGAAATTTACATCTGAATTGACACATTGTCAACGTGGGTGCATTCCAATTGCTTATTTTATTCATCCGTCTTCAGTCTTCGAGGTCCTTGACTACTGTGGATATTGATCGAGGTGCACCATATTTGAGGATATTCCAACCTGTTAAATGCTCCTTCAAGGATCTAGGAGGCTCCCGAAGAATTCTTGAGCGAGGAAACACGAGTGCGTCCTTCGCAGAAGTATTTTTTCAGAACGCGTGACGCATAGATGATCGACTTGTGGATCCACCTCTCCACATCTGCCACGTCTGTAATTGACGTGGCTTCAAACTGAGGCTTGAAAGAGCAAGGACATGCCATTTTCCTCACACACGTTTCCTCGTTTTCTCCATCCCCACCTCCTATCCCTGCTCTCTTTCCTTGCGTGTTCCGATGGGTGGAGCTAGGAGCCAGGAAAGGAATCAAGGAGATAAAGTAAGCGAATGGAATGCGCCAATGTTAACAACACGCGATTCCAAACGTCAATTTTACACATTTTTGACCTGTTTGGCCTTCCGTACTTGGAAAGGATGCAAGGAAAGGAAGCAAGAAGGAAAGAAAATAAGTGGTGGTAGCGCACCCTTACTCTTGGTGATCCATGTCCTCCACGATCTCCACTTCCTGTGAATCACTCGTGCGTGGATGCATAAGAGATCTACTTCCTGCAGAGCCACAGTCAGAGGAACTGGATGTGACGCTTTTTTTATTTTTTTAAGTCACTTTCCCTTGTTTTCCCCTTTGTCCCAGGACCCAGTGGCAGCGGGGGAGGTCATGCTAGAGGGAACACTGCTGCAGTATCTGGATGGCAAGTGGAGGAAGCGCCACCTACAGGTCACTAGGAGCTTCACAGTGGAGAGCCGTGACTCCAAAGAGGTGCAGAATATGTGGGGTGGAGACATGGAAACAGACACTCCATGCTGTGTGTGTGCATGTGGTGTGTGTGTGTGGTGTGTGTGCATGTGTGTGTGTGTGCGTGGGAGTGTGTGTGTGTGATTACGTGAGTTTGGGATAAGCTGCGTGTGTATTTCTGCACTTCCATCTGTGTTTTTTTAGTGCACATTTGGGTGGGTCTCCATGTTATAATTTGTATTTATGTTGTCTGTTACAGAAATGTAGTCAAGTTCAGTACAGGTGTACAGGTCTATATATCTAGGATGGTGTATGTTACAGGTGTTGTGTTGGTTAAATGTGTGTATTCAGGTTTGTGTATGTGTACAGGTGTGCATTCAAGTTTGTGTGTGTGTGTGTGTGTATGGTGTGTGTTACAGGTGTTTGGTGGAGGCTGGGAGTGCCACACGGATTTTACTCTCACTGGCTGCCAGGTTTGCACCACCGTACAGCAACACCGCCATCTAGTGGAGGACGCATGTCGACACATCTCAGGTTGGTCAGGAAGCTCCGCTGCAGTGTCCGTTTGTCTTTCAGCTCTGATCTTTTCAGGACATAAGAGTGAAAAAAAAATGTTTGATTTTAAGAACAGGCCATTCAGCACGCCTATGTTCGTTGTGTTTTCTATTTTTTACCCAGTTTTTCCTGTTTTATTATACCCTGTCTTTCCCCCACTGTGAAGCACTTCGGCCTGCCACTTGTTACATGAAATGTGCTAGCTAAATAATGATAAATATTAGTAGTAGTAGTAGTAGTAGTAAAAGTACTACTAGTAGTAACAGTAGTAGTAGGAGTAGTAATAGTGTTTATAGTCACATCTGTTTTGTGTTTGGTTCAAATGTGCTTAGATTGAATTGAGATGGGTCCTCGTTCAGAGAGATCATAAGTAAAGCAAGTGACATTTCCTGTAAGTAAAATAAAGACTGTTCAAAAATTACTAGAAATGTAAATGCATGTGTGTGTGTGTGTGTGTGTATGTATGCATGCATTCGTGCATGCATGTGTGTGTGTGTGTGTGTGAAATGTGTTCCATCTCTTTTGTGCTATTGGCCTGGAATATCACAGTAAGACCAAGGGGGAAGATGCCATTTTGGGACTGCCCCACAGAGTTCCCCATATTCATTCAGCACCAGTACAGCGCCCCCCTGTGTTTGTGCGTGGAATCGCGGGAGGCGCAGCGACTGTGGGCTCGGCTCCTGCAGAGGGCCGTGCAGCACCAGAGCACAGGTGAGAGAGAGAGGGATATCACCCTCGTCACGTGACTGCAGTGTGACCACATCATTGGTTGAAATTCTCTGAAACACTTTGAACAGTGGAATTTTCCTTGAACAAGACCAGGTCAAAACCTAGTATAGGGCTGGACCAAACACACGTGATCCGGCTGACCGTGGTGTAACTTCATCATTCACTCAGTCACTCAGTCACAGACATTCGCGTTTGATAGGGCTGGCCCCGCCGTTGCGGTCCAGCCAAAAAATAGGCAGGGAGAAATTTGGCTGTGTCCGAATCAGCCGCAAAGTGGTCGTTCACTTCCTGAAAAGTATGTTCTCGAATATACACAGCAAACCTCTAGAAATACATAAATCTTCCCGTGGTACACTACATTTAGAGAAAATTTTTCCAAAAAAAAGTTTTCAGCCAGTGTATTCAACATTCCTACTCAACAGTTGGGAAGTGTGCTGATTCGGACATAGCCCTCCACTGCACTTATCTTGGGCAAACATTGAGTAAATGCTTGGCGGAACATTCTATAAACTTTGACTTTGTGTGGTTACTGTAAGAGCTCTCTCTGTCCATTGGGTAAGAGCTTGTGCTCAGTGGCTAAATGTGAATGTGGTGATAACTGGATAAATGAATGGCTGAAGGTATGGTGACAGTGGCGCTGTCTTGGTGGAAGTGCATGGGAGTGAGGGAGAATGGCCTTTTTCAGTTCTCCAGAGAAAGAATTCCTTTGAGTCAGAGTGTTTCTGGAGGTGGAGTTTTCCTTCAGGCAGGAGAGGGGCACCTATGAGCCAGGGGTCCTGGGGATGGGCAGCGAGGAAGAGGTGAGGGACAAGGATCTCGTGTGTGTATTTGTGTGTGTGCATGCGCGTGTATATGTGTATTTGTGTGTGTGCACTTGTCTGATGTGTGTGTGTGCCTGTAAATATGTTTGTGTCAGATGTATGTGTGTTTTTGTCTGATGTGTGTGTATGTGTGCTTGTGTCAGATGTGTGTATGTGCACTTGCCTGATGTGTGTGTGCACGTGCATGTGTGTGTGCGCGTGTCTGATGTGTGTGTGTGTGTGTGTGTGTGAGTGTTATAATGTCACTCTTCCTCAGGTATTGTGCAGTCTGGTTATGGAGGAGATTCTGCCCTACCTGCAGCATCAAATCTTCCCCAGACTCATCTTCAGGAAGGAGACACTCACCTGGATTAAGGCAAGACCCCCCCACCAAACACACACACGCACACACACACACCCAAACACACACACACACACGCAAACACACACACACACACACACACACACTCACACACACTCTGTCCCTTGTGCTTGTATCCAGCTGCTGGCTGAGGTTTACAGCCAGGTGTGTGATCAGGTGAAGGCTGAGCTGAAGGATATGATGAACGAGCTGTCACAGCAGCGCCCCCTGCTGGAGAAGCTTGTGAGGTCAGACCTGCACCAGCTCACTGCCCTGCAGGATTGCATCGCCCACAGAATTACAGGTACAGCCACACTGAGGCAGACTCTAATGCGACTGAGCCCCTCACATACAGGAACAGGCACACTGAGGCAGACTGTAATGCGACTGAGCCACTCACATACAGGAACAGCCACACTGAGGCAGACTCTAATGCGACTGAGCCACTCACTTACAGGTACAGCCACACTGAGGCATACTCTAATGCGACTGAGCCACTCACATACAGGAACAGCCACACTGAGGCAGACTCTAATGCGACTGAGCCACTCACATACAGGAACAGCCACACTGAGGCAGACTCTAATGCGACTGACTGAGCCACTCACTACAGGTACAGCCACACTGAGGCATACTCTAATGCGACTGAGCCACTCACATACAGGAACAGCCACACTGAGGCAGACTCTAATGCGACTGAGCCCCTCACATACAGGAACAGGCACACTGAGGCAGACTGTAATGCGACTGAGCCACTCACATACAGGAACAGCCACACTGAGGCAGACTCTAATGCGACTGAGCCACTCACTTACAGGTACAGCCACACTGAGGCATACTCTAATGCGACTGAGCCACTCACATACAGGAACAGCCACACTGAGGCAGACTCTAATGCGACTGAGCCACTCACATACAGGTACAGCCACACTGAGGCAGACTCTAATGCGACTGAGCCACTCACATACAGGAACAGCCACACTGAGGCGGACACTAGTGTGACTGAACCGCTCACATACAGGTACAGCCACACTGAGGCAGACTCTAATGCGACTGAGCCGCTCACATACAGGAACAGCCACACTGAGGCAGACTCTAATGCGACTGAGCCACTCACATACAAGAACAGCCACACTGAGGCAGACTTGTGGCTGTGCGGCTGAACCGAACGTCATTGTTCGCATTGCTTACTCGTGTTCTCTTACACTGTTAGCCACTCTGGATAAGAGGGGTCTGCAGAATGAATGTACTGCCTGTGCCTCCACAGAGGGCATCTGCGCGGAGATCTCCCTCTGCCTGTCCCGCACCGTCATCCCCCTGCTCGACCGCACCGTCCACGAAGTGGCCACGCCCACCTGCGACGGGTTCGCCGCCGCCTGGCAACTCTTCCTGGAGACGTGCGACGACGTCACCGCCAAGGGCTGCTCCGGCCGGTCGCTTCACGAGGTGGGCAGGAAGGGGGGGGCGGGCCTTCTTTACGGGCGTGCGCTCACGTCGACTGACATCACCGAGATGGGAAAAAAAAAAGGCGTTCCGACTCGAAAGAATTATTCCTCCGCCTGGCGCCATGGCAACCCAACAGGGCCACGAATAGCCAGTGGTCCCATTGCCCTGAGAGGAAGGCGACGGGTTCGTCCCAATCACTTATTCTCACTCCTTGCGTCTCTTCCGTGCGTCCTTTCCTCGTTTCCTTCGCTCCAACCAACGGAGGACCGGAGGAAGAGATGCAAGGATGAGATGCAAGGACGAGAGGAATCCAGGGAAACGTGTATTAGGCAAACGGAACATCCTCGCTCGGGCAAGCGTCAGTTTGAAGCCGTGTCAGTTACAGACGTGGCGGATGGGGAGCGGCGGATCCACAGGTGGATTATTTATGCGTCCCGTGTTCTGAAAAAAGACTTCCCCGAAGGCTGCCCTTGTGTGTCCTGACTGAAGCCTCCGCCGAGAGCGTCCTCGCTCCTCCAAGGAGCGTTTAACAGATCGGATGGCCGACCTCGATCGATTTCCAGGTCACGCGAGGACCGAGGAGGCGAGCGCGGATGAAATAAGTGATTGGAATGAGCCCGATCAGCCTGCAGGAATGACTATGCCTCATGGCTCATCAGCGCCCCCTTCTGGTCATTCGAGAGCGCCTACAATTCACTTGACTGAAAGCTGCATTTCTGTGAAATATCAGCATAAAAACCAGCTGAGCGGGGGAGGGGGCATGATTCCTACATTAAATCACGTTACAATCAGTTTGGCAGATGCTTTTATCCAGGCCGACGTACAGAAATGGATTGTCTTTCTCGTTTTTTTTTTAGATACTGAGTCCTCTCGACCACCTAGGCCCGGGCACAGCCGGGGCCTCGCGGTACCTCGCCATGCTGGAGCTGAGTGCAGGGGGGCGGGCTTGGCTGCAGGCGAGCTGGGGGATCCACCGAGACTTCTTCAGGCTTTTGTCTACCAGGCCCAAAGCACGCTGCTACAGGTGAGGGGGGTACCAGGGAGGTCTCTCTCTCTCTCTCTCTCTCTCTCACACACACACACACACACACACACACACACACTGTACCTGTATTTGTAGCTAAACCCCATTAGTTGTGTTGACACTGAGTCATAATGCACAGAATTTCACTCGCACTCATTTTCTCTCTTTCTGGTGGAAATTCCCGCTACCAGCCTGATAAATGCATGAATGAATGAATCATTGCATTTATTTATCATTTTTCTGAACGTTCAAAGTGCTTTACACTGATGTGTGGGAACTCACCTCACCCACCACTAAAGTGTAGCACCCGCCTTGGTGATGCATGGCAGCCATTTTGCGCCAGACACACATTACCAAAGTTGGAACCCAGCTGGTTCCAGATGAGTACCATCTCAAATTTGGTGATGGACTGTCCGGTGATGGTCTGTGGCTGTTGTCTGTGTCAAGCTCGCCCACCAGCTGGACATGATCTTGCCAGCATGGTTGCTATCTCAACCATCTTGTTTCTTGTTGCCAGCTGATTTACAAACCAGCTTCAAAACCAGCTGCAGCCAGCTGTACCAGCTTAGAACTAGGCCGGAGCCCAGCTGGAATTTCCACCAGGGCTCTCCTCTCTTTCTCTCTCTCTCTCTCTCTCTCTCTCTCTCTCCTCTCACCTCTCTCTCTCTCCCTCTCTCTCTCCCCTCCCTCCCTCTCTCGCTCCCTCCCTCTCTCCCTCTCCCTCCCTTTCTCCCTCTCCCTCTCTCTCTCTTTCCCTCCCTCCCTCTCTCTCTCTCTCTCTCCCTCTCTGTCTCTCTCCTTCCCTCCCTCCCTCTGTTCGAGTTGAAATGTACAGTAATTTATTAGCCACGGGCCCGATTAGCACTAGGAGCGCAGCGTCCTTTCTGGGGCCCACGCCGGCGGACGCCGGGACAGCGGACGCCGGGAGAGTGTCCGGTACTTGTCCACTCCGCTCCTGGTGTGAGTAAGGGGCCTTACAGTCATCCAGGGTTCCCCAGGCATTTTTGGGTTGGATAACCCTCCCTTCACCCCAAATGCTACCTCTGCTACTGAAATCCCGCTGCCCCCCCCCCCCCCCCCTTACCCCCCCGTCTCTTTCATTCCCACAAAAAAGTAATACCTCTGCGACTTGTACAACTGCTACTAAAATCCCCATCACTTTCTCTTTCTCTGAATCCTCACCACGCGTATCTCTCTGTCTCTCTTCATCTCAAATTAAAATGAAGGTTTCTCTATTATCAGAAAATGCACATGCAAATGTACGGTGTGCATATTGCCAATGCTGCCAGAAATTCATTTGTATATTAATACAGATCTCTTCTATCACCCCTACTCTCTCTCTCTCTCTCACTCTACCACCCCCCACCCTCCCTCTCTCACCCCTTCTCTCACTCCCTCTCACTCTGTCCCTCTCTCCCACCCTTTATCTCTCTCTCCCTCTCACTCTGTTCCTCTCTCCCACCCCCCCCCCTCTCTCTCTCTCTCCCACCCTCCATCTTTCCCTCTCTCTCTCTCTCCCACCCTCCATCTTTCCCTCTCTCTCTCCCTCGCTCTCTCAGCTGATGGACAGAGCAGTGGCAATGTTCAGGCGTCTGCCCTCAGTGCAAATCCAATTTTGTACCGACCCCTCCCAGCTCAGCTCCGCCCTGCACCGGGTTCGAGACCAAGTGCTCGAGGTGTGTGTGTGTGTGTGTGTGTGTGTGTGTGTGTGGGTGTGCGTGTATGTGCGTGTGTGCGCGTGTGCGCGTGTGTGTGTGCATTTGGGTGTGCCTGTGTGTGTGTGTGTGTGTGTGTACGCGTGTGTGTGTGTGCATGTGGGTGTGCCTGTGTGTGTGTGTGTGTACGCGTGTGTGTGTGTGTGCATGTGGGTGTGCCTGTGTGTGTGTGTGTGTACGCATGTGTGTGTGTGTGCATGTGGGTGTGCATGTGTGTGTGTGTGTGTGTATGTGTGTCCATGTGTGGGGTGTGTGTGTGTGTGTGTGTATAACCTTATGGTGTATTTTGTCATCACCTTAATATCAGTGCTTAATATCAAATCTCTTGCTCTTGTTCTCTCTCGACCTAGCCCTCTTTTTCTCTCTTTATTCCTTTATCCCTCTCCCCCTCCCCTGTCTCTCTCTCTATTTCTCTCACTCTATTCCTCTATCCCACTCTCCCACTCGCCCTCTCCCCCTGTCGCTCGCTCTACCTCTCTCACTGTATTCCTCTATCCCTCTCACTCTGCCTTTCTCCCTTTCCCCCTGTCTCTCTCTACTCTCTCTCACTCTGTTCCTCTATTGCCCCCCTCTCTGTCTCCACCTCTGTAGCAGTTGGATCAGGACCTCAGGAACATTCGGGCCCAGCTGGTTCTGGATTGTGTTCTCCAGCTCTCTCTTCCTGCACTAATCCAGAAGCTACAATGGCTGGTCAGTGTGTGTGTGTATCTGTGTGTGTGGGTGTGTGTGTGTGTGCATTTGTGTGTGTGTGTGTGTGTATGTGTATGTGCCTGTGTGAGAGTGTGTGTGCGTGTGCACGTTCATGTGTATGTGTGTGTGTGTGTATCACCCCTCACTGTCATATGCCTTGGAACAAGAGCTTTTTTAACCTTTCAGAAGGAAACTCTGTTAGATAACCTAAGTAATGGAAGAGAAGAGGTAGAGACAGAAGGAAAGAGAAAACAAGTGTATATCTCATCTCCATGGTAACATGCCCTCGCCCACAGAAACCAGAGCACTATCAGCCCCGAGGGCACCCTGAATACGCCCCTTTCCTGCACCCAAACATCATATACTACCGAGTGCTGAGGGCCAGCCTGACCAGAGAGATCCGAGCAGGTACACCAGGGGGCGCTGTTGGATAAACTTCATTGGAGAGGCGATCTGACCTAGCCATTCATTCTGGTCTGTCCTCTATGAAATCACACATGTGGAAAAGGTGTTTCTTTCTGAGTGGCAAAAATATGGGTAAAATTAGGTTTGCTTGCCTGTGTGTGTTGGAATGTGGGTATGTGTGTGTGTGTGTGTGTGTGTGTGCTTGTGTGTTGGTGTGTGTGTGTGTCTGTGTGTGCTGTGTGTGTGTGTGTGTGTGTGTGTGTGTGTGTGCACGCACACTGGTGTGTTGGTGTGTTTGTGCGTGCTGGTGTGTGTGTGTGTGTGTGTGTGATGGTGTGTGTGTGTGTGTGTGTGTGCATGCCGGTGTGCTTGCGTATGTGTGAGTGTGTGTGTGCTGGTGCATGTGTGTGTCTGTTTGTGCGCTGGTGTGTGTGCACACCGGTGTGTGTGTGTGTGTGTGTGGGTGTGTGTGTTTGTGTTCATTTCTCTCTGTTGCAGTGATTCGAGACTCCCTCCCCCAGGACTGCGTCTCTCTGTCACCTGAGGTCCACCTCCCCAGCTCGGAGCCCCCCGGTGGCCGCCTGCAGAACTGCACCCAGCTGCCTGACTAACTCGACCTCACCCCTGGCTCCAGTTCCAACGAGAACGTCCCGGGTATGCGAGTCACAGCAGGAAATATTTAAGAAAAAGTGTTTTCACTTCAGCTTCGGGATAATGTATCTCTGTGCTCCAAGGGTAGAAGTAGGGCGGGTAGTTATTTTGAATAACTTATCCCCTTTAGATACCATTTCCACAGATTATTGGCCATTTTTAAAACAAACCAATATGTTCACCAGTATTCAGAACAAATTATTATTCCATATGAACATGTTTTGGACGTTTTTCACTGAAAATTCTCAGGGAACTGTTTTCAGATTGTACCAGCAATACATCTACGTCTGGTTTCAGCAACTTGTAGAACTGCAAAGTGGTTTAACTGATCATTGATACATAAATGCATTTTGATTGTACTTTTTTTTTTTTTAAAGACTTTATGTAAAAATAAAAATAAGTATGATGAAATGTGAGGAAATTAGTGAGGAAAAGGCTGGGCTATGAAGGCAGATTCTACACTACAGCAGAATTTAAAAAAAAAAAAAAAAAAAAAAACATTTTCGTTTTGAGACCCCCCCAAAAAGGACGACCCTGTCTCTGAGGTGCCCCTATAAACCAGTAATCAGGTGACTCCTCAACCAGGCTGAAAGACCGACAGACTGAAACTGCTAGTTAACATTATATCGATATGGAGGTACTTATAAACCTGTGGTCTTCAATCATTGCAGTAACCATTGCCTCAATAATAAGAATATCTGACCACTACATCTACCCATCCCAGCACCCTGACATTGTTTTATCCGGAAGCGCAAAATGTGTCATTTATGAAACATGGAAAGATTAAAAAAAAATATATTTAAATAGTTATTTAAGGCCCCCTGAGACTCCTTCCACAGTTTTTGAGAATCGCCAACTGAATAACATCTTGTGACCCCAGTAGCTATGTCTACATTGTCCCATTCGTTTCTACTGTAATGGTTACTTTGATATGTCTGCCTGGGTTCTTGCGGTCTTTGCGTCAAATAGTTTATAGACGTATTTCGTTGTCAGCTGTCTTGTAGCGTTTCATTAAGCGAACACGTACTCGAATCCATTGCCAAGTAAAAATTGTGAGAACTAAATAATAGTTATATGAACACTTTATCAAAAATTATGGAATCATGGAAGAAAGGTTTTTTTTCCCCAGCTGTGTAACGACGGTTCTGTTCCCCAGATCGTCACAGACTGTTATTTCTGAAATGCTTTCAGTAACGCTCATTTGAAAGTTCGAATTGGCAACAAACAGTGCAATTTAAACACCCAGTGGGGAGTTACGTGGCTCAGAAAAGAATGGCAAGTAACACGAACCACGGGTAATTTGCAGAGGATGTTAAGGCTCTGATAGATAATGTTTGTTCTTCGGGAGGTGGGGAGAGATGGTATCATATTCTTGTTTTGGCGGTCTGTTGCGCTCGAGGGGGGTGGTATCATATTCTAGTTTTGACTGTCAGTTGCGTTGACAAAAACCTTTTAAAACAGGAACGTTTTTTTATTTCAAACAGTTGGGAACGGAGATAAGGCAATGTGAATCCGCGTGGTGCAAGTGACACGGAGGGAGGCACGAGATGGAGGACGAGGGCTAAGCAGAGCAACCGACATTCCCTCAGCGAAACTCCCCAAATGCTTCTGGAGTTTTAGACAATGCTGCGTAACGAGAGATGCCATATCCGCCCCCCCGACGGGCACACACACACACACACACGCACACACACACACACAAGTCACTGCAGTTTGAGTATTTTGGTCGGCCACGCAAAACCTCAAACCACCAGACTGCTCAGGCCACCGAAGCTTAATGACGTTCAGTCTGCTCTGTGTGTGTTTCCGCTAGTCTATGCGATTGATGCATTCGTAGTTTTTTTTACGGGCTTTTTGTTTTTGATATACGGAACTCCGCGTGACAACGCTTAATGTGGAATCTGTTGTGGTTTAGCTAATATAACGGCATGCTGTGCCACAGGCTGATTTTTGTACTTCTCCTTACTTTTTTTTTTTATAAATAAACTTTATTTCAATTATACAAGTCATTATAAACAATAACATAAACAAGAAAATCTAAATACATTAGGTAAAGCATCTTCTATATTAAAAGTCCAGAGTTTCCCAAAGATTTGCATTGCCATGCTTGATGTCAATTGTCCTTCGACGTTTTAGTTCTGTTAAAATGTTCTTGCATACAGATTCACTTGACACGTAGATATGATTAATTGTCATTTTACTTCGCGTTTTCCATATGTGCTGATTCACTAGACATATTATTAACCAGTATAAATCTTTAGGTTTATCATCAATGTTATATATTATTCCAGAAAATACAGTTTCTAGTGTAATTGAAATATTAACACCAATAGATTTAATTTGTTCCCATATTTTTTCAGATCGACTGCATTCAATCAACAGATGCTCCAACAATGTTTCATCTGTATCACAATCAGGCATTGGGCAGGATTTCGTTGTAACAAAGCAACTCCATTTTACAACAGCTCTCACTGGTAATCTCCTCACTGATATTAGCCAGGCTATATCTCTCATACTTTCAGAAATGTTTTGCTCCATATTCGTGCGACCATTCTTTCACATTCTAAATTATTTAGATATCTGTACTTTATAACTCCACCATACAGTTAATTAATTATTAAATTGTATATGACCTTATTCTCAGAATGGCACCAGTCAATATTTAAATGTTTAAACTTGTCTATAAAATCACTCTTCTCTTTACCGGGCCTGGTCATATGTAGCTATGCACGCACAACAAGCCTGCAAAACAACTCGATTATGTTCACGTTAAATCTATTCCTCAAAGTGCCATTGTTGTCAATAAAGTCTGTCCGACAGCATGACGCGTTGTTGCAACCGCTGATTTAAATCTGTGAAATGTGAAATATCTACTTGTTCTAGTATCCAGGCACTTCGGTATGTCCTCCAGCCATTCATATCGGCTCCTCGTCGCTGCGGTAAACTCGGGACGGAAAAAAACGAACGCATAGTACGGTCGGTGGTCTTAGCAACGCCCATAAAATAGAACTTTCTGGCACATTCCAACAGTTTGCAGTCTTAAAGGGGTAGAGACTCCCCGGCAGGAGGCGCTTTCCGATAACTTGAAAAAAATGAATGTCTAGATTGTTACTTGTCAATATCGCACTCTTTATTAACTACATGTAATAGAGCAGGTTTGTATATGGGACAAGTTTTTATTTATTTTCTTTTTTTCCTTTTTAAAATAAAGTGTCTTATTATCATGTAACCTGACTGGAAACGAGCTGTAGCACACCAATAGAACTTTCTGGCCAATTTTTTTTTTACAAGAATGAAAGAAAAAAAAAAAGTTGTATCCACGCGTAACCTATATAGTAACCGCGACTGATAAAAAAAAAAAAGAACCCGTCCCCTTTAACTTACAAGAGAACATCCCCTTTAACTTGTTCTTGGTTTTTTGTACCCCCGTGTCGGGAGGCGTTTCATTTCATTTGTGTCTGTGGTCAGTAAATTGAGTGGATCCATTCCCAGTTCTCCCTGTGTAGCTACTGTACCTTTCACCCGCCAGCGTTGAAGCTCCTCTGCTCTCCGACTCTCCGTCTGCGATGCTGCGTTTCTCCTTGCTCTCTTGTTTAACGCTGTCGCTTCTCATTCACCGGCCCGTCCATGGATACTTCTCCGAGGAGCACTGGAGTCCGGAATCTCCACTGCTCGCTCCGCGGGTGCTTATCGCTATGATCTGCCGCAACTCGGCGCACTCCTTACCGCATTTCCTGGGTACTATCGATCGCTTGAACTATCCGAAAGACCGTATTGCTCTCTGGTAAGAATATATGATAATGCCATTTTGCGTGTATGCTGCTTTTCGGTGTCTTTACAGACAAACATTAGTGGTTATTTCTTAGTCTGTAGTTTGACAACATGATCGCCTACTGCAACGGTGTTAATGTTTGCTATGTACTTATTAATCATATACTACGGGAACTATTGTCATCAATGTGGTGGTTGTGACGGGTTTAAGAACGAAGACAGTTGATATATGTGTAGCCTACTAATAACCTAGGCTACTTTAGAATGCATGACTTGCATGTAAATTACCGTACATGCATGCATGTCGCGTAACGGTTATACTCAAGATGAATCGCAGCCGTTAAACTAACCAAACCACTTGGGTATATTAGGCTATGTGAACTTGATGGTGGGTCGAGTCGGAACAAAGCACACGTTACGGAATAAGTTAAGTTTCATCTACTTAATTTTGCGCTATTTTTTGTCGTGTTGAGTTACGGCTGGTTTACACTCCCGTTCTGTATACGGGGGTCACATAGAAAATAGAGACTGAAGGAGTTGGCATGGGGTGCACTCTACTCTAATTTTTTCAGTGTTTAATGTTGTCTGAACTACGGCGTACTGCGCCAGCCTCCGAGTTAAATAGCAAATTATCTTAATTCAGATTGCTGCGGGCTTTTTACAATCCATTATGAAATCACGCTTGAGGCGCAGAAAGAGAATAGCATCCTCCTTTTTATTCTCCCGTCGCTAACTGCATGTGTAAAGTCTAGTTGAGACGTGTCCAAACTGAATACAGTAGTGGCTTTCAGCAAACTTCAACTCCCTTCAACTTTCCCCCTGTCATGTAGCGCATTCCTCGAGACACGGTTTGTCATTCTCTTGAGTGAATCTAGACGAGGCTGTTTAACACAAACCGAAGTTATGCCGTTCAAAATAAATGACGTTCGAAATCAGCGGCAATGACAGCAGCCTACTGAATGGAAGAAAGGGGGGAAACGAACCTTGGGCGAAGCTCGAAGGTTTGCCGGTCCTCCATTCGTAAATTCAGCAATGAAAAGGTTTTTGGAGGGGTGAGAAAATAATTTTCCTGTCCCCCCTGGCGACAAATTCAGATCCATCCTTCATTCTAAACATGCCTCAAAAAAAAAAAAAAAAAAAAAAAAAGAAGAATTTAAAACACACCACCGGTATTTTAATCCACAATAATCGTATCATCACCACTTGAAGAAGTTTAAAGTTTACAGTACGATCTTGTGTATGCGAATGACTTAGGTTGACCACACAACAAGTGTCCAACAATAATTTCAACGAGATGTGACTTTTTAAAAAGGTAAAACTAATTTTTTCGAATATGTGACGAATAGCCTATGTATGTATCTGTGTGCGAATATTTTCCCCCTCACATAAACGTGCTACCATCTGTACTAGTCTCGGAACCTGTGTGGTCGGAACCTCATTTTATGTTTTTTTTTTTTTTGTTTTTTTCCGCCGAAATTGCGTCACCCTGCGAAACACTGTATTACTCATTCCGACCCCCTTCCCCCAAAATCCTCTTTGACCTTCACACAACAGATAAAAGTTTCTATTATTTTTTATTCATTATTTTTACTGTTTAACATTTTGAATAGGAGATGTATTTAAAAATAAAATGTTAGTAATTTCCTCAATATCCAGGCAATACTTTTGAAGCTATTAAGCTGCAGGAAGTATTTTTTTCTTTTTCTTTAGCGGTTAGGCTGAGCCCGATTTAGCTTAATCCACATAAAACGTAAGAGTTCTGATTTGATGGTGTCTGAAGAAATCCTATTTGTTCACAGACAGGCAAATTAAAGGAGACAGAGGAAACAACAGCTTGTTTTAAATAATAAGTGTCCTCCTCAGCTGTTTTTGATGCTCCGTCATGCTCTGCTTCGGGAAGCTCAAACGGCGGCGGACTGGGCGACTCGCACAGTACCGGTAGTCCCCAGCAGGGGCGCCAATCAGGGATTTTGGCCCCATGAAAAGAACTCATATCTCATATTTGCCCCATCACCCAAGAAAATCCTATGTTCTAGTACTTTTTAAGGCCCTTGGAATTGTCCTATACCCCCCCCCCCCCCCCCCAATCCACATAGCTCCACTAGTCCCCATTGAGGCAGACCCAGGCGTTGGCACACAGAACGTTACTGGTTTGATTTTCGGTTGGACGAGAGGTATAGTTAAAATAGTTCAAACACAATCCTCCTGACTAAAACTTTAAGCTTGGAATTTAATAAACAAGTTAACGTGAATATTATAGTTATAGTGGTTTCAAAGTCAATAATTGCTCAGGTTATGTGCTAATGTTTACTTTGTGCTATATATGCACATGTTACACGTGTGTGTGTGTGGCAGTTGCGTGCAGTTATGCATGTGTGTGACATTGTGTCTCCATGTGCACATGTGTGTCTGTCCATTGCATAAGCTGATGCTGATGTGTGTCCACACGTGCATGTGCATGTGTGTGTGTGTGTGTGTGTGCGGGTCTGTGCACATGTGCGTAAGTTGATGCAGGTGTGTGCATGTGCGAGCATATGTTTCTGTGAAATTGTGTGTAAGCTGATGGGTGCGTGTCTGTGACGCAGGGAAGAGATACGCAAGGACAGAGGAATCGAGGAAACATTTATCAGGCAAACGGAATGTCCTTGCTCAGTCAAGCGTCGGTTTGAATTCGCATCAATGACATACGTTACAGATGTGGAGAGGTGTGTGTTTGTGTGTCTGTATGTGTGTGTGAGCGTGTGAGTGCATGTGTGTGTGAGTGTGTATGCGTGTGTGTGTGTGCGCGTGTGTGTGTGTGTTGTTTTTTTTCGTAATACCTGTGTACAGCAGTGCTGATTGGCTCCTGTTTGGGTTTAAAGCTGTAGCTCATGATTTTACTTTTTTTTTTTAAAACATCAAATCAAATGAATAATTTGGCTGATTAGGGCTGATTAAATAATTAAGGGCAGAGGTTAGTGTGAAATCCTGAAATGGATTGGCTCCTGCTGGGACTTTGCTAGTAGCTATTCACATGGGGCCGGACCGCGCAGGGTGGGCTCCTCCTCCATATCCCAGTTTCTCCAGAGATTTCTTCCCACTGGCAAGTTTTTTCTTGAAAGTTTTTTGTTTTCTTTTTCTTTTTTTCCTGCCGCTGAGGAGTTCTTTTTTTAAACAGGGTTCCAACGCGTCCTGGAAATCTTTATTCGGTTTTCCTGCCGTGGAAAAGTCATGGAAAACGAGCAAATTGCCTAAATGTGCTGGAAAAACGTTGGTTGTCCTGGAAAATGTTTTCAGTTATCGGCCAAAACCACAGGTTCACCACAGGTCCATGATGGCAGTGGCCCCGCCCCCTTCCCCTTTTATCTCTAATCGACATCCCCCAGTCCACAATCACTATCTTCCCCTCTATATATTACTGGTGTTGGTCACGTCCTGGAAAATAATGTCTTGAGAACAGTGGGACCCCCCCTTTTAACCTCGCTCACTGGATTTTTGGGGGTTCAGGCTCAGTCTTGCCTAATTTTCCTTATTTCCTGTTTCTGCAAAGCATGTTTGTGACAGAGCCTCTGTAAAACATACAACGCAAATAATATTTAATCCAATTGCATTATTATTATTATTATTATTATTATTATTATTATTATTAAGGATGCAGGGTGGTGGCTGTTCAAAGCACACTGGGCATCAGGACCTGTTTAACCCTTTGAAGAGCAGATTTATTTTTATTTTTACTTTTTCAAAATTCTGTGTCAGTGTTCTAGAACTTCTTTCGGTTTACCGGCAGTGACTGTGACATCAGCATCAGAATGTTCATCTCGCGCCTCAAAGGGTTAGCAAACAGGAGAGCAATTTCCTGTTTCCCCCACGTGTCTGCGTTCGAGTCGGCCTCTGGTCTGCCTCTCTGTCAGAGACACAGGGAAGCACTCAGGCGCTGCCAGCTATGCGTCACAGTCAGCGGGAGTTTGGCCCGGGAGCAGAGAGGGGGTGTGGGGGATGGGGGTGGCGATGTGCAGTTCCACACTTTTTCTGTTTTAATATGCAGTATTATTCCTCTCTGTGAATGTGTGTGTTAGCTGCATTGCTCCAGGGTGCTTGGAGGCCTTTTTTTTTTCATTCACTGTGCACAGTACAACCGTTTAAAGATCTAGGGCCTGAGTTACTAAGACCTTTAGCATGTTCAGAATCTTTTAGCTCACGCAAAGCTGATAACATGACCTTAAATGCAACCTACACTTAAGCATGAAGGCAAGCATTCAAATTTTTATTCACAGGCTGCTTGATGATGAATTCTGAATCTTATATTGCATTTTGAGGCAAGTCATTAGGCTACAAATTTTATTCAGACGCTCTTATCCAGAGCACTTACACAACTGAATTCATGAATTTTTTTTTTTTTACATTGTATCCATTTTACAGTGGAAAGTCACTGAACTAGGTTAAGTACCTTGCTCTTGGTTACAACGGATCCCTACAATCGCCTGCGACCTTTCGTTTGTTTAAGTTTCCTTACCCACTGTACTACACTCCGTCCCGTAATGGAGTAGTGCCAGATCTCCCAGCTCTTGTTTATTATTTTGGCTTACTGTTTGTATCGTCTCAACTAATTGGTTCAATTACTGTCTGTATCCTTGCACCTGATTGGTCTTCTTACTGTCTGTTGTTGCTACTGATTGGTTCAATTAGCGTCTGCCTGTTGTTTCAGCATTACTGGTGTGATGGTGGGCGGGATCACGATCACGTTACTGTGGCGACAGTCTCAACAGTGAAGTTGACGTTGACAGTCTCGGCAGTGATGAGCTCGTTACCGCGGTGACCGTTTGATGCCATTGTCACCACGGTGTGGGAACAGCGTCCGTAGGCTAACGGTAACGTTTCCGGAGCAACAGCCTGTGGAGTGCTGACCTCACCGTATCAGGGACTGGGCGATGGCAGCGTTGCCGTGGCGACGGGGCAGTGATGGGGCAGCCATGCGGGCAGCGTGTGGAATGCTGATTTCACCGTATCAGGGACTGGTCGATGGCAGCGTTGCCGTGGCGATGGGGCAGTGATGGGGCAGCCATGCGGGCAGCGTGTGGAGTGCGGATCTCACTGTATCAGGGACTGGGCGATGGCAGCGTTGCCGTGGCGACGGGGCAGTGATGGGGCAGCCATGCGGGCAGCCTGTGGAATGCTGATTTCACCGTATCAGGGACTGGTCGATGGCAGCGTTGCCGTGGCGACGGGGCAGTGATGGGGCAGCCATGCGGGCAGCGTGTGGAGTGCGGATCTCACCGTATCAGGGACTGGGCGATGGCAGCGTTGCCGTGGCAACGGGACGGTGATGGGGCAGCCATGCGGGCAGCGTGTGGAGCGCCGATGGCGGCTAGCGGCCTCGTTATCGTGTCTGGCAGCCGCGATCGGCGGCGTTTGGGAGCATTCCTGGCACGTGCCCGGACCAGCCCTCCGTTGGAGGAGCGGGGTCAGCACGATTCGCTGGGCGTCGTGGTTAAAGGGCGGGGATGGCGGCATTATTGGGTTTCCTGGGTTACGGAAGCACATGTGTTTTATCCCTGCTGAGCAACAGAGCCAACTTGCCTCATTCAGAATTCAGCTTCAGTGTGTGTGTGTGTGCTTGTGTGCATGAGAGTGTGCAAGTGAGTGAGAGAGAGGTATAAAGTTTTGACAGTGCCAGTGAGACAGACAGGGCTGGGGGCTGGGGGCTGGGAGCTGGGTTGGACAGACCTGCAGACTCTGTAGAAATCACACTGCACATGAGGTATGTGTCCCTTTATCTCTGATACAACTGCTGATTCCACAAAGTAGAGCTGCACAAAGCCCCCATCACAAATACACCTCCCCCCTCCTCTCTCCCTCTCTCTCTCACCCTCCCATCTCCCTCCCCCCCCTCTCTCTCACTTGCTTCCCATCTCACCCCTCCCCATCTCTCTTTCTCTTTCCCATCCTGTCTCTCTCTCTCTCTCTCTCTTGCCTTCTCTCTTTGTCTCTCCCCTGCTCTCTCTCTCCCTCTCACTTGTTGAGGAATAACTCAGTTCTACACAGAGACTTCAGTCAAGGTTGAGAAGCTTTAATACATGATGTCATGGAGAGAAATACAGTGTCTGCGGTTTTGTGTAGTTCTCTGAAAATCGACAGTTTGCTCAGCAAGTTTTATACCTTCTAGACAGACAGAGAAATTTACCGTTTTTTTGCAAAGAGATAAGGAACAACAATAAATCTTTCTCTAGGTGAACTAATTAAAAATGAGAGGTTACATATTTGGCAACATGCCCAGACTATATGTTGGGCAGCCCGGCAACCACGATAAGGCACTAAGCATAAAGATGTACGCTGAAATAAGTCATCTTTGTAATTTCCCACAAAAGAGAAGGCAGTCTGTTTAATACATCCGCATCGCTCTACAGCAGTTGGATCAGAACCTCAGGAGCGTTTGTGCCTGTGTGCATAAACTAATGAAGAGTGTGAGGTCACGCATGCAGACTATATTGTGTGAAAATATGATGTTTATAAAATGTAAAATATAATGTTTTTTGTGTGCAGGCAGTGAAATGTTTGCATTTGGGACAGCATGTTCTATATCGGCATGTAGGTTTTTTTTTTTAAGGTCAAGACTCCTATTTAAACATTTTTGACCTTTATTGCGTTTCCTGTTTAAGACCCTGGACGTTGCTGACAGAGGCCATGTTTGGATGAATTTTTCCAGAATGTGCGCCTGAGATTTAGTGATGATGTAAAGTGAAAAACTATGTTGCGTAAACTGGAAAAAAACACAGTTTGCCTTTAGTGACCTCCAGTGACCTTGTGCAGCTGGATGCTGGCTGCCTGTTTCTGTATTCGGCTAATGTTGACGGAAGCGCCTTCAATGGAAAACTGTCTGCAGTCGCCTCAATCTGAGCTTTCTCAGACGGCGATAATGAGTCTCTCTAAATGACCAATTATGCTGCACGAGTGTAGACAACGGTGTGGAAATGCTGTGTCTACCATTAGCATCTGGTGTGTGTGTGTGTGTGTGTGTGTGTGTGTGTGTATGCGCCATATGAATGTGTGCTTACAGGGATCCATATGTGGAGTGACTGTTTGAGTGAGTGTGTGTGTATGTACGTGGCATATGTTTGTGTGAGAGCCAGATGTAGAGTGTGCGCACATGTGTGTGTGTACAGATGAGTACATTCAGTGAATGTGTGTGTGTGTGTGTGTACAGACAAATATAAGCAGTGTGTGTGTGTGTGTGTGTACACAGACAAATATAAGCAGAGTGTGTGTGTGTGTACAGTACAGACAGGTACATGCAGAGTGTGTGTTTATGCTGCACCGCTGTTCTCACACATGCTTGTGAACTCCACATGCTGCAGCCAGGCCGGAGGGCTAGGTTTCCTGGCCGCTGATTGGCTGGTCCTCAGCAGCACACAAAGCTGATTTTAAATCGTGCTCAAACCAGGAAGCATCAGTTTGCACAGGAGCAGATATTTACCAGATATTAATTCCGCGTTTGGGCGGGTCGTGTTTTAAAATATGTCTTTTTTTTCTCTCGAACCGTCCCAGCGCGCACAGAACGTCCTCACGATGCTGCTGCGACGTCGTGGCGATGTTACAACAGTCACAGAGCGCTCCGGGTGACGTTGTGGGGACCTTTTTAGGGGGGTCCTGGAAGACGGCGGTGTCCCCAGTCCACGGACCCCATTCGTGCACCCCGCCCTGCTCCTACCCGTTCGCGTGGGGGGCTGCTCCGTACCCCCAGGCCTGCGTTTTCGGGAGAGCGGGGGCTCGATCGGTCGGCCGCTCGTGTGCCAGTGGCCGTTATTTCAGCCGGCCCGCGGTTCACCCTGAGCGGCGTTTCCTCCCGCACGCCGCTGCGTATAATTACATAACGGCCAGGCTCGTGTACACACATGCACACGCTCGCAAACACTAACGCAGACACACACCACACCACACACTCTCTCTCTCCCTCGCGCGCACACACACAATCTGTTTCCCTTCCAAGAGTGATCATTTGTTTCACTTTAGTCTGTTTTAGTCTTTTTTCCTGTTTTTTTTTTTTTTTTTTTTTTTTTTTTAGCCTGATTCAGTCTGTTTTCAGAGAAGCACAGAATGTACTTTCTTTCTGTTCTGCCTAAGTTTAGGACAGAAGTTATTCTGTTTTTCTTTCTATTAGTTTGTCTGAATGAGCTTAGGACATCAGCTCTCTCTCTTTCTCTCTCTCTCTCTCTCTCTCTCTCTCAGCTGAACAGCTGAAAAAGTAATCTAGCCTCAGTCTCACCCTTTATATAGTGTGACTACAGCTGTGCACAGTGTACCAAACAATTCAGCACCCACCCCATAAATCCTGCCAAGCTGCTATGGTTTCAGCTCAAATTTATTTGTGTTAGCCTGGTAATGGATTACAGTGGACATTTATTAGCATGGACTGGCGTTAGCATGTACTGGCGTTAGCATGGATTGTCATTATCTTTGTCTGGGGTTAGCCTGATCTGGGGAAAGCCTGGTCCAGGGTTAGCCTGGTCTGGGGGGTTAGCGCGGTTTGGGGTTAGCGTGGTGTGAGGTTTGGGTGGTCAGTTGTCAGAGTGGTCTGCTGTTAACATTGAGAGTATAGTCTAATGCTAGTGTGGATGCCATCTGGCTTTAACTATGTAGTGAAAGTTGCGGGTTTTGCCTGTTGTGATTAATTTAATGTAGCCTTTGAAAGTAGCAGAAGATTACACAAGAGCAACGGGTGTGTTTTTTAGTGCTTCAGGGGTTCCGCACTCACAAGATCTTTTAAATGTAGTTGTTATTGTGCTTAAGCCCTTAAAAGGTGAAACATAACCGCCCTCCATGAAATCAATTCAGCTGTGAAACCACCTCAGTTTGGAGCTTACATTCCAGTTTTCTGTCATTATAATGGACACGACGACCACAGGTGCTTTACCTTTACCTGATGCTCTGTGACCTTAAAATGCCCATCGTTGTTATTTCTAATAGAACCTATGGTCCTGTGTCTTGGTGGCAGTGGGGCCTTAAATGTCAATCAGTACAGTTTGATATGTTATTTAGTAGGGCCCTAAATGTTATCCATTAGGGCCCCTAGATGTTATCCAGTAGGGCCCTAAATGTTATCCAGTAGGGCCCTAAATGTTATCCAATGGGGCCCTAAATGTTATACCCTCGGGGCTCATCTGAATGGACTGGCGTGCACTGCTGTGATCAGTCTCTCTGTGCTCATCTGAATGGACTGGCGTGCACTGCTGTGATCAGTCTCACTGTGCTCAGCTGAACGGACTGGCCTGCTCTGTTGTGATCGGTTTCTCTGGGCTCAGCTGAACGGACTGGCCCGTCTTGCTGTGATCAGTCTCTCTTGGCTCAGCTGAATGGACTGGCCTGTCTTGCTGCGATCAGTTTCTCTAGGCTCAGCTGAACGGACTGGCTTGTCTTGTGTGTCCAGTTTCATTTCCTCATCACAGGTTCTCTTTTTCAGAAACCCTGTCTGCATGACCCACATCAGCACAAAGAAACAGCCAATCACAAGCACACAGCACACCCAGACTACTGTTACATGCTTCCTTCCTCCTGCTTTGTGTGTGTGCATGTATGTGTGTGAATGAATGAATAAGAGTATATGTAAAAAGTGTGTGCGTGTGTGTGAGCGTGCGCGCGTATGTGTGTGTGTGCGTGTGTATAAACAAATAAAAGAATATCTAAAAAGTGTGTATGAATGAATGAGTATGTAAGAAGTGTGTGTTTGTGTACGTTAGAGGTGATGTGTTAAGATCAAACCCCTAAAGGAAAGAGGGATGTGTGGACATACAGGTGTGTGACAGGTGTGTGAGAGTACAGGTGTGTGTCAGTGCAGGTGTGTGGACATACAGGTGTATGTGAGTGTACAGGTGTGTGTGTGCCTGTGCAGGTGTGTGGACATACAGGTGTGTGTAAGAGTACAGGTGTGTGTCAGTGCAGGTGTGTGTGCGTGTGCAGGTGTGCGGACATACAGGTGTGTGTGCGAATACAGGGGTGTAAGAGTACAGGTGTGTGTCAGTGCAGGTGTGTGTGCCTGTGCAGGTGTGTGGACATACAGGTGTGTGTGAGAGTACAGGTGTGTAAGAGTACAGGTGTGTGTGTGTGAGTGTAGGTATGTGCGAGAGTACAGGTGTGTGAGTGTGAGTGTAGGTGTGTGCGAGAGTACAGGTGTGTGAGTGTAGGTGTGTGTCAGTGCAGGTGTGTGGACTTACAGGTGTGTGTGAGCGTACTGGTGTGTGTTGGTACAGGCGTTGACAGTATATGTGATGTGTGTGTTTAATAGGTGTAGACCGACAGGTTTTTTTGCGAGGTAAACGGATTTATTTTGTTGCGTATCCGCAGGGTGGCGACAGACCATAATGTAGACAACACAACCGTGATCCTGCGAGACTGGCTAATCCAGGTACAGAATCTCTATCATTATGTGGAGTGGAGACCTCTGGAGGAGTCCAGGTGAGTCTCCAGCGGTACCTGTCCCTCTACCTGTCTCTCAGGTAACTCTGTGCCAGCCCTAACTCTGTCTGTCTCAGGCCAGTGTACTTACCAGCTGTAACTCTACCTGTCTCCAGCTAGTCTCTATACCAGCTGTGTTTACCTGTGCCAGGATACTCTCTGTGCCAGCCGTGTGTGTGTGTGTGTGTGTGTGTGAGAGAGAGGGGGGGGGGGGGGGGGGGGGGTAGAGATAGAGGAATGGAGAGAGAGGGGGGGGGAGAGAGAAAGAAGGAAAGAGATAGAGGGATAGAGGGACAGAGAAAGAGAGGAGTAGAGAAAGAAAGAGAGAGTCTTTTAGTGTGACTTTGTGTTCTGTGTCTGTTAGTTATTATGTTAGTTATTGTGGGACTCAGTGTGTGAGTGTGTGTTCTGGTGTAAGTGTGTTGTGTTAGTTATTGTGGGACTCAGTGTGTGAGTGTGTGTTCTGGTATAAGTGTGTTCTGTTGGTTATTGTGGGACTCAGTGTGCGAGTGTGTGTTCTGGTGTAAGTGTGTTGTGTTGGTTATTGTGGGACTCAGTGTGTGAGTGTGTGTTCTGGTGTAAGTGTGTTGTGTTAGTTATTGTGGGACTCAGTGTGTGAGTGTGTGTTTCTGGTATAAGTGTGTTCTGTTAGTTATTGTGGGACTCAGTGTGTGAGTGTGTGTTCTGGTATAAGTGTGTTCTGTTGGTTATTGTGGGACTCAGTGTGCGAGTGTGTGTTTGGGTGTAAGTGTGTTGTGTTTTATTGTGGGGACTCAGTGTGTGAGTGTGTGTTCTGGTGTAAGTGTGTTGTGTTTGTTATTGTGGGACTCAGTGTGTGAGTGTGTGTTCTGGTGTAAGTGTGTTGTGTTAGTTATTGTGGGACTCAGTGTGTGAGTGTGTGTTCTGGTGTAAGTGTGTTGTGTTAGTTATTGTGGGACTCAGTGTGTGAGTGTGTGTTCTGGTGTAAGTGTGTTGTGTTAGTTATTGTGGGACTCAGTGTGTGAGTGTGTGTTCTGGTGTAAGTGTGTTGTGTTAGTTATTGTGGGACTCAGTGTGTGAGTGTGTGTTCTGGTATAAGTGTGTTCTGTTGGTTATTGTGGGACTCAGTGTGCGAGTGTGTGTTCTGGTGTAAGTGTGTTGTGTTTGTTATTGTGGGACTCAGTGTGTGAGTGTGTGTTCTGGTGTAAGTGTGTTGTGTTTGTTATTGTGGGACTCAGTGTGTGAATGTGTGTTCTGGTGTAAGTGTGTTGTGTTAGTTATTGTGGGACTCAGTGTGTGAGTGTGTGTTCTGGTGTAAGTGTGTTGTGTTAGTTATTGTGGGACTCAGTGTGTGAGTGTGTGTTCTGGTGTAAGTGTGTGTGTTTAGTTATTGTGGGACTCAGTGTGTGAGTGTGTGTTCTGGTGTAAGTGTGTTGTGTTAGTTATTGTGGGACTCAGTGTGTGAGTGTGTGTTCTGGTATAAGTGTGTTCTGTTAGTTATTTTGGGACTCAGTGTGTGAGTCTGTGTTCTGGTATAAGTGTGTTGTGTTAGTTATTGTGGGACTCAGTGTGTGAGTGTGTGTAAGTGTGTTGTGTGAGCGTCCCTTCCTTTGAGCACCCTTTACCCGTCAGGGGTTTTGGGGATGAGACGGGACCGAAGCACTGGACGAACCAGCGCTACGAGCACGTGATGAAGCTGCGGCAGGCTGCCCTGGAGACCGCCCGCGAAATGTGGAGCGACTATTACCTGGTGCGTCTCCAAAACCCTCCCCCCTGCCCTCCACCCCCCCCCCCCCCCCCCCCCCTCCCCAACACCAGGAGGACTTTTAATACGCTGCTGCTGCTTTTCAAACTCCCCGTGTCCTCTGACAGAGATTCAGCACATAGCTCGCCCACCTTACACAAACGCGACATGTTTAGAATGAAACACACACACACACACACACAGGCGCACACATGCACACACACACACACACACACACACGCACGCACACACACCCTCACACGCACATGCACACGCACACAGTACATGAAACATGATTCACCCAAATTGGTACTTTC
Organism: Anguilla japonica; assembly: GCA_025169545.1. Taxonomy (NCBI): domain Eukaryota; kingdom Metazoa; phylum Chordata; class Actinopteri; order Anguilliformes; family Anguillidae; genus Anguilla; species Anguilla japonica. The sequence continues at coordinate 74,510,835 of CM045884.1, forward strand.
AGCTGAGCAAGAAAGAGAAATAGAGGGCAAGCGAGAGAGACAGAGAGAGAAGAAATCGGAACTCTACTCTTCTGTTATAAAATTATAACCCTGCTGTACTTTGATTCATCTGAAGCTTCAGTGCTGTTGCCATCTTATTTTCCTGGCCCCTGTGATCTGAAGCTTGTAATGTGTAATTACCGGAGTGTTGGTAGCTACTGTTCATGGCTGACCGCTCCACAGTCTGGCCTGTGTATGCACACACTGCCCCCTTGTGGCAGTAAGTAGGAGAGCGCCTACTCTGCTTCACCAGTCAACCCTTGCAGCAGGGCCTGTGGACACATGTCCATTAAACATGAGTTTCATTTCAGTACATAGCGCATATTCATGAATATGCAGGTCATAGCAAAGCCACTGGCACACTGAGTACAAAAATAAATGATGTAATTTGGAACAGCAGTAGAGTAGTAATACTGTGAGTTTAGTAACAGATGCATTTCTGTGAGCAGGAAACCCCGTAGAGAAATGTCACTTCAGATGCAACAACATTCTGTCAGACTGTAAAAACACCCAGAGGCAACAGGCATCATGGTGTTGCTGTTGACTGTTAACTGCCAATAACTGCAAAAATACATTAAAATCTAATAGGTTCCATGACCTATATATGGTCTTGGTGAGAGCGACTTGACCAATCAGAAGTCCCCTCTCCCTTCCCCCTTCTCTGTCTCCAGCTGGTGGACTGTGACAACCTGCTGACCCATCAGGACGTGCTGTGGAAGCTCATCAGGGAGAATAAGACCGTAGTGGCTCCTATGCTGGAATCCAGAGCAGCCTACTCTAACTTCTGGTGCGGGATGACCTTGCAGGTGAGTGTATGTGTTTGTGTGTGAGTATGTGTGTGGGTGTGTGTGTGTGCATGTGTGTGAGTATGTGTGTGGGTGTGTGTGTGTGCGTGTGAGTTTGTGTGTATGTGAGTGAGTGAGTGTGTGTGTGGGTGTGCGTGTGTGTATATGTGGGTGTGTGCCTGTGTGTGAGTGAGTTTGTGTGTGAGTGTGTGTGTGTGGGTGGGTGTGTGTATGTGAGTGTGTGTGTGTGTCACAGATGGTCCATGGCATTTTGTCTCTCTTACTGCCCCCTTCAGGGCTACTACAAGCGGACGCCGGCTTACCTGCCAATCAGAAAGCATGAGAGGCGGGGCTGCTTTGGCGTTCCCATGGTGCACTCCACCTTCCTGATCGACCTGCGCAAGGCGGCGTCCCGCCAGCTGGCCTTCCACCCGCCGCACCCCGACTACAACTGGGCCTTCGACGACATCATCATCTTCGCCTTCTCCGCCCGCATGGCAGGTGAGCCCCGGGAGCATGCTGGGTAATTGCCTCGGGGCGAGTCAGTAAGACAGAGGACTTGGGTTCATTCCGTTTGTGTTTATCCGACCTTGTCTCCTCGGTTCTCGCGTGACGGGGAAATTGATCGAGGTCCGCCATCTTTAAGGACGTTCCAACCTGTTAAATGCTCCTTGCAGGACCTAGGAGGCTCCCGAAGGAGGCTTCAGAAAGGATTCATGAGTGCATCCTTTTGTAGAATTTTTTTTTTCAAAATGCGTGACACATAAATAATCCACCCGTGGATCCGCCTCTCCCCATCAGCCATGTCTGTGAAACTGGCACTTGGCTGAAAGGACGTTCCATTTGCCTGATACGCGTTCCCTCGATTCCTCTCGTCCTCGTATCTCATCCTTGCATCTCTTCCTCGCTTCCTCCCTTTGGGTGGAGCTAAGGAAACAAGGAAAGGATGGAAGGAAGGCATGCAGGAAGTAAAAATAAGCGATTGGAATGAACCCCCCCCCTCCGTCTCACTGTGGTGATTAGATGTCCCATGATGCTTTTCTCAAAGAGGAAGTATTCTCCTGCTGCTCTGGGCGAATCCCCTGAGCTGATCTCAGGATCTCAGGACTCAGCCAACATCCTGCCTAACCCTGGCGTCTCTCCCCCCAAGATGTGCAGATGTTCCTGTGCAACAGAGAGAATTATGGGTACATTCCCGTCCCCCTGCGGTCCCACAGCTCTCTGCGGGACGAGTCCGACAGCTTCCTTCACACCGTGCTGGAGGTCATGGGTGAGTGGGGAGGGTGCGGGGGTCGAGAGTCAAAGGTCAAGGGTCGAAGGAGAATTGTGGATCAGGGACAGCAAAAGTGTGTGCAGGAATCATCTTCACTGTGTCTTAATTTGTTTCTCTTCTCTTCCTCTTCCTTTCTTCCTCTCTCTCTTTTTTATGCTCTCATTTTCTTTTTTACTCTTTTTACTTCTTTCTCTCTTCCTGCCTCTCTATCTCCCCTTCTCTCTCCTTCACTGCATCCCTCTGCCCCTCTCTTTTTCCCCCTCTCCATCTCTCTCTCTCTCTTTTTCTCTCTCTCTCTCTCTCTCAATTCAATTGTAAGGACAGCCAAGGTAGTATTGGCAGAGCGCATAAAGAAGATGTAAATGACATATATCAACTGTCTGTCTTAAGACTATACTGTTCAACATATAGACATAACAAACACATACTAGTAATAATAATAATAATAATAATAAATAATAATAATAATATCATCATCATAATATTCTCTGTGTCATATTGGTGTACTCCGGCTCGTTGTCTGTGTTTCCTCAGTGCGATCTGCCCCTCTGGAGCCCACGAGCTACATTCCTGCTCACCCCAAACAGCCTGACAAGATGGGCTTTGACGAGGTGAGGGGGATGGGGGGGGGGCGTATGGGGGGGTATAGGGCATAGTGGGGGAGAGGGGGTAGGCTAAGAATAAATGATAAGAAGGAGTGTGTCACGCCCATGCAGTAGAGGACTGGTGAATTAATGTAGGCACTGTGGTTGTTGGCCAGTTATTCAGTTAACCTTATACCAGGCAGGTTTTGTTTTATAGTTTGCTTTTGAAATGCTACACAAACACACACAGACACACACACGTGCCCACTCAGTCACACGCGCAAATCGCATTCACATGGCTTGTCCTGGGGCTGACAGGCTGAGCGGCTGATTCACAGGGCCCGTCGCAGCGTTGATTGGCCGAGCGGCGTCCTGGCGGGGGCGTGTCCAGGCGCCGATTGGCTGACGAGTCGTCTCTCCTCAGGTGTTCATGATTAACCTGCTGAGGCGTACGGACCGGAGAGAGCGAATGTTGCGCAGCCTTTACGAGCAGGAGATCGCCTGCAAGGTCATCACAGCCGTGGACGGCAGGTGTGCTCCAATCCCTCAACAGCGTCAGTTAGCCGGCCGATCATTGCAGTTTAATACACTGCTTCCAGACCAACCAATCAGCGCGCTGTAATTATACCCTTAACTATCAGTCTACAGCAGTGGTAGCCAACCCCCGTCCTTGGAGATCTACTATCCTTGGTAACCAATCCCGTTCTTGGAGATCTACTATCCTTTCAACCCTAATTTGGCATACCTGACTGTGCTAATTAGCAGCTTAACAAGATCTCTAGCTGTTGAATGAGATGCGCCTTGTTAGGGTTGGAGTGAAAACCTACAGGACGGTAGATCTCCAGGAACAGGGTTGGTTACCACAGGTCTACAGTAACCAATGCATCCTTACTAATCAATAGACTGTAACCAACCATGCCAGTTAATATACTGCAATTACCTTTACCAGTCAATTTACAGTAGCCATTATAGGTCAATATATTATCCCCAGTATGTATTTCTTGACAAATCAGTTCACTACTAAACATTGTACCCTAATAATTTCACATTTTTTGGTCAGTGTACTGTGTTTGGCTACTATACACTGTGAGAACTCAACACATCTCTCTCACTCCCCCAATATCTTTGCCCCGTCATTCTTTATCCCTTTTTTTCTCACCCTGCATTTCCCTCAATATCTTTCTCCTTTGCTGTTTTTGTCTTTCTCTCTATCTTTCTCTCTGCCTCTCCCTCCTTCTATCAGTACGCTGAATATGAGTCAGATTCAGGCCATGGGGATCGAGATGCTTCCAGGGTATAGTGACCCCTACCACGGTCGGCCGATCACCAAGGGGGAGATGGGCTGCTTCCTCTCCCACTATAACATCTGGAAGGAGGTGAGTGAAACAGGCGAGGCCCAGGCTTTTGGGCCTACGCTGTGTGGTTGTTGGACGTGTGTGAGTGTGAGTCCCTATTGGGCACATTTGTCTATTTTCAGTTTTTTGTGGGTGTTTGTTTAATTTTATAGGGGAGAGACACTTTGTGTGTGTGTGTGTGTGTGTGTGTGTGTGTGAGAGAGAGAGAGGTGGAGGGGGCAGAGAGACAGAGAGAGGGGGGCAGAGAGAGAGAGAGCGACTGACTGACTGTTCCTTTGGCAGATTGTGGAGCGAGGCCTCAAGACCTCCCTGGTGATTGAGGATGACCTTCGCTTCGAGGTCTTCTTCAAGCGTCGCCTTCAGAACCTGATGCACGAGGTGGAGAGCCAAGGCTTGGACTGGGATCTTATGTGAGTGCAGCACCTACTGGTACCCCCCGGAACTGCATCCAAATATACCTGGAAGCCAGGGAAAAAAAACTAATTGACATATTTATGAAATTAAATAATAGTATGATAAGATAAAAAATATAATATATACCTGATGATAGTATGACCCTATTTGTGATTAACTGGACCACAAGCCAAGCTCAAATAGCTGTCAATTTCTGATTTTATAATGAGATCTCTCTCTCTCTCTTTACATTACATTACATTATAGGTATTTAGCAGACGCTCTTATCCAGAGCGACGTACAACAAGTGCATTAGTTCCAGGTGCGGAGGTACAAAAGAAACATACTAGAGCGAAACATACATCTCTCTCTCTCTCTCTCTCTATCACTCTCTCTCTCAATTCAGTTCAGTCCTGTTCAATGGTGCTTTATTGTCAGGACAGGCAGAGCAGTGTTCCAAAGCGTAGACAAAACGTGTTTAAAAGTCTGACATATAAAATGAGCGTCTGTGAGTATGCTGGGTAACAAACCAGGCGTTCTTACGATAATTATAAAAACGTAGCAACATAATAATGCTAAAAGTCATTTTAATTATAGTAATAAATTAATTAATAATTCATGGTTTTTAATCAGGCTCTCTCCCCCTCCGTCAGATATGTTGGAAGGAAGCGCATGCAGGTGGATCACCCCGAGAGGTCTGTGCCCAATATCCACAGCCTCGTGGAGGCCGACTACTCCTATTGGACGCTGGGCTACATGATGTCACTGCAAGGTGCCAGGAAGCTTCTGGAGGCCGAGCCTCTGAGGAGGATGCTGCCGGTGGACGAGTTCCTTCCCGTCATGTACAACAAGCATCCAATGTGGGTGTCATTCACTCTCGGGTCCCGCCTCCCTCTTCTCCTCTGTGACCTCACTTCCTGTTTCTTTTGCTCTCCTCCTGTTCTTTATCCCTCTCTGTCCCTGCTTTCCCTGTTGGGAGTACGAAAAGTTTTAGTCGTACAGTAGTTGCGCAAAAAACAATGACAGTATGATGATATATTTTTTCAAAGCCTTAAAACAATAATAGGTAACTTTAAATGGTAACAGCGATGTTAGTGTTCACTCTGTATCCCTCAGGTTACAGCAGGCTGATATGTAATTGGGGCCGTCAGTTCTTCTCCTAACAGGATGTGCAGTTTTTCATGCTTTGTCAGGGCAGAGAAGTTTTTTATAACTGTAGAAATTTTTTAAAGATGTATTTTCCTTATATTAGAATGTTTTGCAATAACAGAGAAAGTGCGTCTCCAGTCTCCACCTCTCCTGTCTTACAGTGAGAGCACATACGCTCTTCTTTCTGCAGTCATGTTTTACAGTGTCTGTCCTTTTCAGGAGTGAGGGTGTGGGCACTGGGGCCTGTACTGTGTCCGAATCTGTCCGTGTATCTCCCTCGTGTGTCTATGACAGAGTGTTCCCATCTTCTGTTCCATCTTCTCTTCCCTCCAATCTTGTTCCATCTTCTTTTCCCTCCATCTTCTGTTCCCTCCACATTCTGTTCCATCTTCTGTTCCCTCCAATCTTGTTCCATCTTCTGTTACCCCATCTTGTTTCATCTTCTGTTCCCTCCACATTCTGTTCCATCTTCTGTTCCCTCCAGTCTTGTTCCATCTTCTGTTCCCTCCATCTTGTTCCATCTTCTGTTCCCTCCACATTCTGTTCCATCTTCTGTTCCCTCCAATCTTGTTCCATCTTCTGTTACCCCATCTTGTTTCATCTTCTGTTCCCTCCACATTCTGTTCCATCTTCTGTTCCCTCCAGTCTTGTTCCATCTTCTGTTCCCTCCATCTTGTTTCATCTTCTGTTCCCTCCACATTCTGTTCCATCTTCTGTTCCCTCCAATCTTGTTCCATCTTCTGTTCCCTCCACATTCTGTTCCATCTTCTGTTACCTCCAATCTTGTTCCATCTTTTGTTCCCTCCATCTTCTGTTTCCTCCAATCTTGTTCCATCTTCTGTTCCCCAGCTCTGAGTACATGGAGCCGTTCGAGCGGCGGGACCTGAAGGCCTTCTCGGCGGAGCCCCTGCTGGTGTACCCCACCCACTACACGGGCGACGAGGGCTACGTCAGCGACACGGAGACGTCCACGGTGTGGGACAACGAGGAGGCGCGCACGGACTGGGACCGCGCCCGCTCGCGGAAGACCCAGGAGCAGGAGGAGCTGAGCTCCGACGCCCAGAACAGCGACGTGCTCCAGTCTGCCCTCGACAGCACCGCGCGCGACGAGCTATGAGGGACGGGGGGAGGGGGGGAGGGGGAGAGGGAGAGGGAGAGGGAGAGGGAGGGAAAGACACACGGGGGAGAGGACAAGGGGCGAGCAAGGAGGGGAGGATGGAGACGGCAGGGAGAGAGAGAGGGAGGGAGATTGATGGAGAAATATGGTGAGGAAGAGAAGCAGGAAAAGGGGGTTGGGAAGATTAAGCAATGCTGTGATTGGGTAGCAGGAGGGTGTGGGACAGACAGACGACGCATGGGATGGGACTGTCTTCAGTAGGCACCGATGAGGTGGGATTGTGGTGGTTTAAGGGTTGGAAGGAGATTCCACTCTCTTAATGCCTTTTTCCCAAGGGCTGCTGGGATTGTTTCCTGGGTGCACACAACTCATTCCTCTCATTTAATCTCCTTTTTTAAATCCAGAATTGGTTTGTGCCTCCCACAGACCAGGAGGTTTGTGAAGCACGTCTGTAAAAAGCAAGGAAACAAAGCGTCCCTTTTTTAATTTTCTTAAAATCTTAAGTTTTTCTTTTTTTTTTTTTAAATTGTTTTTACAGATTTCTTTTAGAAAAATGTTTTCCCCTTTTTATAATTTAAAAAAATGAATTTCTGAACATCAGTGTTTGGGATTGATCCACCCTTTGGACTGTTAGAACTGAACTGCAGCGTGAAAAGAGCCATCTGATTGTACTTACAGTGGAATGCATGCAGCACTCTGATTGGATACTGGCAAGAAGGAACCAGTCCTATTGGATCAGTGGAATATCAGCAATGTTTGATTGGACCAGATGTAATGAAATTCCAGGGGAGTGACCAAGCCCTCTGCTGCTCGGGACCAAAAAAAGGGCCATCATATTCAGAGCCTTTCAGATTGAATTATTATTTTTTTGTTTCTGTTTTCTTTTACTATTTATATTTGTGTTCAGTTTGTCAGTGGGGCAGACTGATTAGTGGTGTGTGTGACCAAATCTACAGAACTGACTAGCAGGTCCCACGCTCCCACTTCCTGTGAGCTGAAGTGGCACTTCCTTTATGACCTCTGACCCCTTGGGGAGGTAATCTTGAGGTAAACATTCATGCTAGAGGTCCTCCAGGGTCTACTCTCACACTCATGCATTCATTTGCACACATTCACACATTCACAGACATATTCTCTCTCACACACACACACACACTCACACGCGCACACACTGATTCTCTCATGCTCACTCATTGATTTACGCAGAATTGCTCACTCATTTGTACACACACACACTCACATTCACTCACACACTCGTACACATTGCGTTATATTGCGTGACATTCATTGGGCAACTATCAAAGGATCGGGTCCATTTTGGGTAAAGTCTGTTTTTTATTTATTTTACCTCAGGTCCGATCTTGTTCAGGTAAGAGTTACACATAACATAACATAACATAAATAATGACGAGAACAGCACATTCAGCCAAAAAATGCTTGCCGTTTTCTCTGGTGTAGTTTGGGTCAGGAATGACGTTGTTTGAACCTGTGATGACCTCCATCTTTAGCCAGGAGCATGCTGGGGTCTCCTGACTCTGAGAGGGCTTGTATCCCTGGAGTTCTGCTTTTCCTGTCTGTGAACAGATCTCAGAAATGTAAAGAAATCCAGTGAGAATGTTGTTAGCTTGTACCGTTGTAGCCCCCCACCTGGTGGCCACCTGGTGAAGTGCGGTGAGTTCGGAGAAGTGGTTGAGGAGGTGGGTATCCAAAAATCACTTACTCAAACCCCCTCCTTCTTCCAAAATGTGCCTTTTGGTGTAAAGAATTTTAAAAATATATTTTTTAAACCAGAGAGTGACTGGAGCACTTCATTCAGAAAAATTCTAAACTGCAACTGTGCCGTTTCTTCGTGTTGTTGAAATGTGTGTACGATCACATTTGATCGTAACCTGGGGATAAGAAGGTTTCCAAGAACATTTCGGCATTCATCATTTTTTTCTTATCTGTATTTGCTCATGGCTGTTTCCTTATGCTGAACAGGATTGTGCATAAAATTTACAAACAGCCAGCATTCATCGCCTCATACACCTGGGATATACACAAAACCAGAGGTCTGCACATGTATCACGAATCCCATAGTGGTTTTTCGTAGGAACATTTTTAAGAACAAAAGTAAGAATAATGTAACAGAGGTTTTGTGGATGAGGCCCAGTTTCTCACAATGAAGGACTCACAGAGAAGGGTGAAAGCAGAAGAAAGGTTTTGAATTATCTGCACAAACAGGCTATACGTGTTTTTCCAGGGAAGAAGGAACCCTTCATCAGTGGAGGTTTGGTGATAATTTGACGCCGAAGTCATGATCTCATAAATCTGAGCGATAAAGGCAATATGGAGGCTGTAATCTTCCCCTTTCAGTTTTGATTCCAGATAACTGGGACACATCAGCCAAGTCAGCAGGAAACCTTCATTTTACTCTCAGTTAAGCTTAATTACACCTGATTAACAGCCCACTTTAAGTGCTGGAACAGATTTTATCCTACTGTATGTCTGCCTGGCTGAAGGTAATGTCTCTCTCTCTCTCTCTCTCTCTCTCTCTCTCTCTCTCTCTCTCTCCCTCTCTCTCTCTCTCTCTCTCCCTCTCTCTCCCTCTCTCTCTCTCTCTCTCTCTCTCTCTGTGCCCTAACCTGTCCTTGCTTTCTCAGCCAGATTAAAAACACTTGATATTTTCAGCTAAGGAGGCTTACTGGATTTCTGACAAACTTCATCACAGTCTTCTAGCTCTGCAGGCGCCAAGACACACACACACACCTGTAGGGGCTGTTTTTACACATAGACACACACACACGTGTAGGGGCTCTCTTTACACATAGACACACAACTCTCAGAACTCCACTTCAAACCCCCCCAGTCTGCCTTAATCCATGAAGATCATAGCTTTCCCAGTTTCCCCTTTCTTCATCCCTTGCTCTTTGTCTTTCTCCTATTAGGCTGTGCACAAACCCCTTTCCCTCACTCAATTCAATTCAAATACAGCTTTATTGGCATGACAAATAACATTGTGTTGCCAAAGTACAGTGAACAATGTCATAATTTAAAGTTGATAGTCTATACCCATGGGTTTTATATGTGCGCGCACTCTGTCTCACACACACACACCCTCTCTCTCTCTGTCTCACACACACACACACACACACACTCTCTCTCTCTGTCTCACACACACACTTTCTCTCTTCCCTCTGAGAGGATTACCTGTGCTGATCCCTAGGTTTAAGTGACTGCATCTGAGCTGCAGTTGAAGGCGGAATCCTCTGTCCATTTTTCCTCTTCTTTGCTAGATGGGTGTGTGCCATCGAACCCAACACCCACCCCCCCCCCCCCCCCCCCCATATCCGCAGTGTCTGCCCCACCTGTTAATCTGTGAAACACACGCCCCTCTCACCCCAGACACAGCCACCAGGAGAGTGTGCTGACAGAGAGAAGAGAGAGACTGAGAAAGAAGGGGAGGGAGAGAGAGGAATGGGTGAGCTGACAAGAGGAGAGGGAGTGAAAGGAAAGAACTGCTGAGCTGACTGCAGAGCGGATCAGATCGAGACGGAGGACTGTCGAGCTGACGCAAAGTCTGAAGAGGGAGGTGGGTTTGAACTGGCGAGCTAACGGGGGAGAGAGAGAGAGAGAGAGGGAAGGACTACTGAGCTGGCCCACGCTGCACTTCTTCTCCAGCGGAAGAGAAGGACCGCGACCCTGCCCTGGATGCAGCCTCAGACCAGGTGAGTGCTGGACTCAGGTGTGCTTTAGCGCCCGCGTTCGTGCCCCCGGAACACGGCGCTGATGCAGCGGGTTCTGGCGCCGTGGGTCCGGGGTTGAGGACCACACGGCTCAGGCCATGGATCTCCGGGCTGAAGCTTATCCCAGCTTGCACTGGATGAGAGGCTGGAATACAACCTGGACAGCTCGCCAATCCATCGCAGGGCACACACACACCATTCACTCACACACTCACTCATACCAGATTGTTCAAGTATAATTTGAACACTCTGGTTAACCTAACTTGTACGTCTTTGGGCTGTGGAAGGAAACCACATCAACTAAATGTAAATCAGGGTTTGCACAACTCCAGTCTGGAGAGATAGTCCGCCTGCTGATTTTTGTTCCAGCCAATGACCTTAGTTTTAGTTTTCTGACCGCTCTATAAACTCCACTGCTTCACTCCATGGGCCCCATCCACGCACTGGAACAGAGCCTTAACAGATAGCAGACTATGGGGCCCATCCACACACTGGAACAGAGCCTTAACAGATAGCAGACTATGGGGCCCATCCACACACTGGAACAGAGCCTTAACAGATAGCAGACCATGGGGCCCATCCACACACTGGAACAGAGCCTTAACAGATACCAGACCATGGGCCCATCCACACACTGGAACACAGCCTTAACAGATACCTGGCCGTGGGGCCCACTTAAATACATACTTTTTTTAAGACTTTATTTTAAGACTGAGGGCTGCTTCTGACCAAGATCTGGACCAAAGTCTGGGTTATTCAGCTGCATGCATCATGTTTGGCTGACAGTATTTACGGATGCTTCCAGATACAAGAGGGCATAGACCTCGCAAATCTGGCACCTGATAGGTTCAGTGTTATGTATTGCAAAAATAGAAGAGAGTGCTTTTCTAGATGTTGTCCAAATGTTATGACAGCAGTGAAGCATCATACTGTGAAGATAAGAATCCAGTCAGAGCACAGACTGTTGGCTGTCAATCTTCAACACTTTTTGAAAGAATTAACGTTTTTTTATGTTGTGTGTAAATCTATAGATTTGTTTAGAAAGATGATTGATTGCAACACTGGAAGAACGCAAGGAGATAATGTCTGGTCAGGTGTATTAAAGGTTTATCGGTCCACGAAGGTCTGTCTCTGTAACTCAGCATGTTCTTGGCCCATTGTAAATCAAGGTGTGATCGTACACCTCTGACTGAAAGTCAAAACATGTGGAATCGTGTGGAATATGTCTGTTTTATCCCCAGCAGCCCTCAGGCCAGGACTGATCCAGTCTGTGCTTGCAGAAGCACTTTCGAATAAGTAGAATCCCAGAAAGTTTCAATCAATCAGTCAAATAAATAAAGAAAGACGCAAACATTTACTCAACACATAGCGGCTCCCATCACAAATACCATGTTATCTGTTGACATTGGCAATGGTCCAGTTATTGTCGCCAGCTTATCGACTCACTAATTCCATTAAGACTCTGGCAACTGAAGCGAGTAGGGTGATGTCACAGAGGAATCTGGCTTCTGATTGGCTCTCCTCTGCTTGGCTCTGTTGAAGTCCCCTGATGTCCATCCTTTGTCACGACTCAGTCTTAATGTAAAAAAAAAAAATCTTCAAACAAAGCAGGAGTCTTGAAATTCCCGTTTTATTAAACAGGACTTCAGGGTATCAAGGCATCGCTTATTGCAGGGGTGCACAAGGGTTGATCCATTTCAAGATTTTGACCCAACTTCTGACCTTATTTATTTAATTAGCTCAATCATACTGTATCTTGATCTGACATTTGTATAAGCACCAACTACAGCCACAGACTGCAAGTGTACCCTAAATATGTTATTGTGATCGATTACAGGAGTGAAGCAGCATAGTTTATACAGCTGAGAGAAAACTAAACTAAGGTAACTGGTTGAAACAGAAACCAGACCACAAACTGGCCCTCCAAGGCCGGAGTTTTGCACCCCAGCTAACCAACGCTAATTAATCCTGTCCTTTTTGGGTTCTCTCAGGAACTTACAGGTTGGCAAACACAAAATAAAATTACGAGAATGAAAACAGCTTAAACATGCTGGCAGGAAATTTCCGTCTTTTGGATGAGATGTTTAACCTAGGTTCAGGGTCACTGTGGTCATTAAAGAGCCTGTGGCACATTTCAGAAAGAGTAGGGCTGTTTAACCGGTGTCAAATTCCCACAAAAACTCTACAGCCATCTAACTAATTAGCCCTGTATCTAATAGGCTACACAATCCCTTGCTTCATTACTGCTCACTTTGATTCCACTCTACCCATTACAGAAGACAACAGAGTTGTCAGTTCACTTACCTGGTAAGGTTAAAGTTATAAAACATTGACAGCCACAGCTGGGTGCCATATTGTGCATAAAAATGTGATCCATACTAGAATCTATGACATCTCCCTGTTTTTTGTACCCACCCCCCACACCAGCATCATGGTGGACCTCTTCATTGGGAAAGTTCTAGTGCGGAACAACTGGGACAAGGACGAGCTGGACACAGAGAAGGAGATCATCCTCCGGCTCCAGAACCGCATCCTGATGTTGTTCTTCGGGTCAGGAGAGTGTGAACGCTGCCAGGAATTTGTGCCCACGCTCAAGGACTTCTTCAAGCGGCTGACGGACGAGTTTTACGTGGAGCGCTCCGCCCAGCTGGTGCTCCTCTACGTCTCCATGGATACCACGGAGGAAAAGCAGGAGGAGTTCCTCAGGGACCTGCCCAAGCGCTGCCTGTTCCTGCCCTACGAGGACACCTACCGGAAGTGTGTATCATCTGCCTGTTTCCTCTTCCTGTTTTTTCATTTTATCAGATCCACTATTAGAGTGATCTTCATTCCCGGTCCTGGAGAGCCACATGGTCTGCTGGTTTTTGAAGTTGCTGGGCACTTAATTGTTCAACTGAAGTATTCTGTTACAATTTTAACTTTCCTGACTCGGTTTTTTGGGTCTGAACTGTTAAGGCGAACATAAAAACCAGCAGACCCTGTGGCCCTCAAGGACCAGGAAAGAAGTTCACTGCACTAATAAGAACATAAAATGTGTGTGTGTGTGTGTGTGTGTGTGCATGTTGTGCATGTCTCTCTCAGGGAGTTGGAGGTGATGTTTGAGGTAGAGGAGACCCCCACGGTGGTAGTGCTTCGGCCAGACGGCTCGGTCCTCTCCCGCAACGCCGTGGAGGAGATCTGCAGGCTGGGCACCGACTGCTTCCAGAACTGGCAGGAAGGAGCGGAGCTTATCGACAGGAATTTCATGATGAACGAGGAGTTCGACAACAATAAAATGCGGAGCATCACAGACCCCATACGCAGGCTTAAGTACAAGGTGGAGAAGAAAAAGAAGAAAAGGAATGGTGATGAAGATGAAGAGGAGGAGGAGGAAGGACAGGGTCCATGGGGGTAAAGGTGGATGGTGACGGAACGTCCAGATTTGTACCTATCATAATCTGCTCCTCTTTATCACACTGGGCCTTGTTAACCAATCAAAAAACCCTGTCCCCTCCCCTAGCCCCAGTGCAATGGTAGGCTGGCTTTACGCAAAATCCAGTTCCATGGTTGGAATTACATTACTGGTATTTGGCAGACGCTCTTACTTAGAGCAACTTATAAGAAGAAGACAAGAGCATAAAACAGGGTTAAGAGCAACAGTAACCCTAGAGGTGGGAAGTAAATTCTCATGAATCAGAAAACCGAGAATGGACTGTAATCTAGTTAAGCCTGTTAGGAACAATAAGATAAATAATAACAAGAATAACGAGAATTAGACAATAACAAGATGTACAACTTCGCAGTGCAAAAAAAAAAAAAAAAAAAAAAATTAAGAAACAATGTAGCAACAAAATCGAAGTGCTATTAAATGGAAGTCTAATTCAACACAGTTTTAGCAGGCAAACTGTTGGCAGAAGTGCTAGGGAGGGCCAGCGGGAAGGAGCCAACGTATGATTCGAAGAGCTGAGTCTGCTGTCTACAGGGGAAGGTGGGAAGCGTCTCTGCTATTCTGACTGATGTGAGGAGGCCATTCCCCGACCGGGGGCCAGGACAGATAGCAGGCATAACCCGGAGTCGCAGGCAAATTCAGAGGGGGAGGAGCCAGGCCTGCTGATTGGGAGATGATAGGCCGGTTGAGGTTGCGTAACGAAGGGGTCCAGCTGGTCTGTAACATTTGATGGTCTCGTCGAGGTAGACAGGAGGAGTCCCCCCTCATCAAGGTTCTAAATTTGATGCGAGGTGGACCAGGCAGCCAGTGGAGGCAGGTGAGGAGAGGAAAGATGTGAGAATCTTTTGGGGAGGTTGCAGATCTGGCGCGCTGCAGCATTCTGGGCGAGGCGGAGGGGCCTGATGACAGAAGCAGGGAGGCTGGCAAAAAGGGAGTTGCTGTAGCCCAGCCAGGAGAGAAGCAGCACTTGGGCCAAAGGTTGGGTTGAGTAGTAGGGGGTGAGGAAGGGCAGATCCTCCTGTTACGATGGAAGGATCTGCGTGCCCAGCTTGCCTGGCTAATCTGGATTAGAGAAAGGAGTGGGCCAAGAACAGAGCCTCGGAGGACCACTGTGGATACTGCAGGGTGGGAAGGGTGGGAAGGAACGACCGGTGAGATAGTACCAAGGCCAATCCCGGGCTGTGCTGCAGGTCCCCATTTCGGCAAGCAACGACAGGAGGATCTGAGGATCCACGGTGTCACAGGCCGCAGGGAGGTGGAGGAGGATGAGGACAAAGGGAGAGGAAGTCTTCTCAAGCAGAGTGCCTCGCTGATGGGAAGGAGCACTGTATCTGTCAGTTGGTCAGGTCTGAACCCCTACTGATGTTGGTCCAACTAGTTACCTGAGAAAGTTAGAGAGTTGATTAGACACATCTCATACAAGAATTCTGGACAGGAATGGGGACAGAGACAGGCCTGTAATTAATGATGGCAGAGGGGTCAAAAGTGTGTTTCTTCAGTAGGGGGACTGATTTGGGCCAAATCGAAGAAGGAGGTAGAACATCCAGTGGATAAGCAGGAGTTCACCAGACCAGGGAGGTGATAAATGGGAGGATGTCAAAACCGAGGCTGAAGGATAGATAAAGGTGTCAGGTCGAGAAGCACGGGTGCTTGGATTTCGGGAGAGGCAAGAGTTGATATTTGTCAGATTTCAGTGATGTAATGAGTTGAAGGTGACCTAATGATTTTGTGTACTGGTGGCCACTCTGCATTACCTGGTGGTGCTGTGGGAGGGAATTATCACCATGGTGATCAAGCTTGCTGAGAAAGAAGAGGGGGATGTTCTCCTAGACAGCTTATCCAGGATCTGCTGACCCCGACATCTAATCCAGGCTGAGACTGACCCCAAATCAGTGGTAAGCGGTAATCTGCCCCAGCTCATAGTAAGAGTTGATCCCAAATCAGTGCGAGGTGGTAATCAAGACCAACTCTCAGTACAGCAGTATGAGCTGATCCTAGGTCAGCCCTGAGTGGCATCTATCTACCAACTCTCTACCTTTAAGACAGAGATCTCAAACTCTAGTCCTGGAGGACAGCCATGTCAATGAGATTGTTTTTGTGGTTTCCTTTCAATGGACAGCTAATTTGGGCCAGGATAAAAGGTGTGGTCTCTTTAGCCAAGAGCACACTGAAAAATGGCAGACACTGTAGCCCTCTGGGATTACAGTTTGATCATTTTCTTTAAAAGCTGATCCCAGGTCAGGCTTGGTGACACTCTTCGGTTTTCCTCTAAAAAAGAGAAGAAATTACAAAGGTAAAAAACCTGATCAATCATGATGTGACAGTGAGGTTTCGCAAAGGCAAAAAAATGGCCAAGCTAGCATCCTACTTTTAACAACTCGGTGATTTGGTATCTGTGGACAGAAAAAACTTGGTTCAAATGAGTTACTCCATCCACTGGGTGGTTCAGGAAACCTTACTCTCCCTGCTAGAAACAATTGACAAACTTTCATCAGCTCCACTGCAAAATTAATCTATCATAATGTAGTATCTCTGTTTGAAATACACACTTCTATTGTAATGAAATAATAGTTACCATGCAACAGCTGATACATCTGGGACATGCTATTATTTGCACATGGCAGGTTCAACCATCCTTACAATATTGCCTGCTTTTGGACTTCACACATGTTACTAATTGTCATGGCCAGAGGCACAGAGTGGGCAACCAGGCAATACGAGGTACAGCTGGCCTCAGCCAACCAGCAGAGCACCCCAACCCAAACACAGGTGAAGGTGTTCAAGTTGAAGTAGCCTCAGAATCCAGACGATGGGGTCTCGAGAGATCTCGAGATACTCTCGTCTTACTGTCCAGGAACAGAACTGACCATAGCGGCGATAGGAACTGGCCACACCAGGAACGTGACAACCTCGACAGAGGGGTGGTTTGAGGAAGTTTGAAATGCTTTACACATGCGTCCTCTCCCCGTCAGATCACTTCCCTGTACCTCACAGTTAACCACCATAAAAAAACTTTAGACCCCGTCTTCAGTCTACTTGGTGTGATTGGTTAGAAAGTATGGCTTACTCCCTGAAAAGCAGGAAGGTTTATGGCTTTGAATTTCAATTCTATCACTTGGCCTACAGGAGTGGGGTGTTATTATTACATTATATTACACTACTGGCATTTAGCAGACACTCTTGTTCAGAGGCCACAACGTTTTTACATGACATTTTGCAGCTGGATATATACCGAAGCAGTTTTTGGTTAACTACCTTGCTTACAATGGTGCAATGGCAGTACCCCACCAGGGCATCAACCCTGTCGATTGTACTACACTCCCATTAACCTGCCACTCTGGGCTGCTGTCTGTCAAATCTGCTGGGAAAGCAGTGCTGGTAACCACATCTCAAAACCTTCAGGTCTGGGTAGCCAGCAAATCCCCCCCCCCCAATGCATATGGACCCCTTGAATAAAGAGGCCATTTTCCATCTCCCTGGCCATATGTTGCTTTTGGTTATCCCTCTGAGCAGGTGCTAATCACTACTAGGTGGTGGCACAGCGTCTGTTTATTTATTAATTGCGTTGAGGGACATCAAACATACATCAGGCTCAGTTACCTATTAAATGAAGCAATAAATGGCAGTTTAATACTTGTGTATGTTGTGCATATACTGTTATGTTTATGTTGTAGGGCAGAGCTACTTGGAACCTGGTGTGCTGGTTTTCGTTATAATTAAACACGGAATTGATCAGTTAAAGCAGTTGCTTGCACTGTTACGCACCAATGAAAACGAGTAGACAATATGGCCCTCCAGAGCTGTGATTGGATAGCGCTCTTACCAGGTCATTCCTTAGTTCTTTTTACAGTACTGTTCTGTATTTGTTGTAGTGCAGTCATTCGAGTGGCCACTGCAATGGGCAGGGCCTAAGTTAATCGTTGCACGTAATGTTCTGGTTTCATTACTGCTTTTCAAATTAATGCATTTTTGCTTTTTATTTGTTTCGGTAAAACCATGAGCCACATTTCTTCGGCTGCTGTGTACTTTTTGTGGTAGTATTTGCATGGGGTGATTATGTGTAAAGATCTATGTTAAAAAAAAAAGTGTCAAAGTGTAGGGTTGTAACTGAATTATCAATGTTTTGCGAGTTATTTGTCTATACAATTCATTCATTTTCTTAGCTCAAATCCATTTTTTAAATAATTATCAGCCTTTTTTTCTAGCTACTGTTTGTTTTACCATCTCGCATGCAATAAGTATTATTATTCCAATATCAAACATACAATGCAAATAACAGGGCATTTAGCATATGCTTTTAACCAGAGTGACTTAGATGCTCCTTGCTCAAGGGTACAACAACAGGCCCTAATTATTCCCCCTGGGGAAAAAAAATCCACAACCGAGTCATAAGTCTAGTTCTTTAAACTACACTACCACTCTGTTGCTATTGTTTGATACGTCACATTTATTTTTGTATGTATGTACAATAAAAATTAATGATGTTGAAATGTATTTTATAATGTTTTTTTCATTTTTTTTATTTTAAAAACAGCAGGAAAACAACACAGCAATTGAACTGGTTCAAGGGAAGTTAGGTAGGTCCTGACAGCAGCTCTCTTGTTGTCCACGTGGGGGCGCTGAAGTTCTGTAAATACTTGGGGAACACGAGCGGCGTAAATCTGAAGGAAGGTGATTCCAAGTGTTTCACTGACTGGCATGAAAAGCAGCCGCTACCCTCTACAAGTCCATGTCCAACACAGCTCCATTTTGCCCCATAAGTCAGTTTTCTGCCCAGCCTGGCCCTTCCCTTCCCCCTTCTTCCATTACATTACATAACAGGCATTTTTTTTTTTTTTTTTTTAAAAAGCAGAAATCCAGAATTTGGGCATGTGAGTGGTTGCCTTGACGTCGCCAGCACAGTAGCCCACTGTTCCAACAACAGCCCCTCTTCCCCTTCTTTGAGGGGCTGTTGTTCCCCGCCTCTCTTTGTGGTGGGCTACTGTGCTGGCGAAGTCAAGGCAACCACTCACATGCCCAAATTCTGGATTTCTCCTTTTTTTTTTTTTTTTAAGCGTGTTTTCTGCGCATATAAAGACGCTGCCGAAAACTCCCGCCAGTTCCCCTCCTCCCGTGGCCAGCTTCTCTTCTCGCTGGCTGCCAACACGTGCAAAAGTCCGTCGTCATCTTGTACCATGCGACCTCACTCCGTCACCTTGCGTGGGCACAGCAAGACGGGAATCGTAGATGATGAACTGTGAGATGCACTGCAATGCTGTGACTCAAAACGTTGTGCAGTGTCTGCGCAAGGCAGCGGGGAGTCCACGGGGGAGTGTTGGTGAGCCATTACATTACAGGCATTGTCCACAGTGACTTACACAACATTTTCACATAGCGTTTGCATTGCATCTGTTTACACCACTGGATATACTGAAGCGGTGCAGGAAAAGTATCTTGCTCAAGGGTACAACGATAGTGTCCTATCCGGGAATCGGACCCGAGACCTTCAAGTTACAAGCCCAGCTCCTTACCCATTACACTACACTGCCACCTATTCACCTGTATGAATTCTCTAAAACTCTTCTCACACTGTGCACACTTGAATGGCTTTTCTCACAGCAAGAAGGCCATGGGTTTGAATCTCGACTTGGGGCCTCTCTGTGTGGAGTTTGCATGTTCTCCCCGTGTCCGCGTGGGTTTCCTCTGGGTACTCCGGTTTCTTCCCACAGTCCAAAGACATGCGGGTAGGCTAATTGGAGACTCTAAATTGCCCATAGGTATGAGTGTGTGAGTGAATGGTGTGTGTGCCCTGCGATAGATGGCGGCCTGTCCAGGGTGTAATCCTGCCTCTCACCCAATGCATGCTGGGATAGGCTCCAGCACCCCCCGTGACGCTGCTCAGGATAAGCGGGTAAAGATAAAGGATGGATGGATGAATTAAACCCCTTCTCACACGGACAACATGTGTGAGGCTTTTCACCCAAATGAATTCTCAGGTGGGTATTTAAATTAGATTTAGTATCAAAACAATTCTAACAGTGTGCATACTTGAACACCTTTACACCTGCATGAATTTCGCCTTCATTTCTAAGAACTGTCTTCTTTTGAAAGAGATTCAAAAGACTTGGGTTTTTACTTGAATTAAGCATAATGCTTTCAACCATCCCATTCGTTCTCGGACAATTTATACGTTTCTTGCAACTTTTTGCACTTTTGTGGATAGTTGTGGTCTGATTATTCTCATTGTTTACATTCCAGTGATGATTTAAGTCCCCACCTCCTGCACACTGCCATGGTTCAGGCTGGTGTTTGTGATCAACAGCAGCTCCATATATCACAGTATTCCTGACATCACTCACTAAACATTCACTGGATTCACACTTCATTTGATTGTATTTAACATCATCACATTTGATGTCCTGCAAGTAGAGATGTGTTTGCCTTAAGGATACTGCAGAATGTCCAATAATTATATTCAATGACTTTTAGAAAATCAATTTTCTCTAACCCCCACATGTCCACCATAATTTCACGAGCTTCTAATATTTACTTAGTTTTCACAAATTGAAAATATTTTAAAAATTAAAACAATTCATACCAAAAATGAATCGAATGTTTGTTGACAAAAGATTTTATTTAGAAAATTTCAAGGCATAAAGTGGGATGTGCACTCAATGTATAATAATTTCACCCACAGTTCATGTAGAACATTGAAAAACAGAGTGCAACAAAGATCCACAATTAATATCTCAGAAAATACATTCTGTCTTGTTTAAAAGAAAAAAAAATTACTAACACTTGCTATGAAAGGAAAATGGCATCCCACCTTGTACCAATCATTGCTATTGCATTGCCATTGCTTTTTGGTTTTTTTTATTTTTTCTCCAGAAGCTTGTCCAAAATACAATTAGCAAGGAATATCAGGAGAACTTTAAACTGTGCTACTGCAAACACCGCAAAATTGGTGGCCTTTCACCTTTTATTCTCTCTTTGAACTCAAATCAAAACATCCACAAAATAAGAATTTGGAAATCACAACATGAGAGTTTGGCTTAAAAATAAGAAGGGATGGTTGTTTGAATTTTCAGATCGTTCTAAATTTAGATGTCAGGAACACTTCCAACACAAATTGCATGTAAGGATGCCTTCATGAAATGCTTCCCATAGAGCAAACTTCTCAAACTCTTCATCTATAGGAGTTGTCTTTTTATGAAGAAAAAAGATTATTTTTTTTTCATTTAAACATTGATTACATTTGAAAGATCTTTCACATGTATGAATTCTCAGATGGTAATCAGGTGGTAAATGGCCTGAACTAAAAAAGCACTACTCACACTGAGTACTTGCATTGTGGACATTTAACTCCTTCGAGAAAAATCCTTGGCACACTTAAATCATTTGTAGGGCTTTTCATCTGTGTGAAGACTCTGGTGGCAAGTTGAATTCTTTTCCATAAAAATGCATCCCACACTGACTGTGTGTATTTTACTTGAATTTAATTAATTTCTTTGGGAAAACCATTCAAAGAATGAAGGAGAAGCATACTTCCACAATGACTTCTCCGGTGTGCAATAAAAACAGATTTTGTATGAAAACATTTCTCACAGTGTGTACACCTGTAAGTCTTTTCAGCTGTATGAATTTTCTGGTGGCTATTTAAATGATATATCCGGGCAAAGCCTTTCCCACAATGAGTACATTTGTAGGGCTTCTCACCTGTATGAATTGTCTGGTGATTATTTAAAATAGCTTTTGTATTAAAACACTTCTCACACTGTGCACACTTGAATGGCTTTTCACCTGTATGAATTCTCTGGTGATTATTTAAAATAGCTTTTGTATTAAAACACTTCTGACACTGAGAACATGTGTAAGGCTTTTCACCTGTATGAATTATGAGGTGTTTATTTAAATCAGATTTCCTAGGAAAACCCTTCCCACAATGAGCACACTTGTAGGGCTTTTCGCCTGAATGTAAATATAGGTGGGCATTTAAATGAGCTATCTGTGAAAAGCACTTCTCACAATGAGTACATTTGAAGGGCTTTTCACCTGTATGAACTCTCAGATGGCGACTTAAATGATATTTCTGGGCAAAGCACTTCTCACAATGAGTACATTTGAAGGGCTTTTCACCTGTATGAACTCTCAGGTGGGTATTTAAATGAGAAGCCTGGGAAAAGCCATTCCCACAATATTTACATTTGAAGGGTTTTTCACCTGTATGAATTATCTGGTGCTTATTTAGTTGAAATGCCTGGGAAAAGCCATTCCCACAATGACTACATTTGAAGGGTTTTTCACCTGTATGAATTCTCCGGTGCTTTTTCAAATTACATACCTGGGAAAAGCGACTCCCACAGTAATCACATTTGTAGGGTTTTTCACCTGTATGAGTTCTCTGGTGGACATTTAAAGACGCCGCTCGGGAAAAGCGACTCCCACAATGATCACATTTGTAGGGCTTCTCACCTCTATGAATTCTCTGGTGGACATTTAAATTAGATGTTGTATAAAAACACTTCCCACACTGTGCACACTTAAATGGATTTTCACCTCTATGAATTTTCAGGTGGACATTTAAATTAGATGTTGTACTAAAACACTTTTCACACTGTGCACACTTGTATGGCTTTTCAACTGTGAACTTGTAGGGTTTTTCACCAGTATGAATTTGCTGATGTTTAGTGAAATTAGACTTTGTATTAAAACACTTTTCACACTGGGCACACTTGTATGGCTTTTCACCTGTATGAATTCTCAGGTGTATATTCAAAGCAGATTTGGTAATGAAACATTTCTCACACCGTGTACACTTGTATGGCTTTCCACCGGTATGAAATCCACCTTCATTTCTATGCACAGTCTTCTTTTGAACGAGGCTTGGGTTTTTACTTGAATTAATTATGGGTTCAATTAACACATTAGTTCTCTGATGGATTATATGTTTTCTGCTACTGTTTGCATTTATCTGGATGATTCTGCTTAGATTATTTTCACTGTTTAAGTCACAGTCATGGTTTAAGTCCTCACATTGAGTCAGCAGATCATGAGCTTCTTCCTTTTTACAGTTTGGGTTTGGCTCTCTTGCATATTGCCACGGTCCAGTCGGATCGTTGTGATCAACACCAGTATTCATGAGATCACTCATTAAACGTTCACTGGATTCAATTTTAATATTAACACACTTAAAATCCTGCAAGTCACTGACGTGTTCTGGGTTATGAAATCCTCCATCATCAGCCTCCGTTTTGATTTGGTCAGGATCCAGATGGGTTACATATCCCAGCTCTGTACCATCTAGGTTCTCAGTCTTAATAAAATCCCCAGTGTGGGTGGAGCCCACATCAGTTTCTGTTTTAATCAGTGATCTGTGTGTAAGGAATACATGACTGACCCCACTGTGTGCTGTAACACACTCTGGCTCCAGTGTGTTGAGTCCTGGTGCAGCACACTCTGTCTCTGACTCTGCCATGTAAACAGGCTCCAGTCCACTGAGTTCCTCTTCTTTCGGTCTGATCCTGTGCTGCTCAGTGAGCTCTGGTAGTGTTGTCTCGTGTCCCGTCTCAGACAGACTCCTGCCTGCATCAAACTGCTGCTCAAAGGTGTGCAGAAGTACAACTCCTGGAGGGAAACAAGGGAAGGAATTTGAACTGAATCAACCAAGTCTAACCTGGACTATACCTGGACTAACTGCCACCACTCTGTATATCATTTCACTTTAAATCCCCCCTTTCATGACACTCATGTTACATGTACCCCCATTCCAGCACTTTTGGTAATTTGCATTTGTCCTAATATTCTAGCTTGTTCTTCTCCCTAGTTTGGCTAGGCATAAGTTAGGTCAGAATAGTGTTCACTGTGTGAACTGAACTGTGTTCTTGGCTAGAAATAGCTGTATAAAATGAGTATCGCGCCTTATTGAACCTATGTTCTGTAGTTGCCCATGACCATGAAATGCACTTTTGTATGTCGCTTTTGATAAAAGTGTCTGCTAAATAAATGTAATGTAATTTAAGTCCTACTGCAGCAGCTGATACATTCTTTAAACTCTGCCATCCTGCAGATGCCTGACTGACCACAGGGGGCGCTCTTTTATTATGAGATGGAGGGTAATTTTCCTCTCCTCTGGGTCATACCAAGTCATGTCAATTCAAAGAAACATGGAGAAGGAAGTGATATTCTTAGGACACAGGGTGGACGCCATGGGACTTCACTAATAGACTAAAGTTCCTGCTGCACTTTTTGTCAGGGTAAAATAGCAGGTTAATTCTAGTAATCGTCCCTTTAGCTTTTTCAGACTGCCGTAATTTTACTCTGCCATTCTTCAATTCCACAAAAAGACCAGGAAGACTATGGACTAATTTATGGTGCATGGTTCGCATCTGGAGGGCACACTTCGCTGCTCGGCTAGCAGTAGCCTAACTTCGAAGGAAAGCAAACGGTGGCTGTACCACTGCTAATTTTAATTTTCACGCAAGTCCGAGTTTTCGTTCTATTCTTGTCATTTTGCGATTAGCCTATATGGAATTGACGATGAGAAAGTAATCAAACAGCAAATTGTTTACAACGTGTGCATATTTTCTGCTGTTGTTGCCAGTTATATTGGAAATGTGAATGCATTCTGTCGCCTCGGATGTCAAGACATGAAAGTGAATGTTCGCATAAAAACATAATGAATGTGTTTGAGAGGAAAACAGTTACAATCTGACTACTGGCCTGTTAGGCTATATCCTATTTGTTGCATAACAACGGTCCAAGTTCAACTACCAAGGCCGGTTTTGCTTGACAACGGTAAAATATGCCCAAACGGCTGCAGAAAAATGTTTCAATTCCAGGTGATTAAATCGATAAAAATCAATAAATACAAAAGTAACCATATATAGTCATTGTTGGTAACCTGTTGTATAAAGGTGGAATAAACCCCTCCGGGCTGTCCCGGTTATTAGAAAATAATGTAGGCTACTTCGGTGGTAGTATGGGGTTACAGAAGAAATCATAGGACAGATCAGAGACTGTAAAAAATAGATGGACCGACGACAACGTCGCTTTTTCATACGTCAGTGGGCTAATTTGCCTAATCTTCGCGGGACTTTAGACCGCGGTGGAAACGCAGACAACCATGGGCTGAAGTAACCTTTTAGTTCCTTGAAAAGTAGTTCCTGTCACATTTGATAAATCTAAAGAAAGGAAAAGAGAGCCACACTTATGTCTTTAGAACACTATATTTTCAAAATCGAATATACAAATTTTTCTAAAGTGCAAGGGTGTAAGCCTCCATCAAGGAATCTATTGGAAAACTAAAGGAAGTTACTAATTTTTTTTAATCCAAAGAGATCTGAATGATTATGAAACAAACTCAGTTTATTTTTGGCTCAATAACAAACTCTCTAACAGGCCCACCAAAACTGTTTCATACGTTCAACTACCGACTCATCTTCCTGGTTGTCTTTTTTAGAGAGAGGCTCTGCACTAACATAACTGTTAAAGAATCAAGATTGTGAGGAGATACAAAAACTCACCTCTATTCGCCGATGATTCAGTTAATTCAACTCAGTTGTGTAACTTTATGTAAATTGCACAGAAATATAATCCTTGGCAGCGAATCATCCCGTTTGCGTGTTAAAGCTATGTGAACCACAAAACCTAGGATACAGTTCAGTAGGGCTGTGTGAATCTATCAAGGTCGAGGAGTGGAGCAAACCCACGGAACTGCGATAGAACTGTATATCTACAAAGGAAACTCTCAACTAAAAACGGCGCTTTTTCCACAGCCCAAAGGTTTTTCTCTGATTCTTTTTAAACGGGTTCTGTGAGCTAGCCACGCTGAGCTGTACGGCTAGCCAGCCACAATAAGAACGCGACTTCCGGTAAGGGCGAGAAAGGAAAATTTCAAAATAAAGGTTCTTCTTCTTTGGTTTTTATGGCGGTTTGAGAACCAAAATTAGTGCATTACCATCGCCTACTGTATGCATTGCACGAGTAACAACTTCACATTACTAATTATTAACAACCCAAAGTGATCCCAGTCACAATAAAGGTTAGTATGTTCGTTTCCTTGTAGCAGGGAAGAGAAGGGCTTTACCTAACGCGGGGTAAAAATGTAACACAGACTTTTTAGGTAGATCGAGGCATCGAGTTTGATCGACGTATTTCAGGTTAAAAGCAAACAAATGTAATCGTGAATTTAGTGACCAACATATTGCGTAGTTCTGATGTTGCATACTAGCTTGCTGGGATTGCTAGCCAGGCAAAAGTGCAGACCCTCGAGTTTGATTAACGACGTATTCCAGGTTAAAAGCGCATAATTACCATCTTTTTGTCTCAAACTAATGACGGTAGAGTTCAATGAATATTTTGGGAGATATTGCCAAAAGTTTGTTTTGGCGATATGCAAGAGAATTTATTTTTTTATTTATTTATTTTTTTTTTACTGGAAGTATTTTTCGGCTACTGTATTGTGTGTGTATGTCAAGGAATCCAAATGTATGTAGTCGTGAATTTAGTGACCAACAGATTGCGTAGTTCTGATGTTGCATACTAGCTTGCTGGGATTGCTAGCCAGGCAAAAGTGCAGGCACCCTCGCTGTGAGGTTAAACTGTGCGGGGTTGTTAGCCTGTTGTCAGTTCAACTCAGACTGGATCTTTGTACATTTAACTCAAATATAACATTAGGCAACGTGCTGACATGTGACTTTGACTATAGCTGTTTAGATCAAACAGACATTAGATGGGAATCAGTCAGTGGGTTTACATTATGTTTGAAAAAGTCGATTTATTGTTTTAGTCTGGCTAAAACTGGACTTTTGAAAATCATGTAAATATTGTAGTCCGACTGAAATCGTACAAAGTCGATTTTTTCAGAGTCGGACTAACATACCTAGATAATACGGTTGGGGGTCGATTTACTACGGCATATATACATTACATTACATTACATTACATTATAGGCATTTATCAGACGCTCTTATCCAGAGCGACGTACAACAAGTGCATACGGTGCTTACAAAAGAAACATAGGCCAAAAAAGATTGGAAGTGACCACATAGCTCGTTCTGTGCCAAATACAAACTGTTCCATAATTTGATCACAAACAATAGGCTTATACGCTTCAATAGGCCAAAAATTGGCCTAGCCGTTCTGTGCATGTTCCATAATTTACATAGCAACTATACACTCACTGGTGTCCGATTGTGCTAGCTACTTCACATTAACCTTGTATGGCGATCAATAAAGGCTAACAGCACAGTACCACTTGATTATTGTCACTTCTATCACCACTGTAATGAACTAAAAAAAGGGCGAAAACGACCTTTTCTGTGAGAAATGCATTGTTGAGCTCACGCGCATACACTGCTGACGACATAAAGCTCCATTGTGCCCTCCCTAGTATCATGGCAAAAAACACATTTCTGGACGGATGAGGAGACCAACTTCATGCTATCGCAACTAAAGGTTAAATATCCTGAAATACATGGATGGAAGACAAAAAAATGGCGAACTATTCAAAAGTTGCGACAAAATTGGAGGAAGCAGGGTTTATAAGAAGCCTTCGTCAGACACACCTCGGTCAATAACTAGCTGGGGGAGTGGGGGACACTGACCAGTCAGTTTGAACTAGGAAAATGAAGCTTTATAAATCAAAACAGTCTTGTAAACATTTTCTCACTGAGCTCCTTTTGTAAGGCTATACCGCCCTAACATGGGTCAATGAATAATCAGTTTGGACTGGGAAAAAACAGCTTTATAAATGAAAACATTCTGTTTTGCATTGGAAATTGTAACCAGTTACAGTATATACACTTTTTTTTTGACTATTTTATCTTTTTTCTTTCTTATATTTCCTTTTCCTAATTCCTACTGAACTAAGTTTGGATAGACTAACCATCTGAACCCCCCCCCCCCCTTTAACTAGTAGCTGGGGGCCACTGAACAGTCAGTTTGAACTAGGAAAATGAATCTTTATAGTAGTTTAGGTCGTTTGGACTGGAAAACAAAACAAAAAGAAAAACAGCTTTACAAATCAAAGCATTGTTTCGCATTGGAAATGAAAACTAGTTACAGTACATTAACTTTTTTTTTGCCTATTCTATTTTTTTCTTTCTTTCACAGACCCTTCAGACTTTTCCTTGAACTATAACCTTCCTTCGATAAATGAAATAAATGACAAACTGAAAGAGCACCCATCTTAATGTATGGGTACAAATAGTACACATCTTGATCTAATTACTCAAACTTCCCCAAGTTGTATTTGGTGAAAACCAGCTGCTGCATATGAGCTGGGAGCAGTCTGGAGCAATGGGGAGCAGTCTGGAGCAATGCTGTGCTAACTAGTCTCTTTGATGAGACGCTTGTTGGGGGACAGGTCAAATACTTCACAGCCACATATGCCACTGCTGGATGTATGACCACCTTACTTGACCAGAAGGTGACCACTGGATCTGAGGACAGCGACTCTGTGTGGCACTCTGCTCTACTAGACACCTGGAGGACAGGTGAGTTGACACATAGCTAGACACCTGGAGGACAGGTGAGTTGACGCATAGCCCCCCCCCCCCCCCCCAAATAGGGTTTTGCTGTGAGTGCCATTGCTCTGTACCTGGGGACAGATCAACAGCAGCAGCAGCAGCAGCAGCAGGTTCTCCAGTCAGCTGAGTCACCTTGTGATCCACCTCAGAAACAAAGCCTTTAAAAGTCTGACTCACTGAGAAGTGACTTGGGCATGATCTTGAATCTGGGATCCAAGAGGGTGGTCTTAAAGTAGGGGTCAGTGGGGTCATCAAAGATTGGCTGGAAGCGTTCAAGCAACAGTGCCTCCAAGGGTGTGGCAAGCCTGCGAGCCTCTGGCAGAGCTTGCACTGCTTCATTTGCCATCAAGTTTCCCAAGGAAGCTTTGAGAGCCTGCACACACGAGATAACTGAGGACAGAGATGTAACATCCTCATAGACATTGCGGGTTGCTTCCTCAAAAGGTCGCAATATTTTACTGTGGCCTCCAATTTGTGCCATTGGTGGTGTGAGAATGAGCCCCCTAAATCCATCTGTGTCCCCATGGCAATTATTGCCCTTCTCTGCTCCAGCAGCCACTGGAGCATGTGGAATGTAGAATTCCATCTGGTGGACACGTCATGCACCAGGGCGTTCACAGGGAGGCTAATCTCCTCCTGGAGTTTCACAGTGGCCTTGTTTGAGCGATGCACAAATGCTGTGGTTTTCCTGCCGGTGGAGATGGCATGGCTCGCACCTTGGCACTGATTCAGAGCATTTGGAGCTACCAAGTGCAGGGAGTGAGCCATGCACCTGATGTGCACATTGGGGGCTCGGGAAAGGCCAAATTTCTAACCACGATCGACCTGTGTAAAGGTTACTGGCAAGTCCCCTTGAGACAGCGATCACAGGAGCTTACAGCTTTCCGGACTCCATGGGGCCTGTACCAGTTCACTGTTATGGCCTCTGGATTACACGGGGCTCCAGCAACATTTCAGAGGCTAATGGATCGAGTACTGTATGGTCTGTCTGACTTTGCCTCTGCCCATTTGGATGATATTGTTGTCCACAGCACCACCTGGGAGGATCACTTAGATCATTTGAGGGTGGTCTTTGAGCGTCTTCGGGCAGCTGGCCTTACTGTCAACCTATATAAGTGTGCCTTTGCCAAGTCTGAGACTGAGTACCTGGGTTACATCATCAGCAATGGAGTTATCAGGCCTCAGGTCCAAAAGGTCCAAGCCATTGAGTCCTGCCCTGTGCTAACAACAAAGACACAGCTGAAGTCTTTCCTTGGGATGTCAGGTTGGTACCACAGATTTATACCTAACTACTCTACCCGAGCTGCTGCCCTTACTGATCTGACCAGGCCGTCGAGGCCCAACCAGATCCAGGGGGCTAGCGAAGCAGAGGAAGCTTTCCAGGACCTCCGGCAATCTCTGAGCAAGGACCAGTTTTGTATTGCCCTGAGTTTGATGGACATTTCACCCTGCAGGCTGATGCCTCTGAGCGAGGCCTAGGAGCTGTTCTCCTACAGGGGCCTCCAGACAACCAACATCCGGTGGCATACATCAGTCGGAAGCTGTTTCCCAGGGAGACCCGCTACTCGACTGTGGAGAAGGAATGCCTGGCGGTGAAGTGGGCCTTGGATTCACTGAAATACTACCTCCTTGGTCGGTGGACAGTGGTACAGTGGAAACGGATCACAAGGCTCTGAAATTGATAGAAAGGATGAAGGACACAAATGACAGGGTAACCCGGTGGTACCGGTCCATGCAGCCATTCCGGTTCACTGTTCATCACATCCCGGGCCGGGACAATGCCACTGCCGATTACCGTTCCCGCTGTCCCAGCAAGATTCCTGAAGGGGGGGGGGGGGGGGGGGGGTGCGACGGCCGTACCACTTCCCACACATCAGTTCTAATGTCGGTAACCACTTCACTCCCTGATGTGAAGGTTAAGGATAAGGATAAGATTCAAAGTTTGAGTTGGTGAGTGGTCCCCAGGCTAATGAAATGGAGCTAACAGAAAGGGTATACTACCCTACAGTTTTGCTGCTGGCAATCCCTCCATTGTTCAAACAAGAAGTGGACCTGAGGGTCCTGGATCAGGTACACGCAGGTGAGGTGAAGTGGGGCCTTGTCAAACAAGTAGACGGACACATTAGGACAGAGCATTACGCCTTCCTTCCCATTTACACAGATGGGTCTACAGGCCCCCGCACAGGAGTACAGGATTACTGGATTACACACTTATTAGTTTATAAGGTAATTTTTTTTGTTTTATATTTTGGGGAAAGAAGGTATGATTGAATTCAGGTCCAAATTTTAGTAACAGGAATGAAACGACACAGTTAAAGGACAAAGGAAATTTGCAATACACATTCCCAAGTTTCCTTCTACAGTTTATCCAGTTTTCACATCATTTCTTTCAAATTGCACTTTAAATTTCATCACAAAATATCAACCTATAATGAATAAAATGCTCACAAACACTTTATAAAATGAAAATGGCATCTCTGTTTGTCACAGTCATTGTTGCTGTTTTTTTTCAGATCAAGTCTGTCTAAAATACAATCAGCAAGGAATATTCAGTGAATTATAAACAGCGCTACGACAAACATTGCAAAATGGCTGGTTTACTGCCCTTTATTCACTCCTTCAACACAAAATAAACATCCACCAAATCCACAAAAAAGGACTTCCTTTAAAAATATGAAGGGATTTTAAAAAAAAATGAATTACCAGGGTGTTTTTATTTTATTTTATGGACATCCAAGGCACTTCCCACATACACTGAAAGAATGTTGAGCACACCTGTACACCTTTTACCCAACATGAACTCTCTGGTGACTATTTAAATGTGATAGTTTTAGAAAACACTTCCCACATTGAGAACACGAGTAGGGCTTTTCACCCGTGTGAATTCTCACGTGTATGTTTAAATCAGATTTTGTACGAAACCACTTCCCACACTGAGAACATTGGTAGGGCTTTTCGCCTGTATGAATTCTCAAGTGATTATCTAAAGAAAACTTTTTATTAAAACACTTGTCACACTCTGTACACCTGTAGGGCTTTTCATCTGTGTGAATTCTCAGGTGTACATTTAAAGCTGAAATTGTACTAAAACACTTCTCACACTGGGTACACTTGGGCTTTTCACCTGTATGAATTCTATGATGGCTATCTAAATGGGATATTCTGGAAAAACACTTGTCACATTGAATGCATCTGTATGGCTTTTCACCTGTATGAATTCTCAGGTGTACATTTAAATCAGATTTTGTACGAAAGCACTTCCCACAATGAGAACATTTGTAGGGCTTTTCACCTGTATGAATTCTCTGGTGGCGATTTAAAGCAAAATTTGTACTAAAACATTTCCCACACTGAGTGCATTTGTAAGGTTTTTCACCTGTATGGATTCTCAGGTGTTGATTTAAAACAGAATTTGCACTAAAACACTTACCACACTGAGTGCATTTGTAGGGCTTTTCACCTGTATGAATTCTCAGGTGTACATTTAAATCCGATTTTGTACAAAAGCACTTCCCACAATGAGAACATTGGTGTGGCTTTTCACCTGTATGAATTCTCAGGTGTACATTTAAAGCTGAATTTGTACTAAAACACTTCTTGCACTGGGTACACTTGGGTTTTTCACCTGTATGAATTATATGATGCCTATTTAAATCAGATATTTTTGAAAAACACTTGTCACATTGAGGGCATTTGTAGGGCTTTTCACCAGTATGAATTCTCAGGTGTACATATAAACAAGACTTTGTACTAAAACACTTCTCACACTGTTTACACTTGTATGGCTTTTCTTCTGTATGAATCACACCTTTCTTTCTCCAAGTTGTCTTGATCTGACAGAAATTCAGAAGATAAGGTTTTTTACTTGAATTACTTACGGGATCAATTGCAACATTCACTTTCTGACAATAAATGTGTTTGTTGCAATCGTTTGTACTTTTATGGGCAATTTTGGTGTGATTATTTTCATTGTTTATGTCACAGTGCTGATTTAAGTCCCCATATTTGGTTGACAGATTATGAATTTCTTCTTTTTTAAAGTTTTTTGAATGTGCACATCGCCATGATTCAGTCAGGCCATCTCTGTTCACCACAGTATTCATGAAATCACTCACCAAACTTTGATTGGATTCATACTTCATTCGATCAGAGTCGATATTCACACAATCAATGTCCTGTACACTACTGATGCATTCTGTCTTAAGGTATCCTCCATCATCAGCCTCTGTTTTGATTTGGTCAGGATGCAGAGGGGCTACACATCCCAGCTCTGTCCTGTCTAGGCTCTCTGTCTTAAGATCTCCAGTGTGGGTGGAGCCCAGATCAGTTTCTGTTTTGATCAGTGATCTGTGCATGTGGCGTACATCACTGACTCCACGGTGTGCTGTAACACACTCTGGCTCCAGTGTGTTGAGTCCTGGTGCAGCACACTCTGTCTCTGACTCTGCCATGTGGACAGACTCCAGTCCACCAGGTTCCTCTTCTTTCTGTCTGATCCTGTGCTGCTCAGTGAGCTCTGGTAGTGTTGTCTCAGTGTCCTGTCTCAGACAGACTCCTGCCTGCATCATACTGCAGCTCAAAGGTGTGCAGAACTGCAGCTCCTGGAGAGAAACAGGGGAAGGGATTTAGCTTTAATCAAACAGGTCCAACTGCAGCAGCAGACACACTGTTTGCACTCTGCAGTCCTGCAGATACCCGACTAACCACAGGGGGCACTCTTGTGTTATGAGGTAGGGAAACCCTTCCTCCCTTCATGGGTGATACCAAGAGCTCTACTTTCCCTAATCAATGTTGCACGGTGCATGAGTGCAGTCAATGGGACAGCGTGTGGGCACACTGGGCGGGGCAAGCGAACATTGGCATTTTTATACCCACAGCAAAGAGCGCACAGCTCAAGGCAGGCGGTGCAGGAGGAAAATAAGATGGATTAGGCTGAATATAATATCAGTGAGTGTGTCCCAGCTGGATTCCCTGACTGGTCACCACAGGGGGGGCGCTCTTGAACCACAAGGTGGGAGAAGCCCTTCTGTCCTCCCTGGGTAATAGTGTGGGCTGGTCATGGCATTAGGGTAATTTCCCTCAGTAATGTTCCCTTCATGTCTCTGTCTTGGACTGTGGTGTTGCCTGGAATGCCTTGAATTTAATTCTACACAGTTGACATCAATATAAATGCAACTCAAAAAAAACTGAAAACGATTTTCACAAATCGTTTCACAGGCCAAAGTTCATGACTCAACTTGTAGAAGATGGCAACACTACTGCAAATAACCAAACTGTCAGAATGTACAGGAGAATTTATTAAAAATTTTCTTTTTTTATTTTTGAATAGCTTTACTTCCTTTTTCATATGCTGGTGAGAGAGAAGTAAATTAAATCAAAGTGGGAAATTGTTGGCAAAAGAGTTTATTTAGAAAATTTCAAGGCATAAAGTGGGATGTGCACTCACAATGCATAATAATTTCATCCACAGTTCATGTAGAACATTGAAAAACAAAGAGTGCAACAAAGATCCACAATTAATATCCTTTTTTTTCAGAGGCTTGTCCAAAATACAATTAGCAAGGAATATCAGGAGAACTTTAAACTGTGCTACTGCAAACACCGCAAAATGGTTGGCCTGCCACCTTTTATTCCCTCTTTGAACTCTAATCAAAACACCCACCAAATAAGAATTTGGAAATCACAACATGAGTTTGGCTTAAAAATAAGAAGGGATGGTTGTTTGAATTCTCAGATTGTTCTAAATTTGGATGTCAGGAACCCTTCCAACACAAATTACATGTGAGGATGCCTTCATGAAATGCTTCCCACAGAGTAAACTTCTCAAACACTTCATCTATAGTTGTCTTTTTATGACGAAAATAAGAATTTATTTTTAAATTTAAACATTGATTACATTTTAAAGATCATTCACAGGTATGAATTCTCAGATGACAATCAGGTGGTAAATGGCCTGCACTCAAAAAGTACTTCCCACACTGAGTACTTGCATAATTTAACTCCTTTGAGAAAAACCCTTGGCACACTTAAATCATTTGTAGGGCTTTTCACCTGTGTGAAGACTCCGGTGGCAAGTTGAATTATCTTTTCCATAAAAATGCATCCCACACTGACCGTGTGTATTTTAGGTGAAATTGAATGCACTTCTTTGGGAAAACTACTTCCCACAGTTAGAAGGTGTATTGCTTTTCACCTTAATGTATATTCAGGTGGCTACTTACAGTAAATTACATTTTTGTGAAAATTACTTTCCTCACTGAATACATTAGTATGGATTTTTACCTGTATGATTTCTCAGGTGTGTATTAAAAATAGATTTTGTACGAAAACATTTCTCACAGCATGTACACTTGTAGGGCTTTTCACCTGTATGAATTCTCTGGTGATTATTTAAAATAGATTTTGTATTAAAACACTTCTCACACTGTGCACACTTGAATGGCTTTTCACCTGTGTGAATTCTCTGGTGGACATTTAAAGAAGATGCTCGGGAAAAGCCATTCCCACAATGATCACATTTGTAGGGCTTTTCACCTCTATGAATTCTCTGGTGGACATTTAAATTAGATTTTGTATAAAAACACTTCCACACTGTGCACACTTAAATGGCTTTTCACCTCTATGCATTTTCAAGTGGACATTTAAATTAGATTTTGTACTAAAACACTTCTCACACTGTGCACACTTGTATGGCTTTTCAACTGTGAACTTGTAGGGTTTTTCACCCGTATGAATTTTCTGATGTCTATTTAAATTAAACTTTGTATAAAAACACTTCTCACACTGGGCACACTTGTATGGCTTTTCACCTCTATGAATTCTCAGGTGGGCATTTAAAATAGATTTTGTATTAAAATACTTCCACAATGTGCACACTTGTATGGCTTTTCACCTGTATGAATTATCAAGTGTTTATTTAGATCAGATTTTGTATGAGAACACTTTTCATGCTGTGTACACTTGTACGGCTTTTCACCAATTGAATTTCATCTTTATTTCTATGAATTGTCTTTTCACACTTCATTTGGTCGGATTTCATATCAACACATTTCATATCCAGCAGGTCACTGATGTGTTCTGCCTTAAGGTATCCTCCATCATCAGTCTCTGTTTTGATTTGGTCGGGATGCAGATGGGTTACATATCCCAGCTCTGTACTGTCTAGGCTCTCTGTCTTAATAATACCCCATGTGTGGGAGGAACCAAGATCAGTTTCTGTTTTAATCAGTGATGTGTGTGTGTGGTGTACATCACTGACCCCGCTGTGTGCTGTAACACACTCTGGCTCCAGTGTGTTGAGTCCTGCTGCAGCACACTCTGTCTCTGACTCTGCCATGTGGACAAACTCCAGTCCACTGAGTTCCTCTTCTTTCTGTCTGATCCTGTGCTGCTCAGTGAGCTCTCGTAGTGTTGCCTCAGTGTCCTGTCTCAGACAGACTCCTGCCTGCATCATCCTGCTGCTCAAAGGTGAGCAGAACTGCAGCTCCTGGAGGGAAACAGGGGAAGGGATTTAAACTGAATCAACAAAGTCCTACTGCAGCAGCTAACACATTCTTTAAACTCTGCTGTCCTACAGATGCCTGACTGACCACAGGGGGGCGCTCTTTTATTATGAGATGGAGGGTCATTTTCCTATCCTCTGGGTCATACCAATTCAATTCAAACCATGTCAATTCAAAGAATGGTAAATAGTATATGGACTGCATTTATATAGCGCTTTTATCCAAAGCGCTTTACAATTGATGCCTCTCATTCACCCACACACTCATACACACTCACACACCAACGGTGAAAGGCTGCCATGCAAGGTAGCAAACAGCTCGTTGGGAGCAATTAGGGGTTAGGTGTCTTGCTCAGGGACACTTCGACACGCCCAGGATGGGGGATCGAACCGGCAACCTTCTGACTGCCACTCTTACCTCCTGAGCTATTTCGCCCCTGGAGAAGGAACTGGTATTCTTAGGACACAGGGTGGACACCATGGGACTTCACTAATAGACTAATATAATATCGCTTACACTATTTAGCTAATGTCTAACTTGCCTAGCCATGCATTACAATTCCCCATAATGTCCCATTTGATGAATCTAAATCTAAAGAAAGGAAAAGACAAATGTATGTCATTAGAAGACTATTTTCAAAATCGAATGTACAAATTCTTACAAAGTGCAAAAACATACTAATTTTTTTTATTTCCAAAGAGATCTGAATGATTATGAAACAAACTCAGTTTATTTTTGGCTAAGTATCCTGAAAGTTCTATATTAACTGTCTAGCAGGCCCACCAAAACTGTTTCAGACGTTCAACTACCGATCTTCTTCCTGGTTGTCTTTTTCAGAGAGAGGCTCTGCACTAACATAACTGTTAAAGAATCAAGATTGTGAGGAAATACAAAAACTTACCTCTATTCGCCGATGATTCAATTAATTCAACTCAGTTGTGTAACTTCATGTAAATTGCACAGAAATATAATCCTTGGCAGCGAATCATCCCGTGTGCGTGTTAAAGCTATGTGAACCACAACACCTAGGATAGAGTTCAGTAGGGCTGTGTGAATCTATCGAGGTCGAGGAGTGGAGCAAACCCACGGAATTGTGATAGAACTGTATATCTAGAAAGGAAACTCTCAACTAAAAACGGCGCTTTTTCCACAGCCTAAAGGTTTTTCTCTGATTCTTTTTAAACGGGTTCTGTGAGCTAGCCACGCTGAGCTGTACGGCTAGCCAGCCACAATAATACCGCGACTTCCGGTAAGGATGAGAAAGGAAAATTCAAAATAAAGGTTCTTCTTCTTTGGTTTTTATGGCGGTTTGTTACCAAAATTAGTGCATTACCACCCCCTACTGCATGCATTGCATGAGTAACAACTTCACATTACTAATTATTAACAATGTCCACCCAAATTGATCCCAGTCACTACATTTCCCATTCTATAACCCAGACCCAATTGCCTGAGTTGATGCAAATCCTTCCCGCAGTGTAACATCTAGATCATCTCCAGATATGTGCACAATGTTCAACTATCTCCTGGCAGCATCCAGCACCATCTTGATTCTTTCTGACCTCCCCTGTATTTCAGCAGTACAATTTATGACCATTGCAATGAATGCCAAAGATCTTTTATTTTCCATGCAGATATTCTGACCAGTTCCATTCCTTTCCTGCTCCGTTCTATTTTGCATTGCCACCATCTCCTCGTTTCTCTCCATTCTCTTAGCAGCTTCGGCGTATGACAATCCTTTTTTTTCTCATCTTATTCACTTTCCTTTTCTTAATTCTTTTTGGACACTGTGCTGACCCCGTATCGTGATTTCCCTCGCAGTGCAGGCACTTTGCTTGCTCTTTCTCAATTTTACACACCTTCACATTGCAATTGTCCTTCCCACACCTCCCACATCTTCTGACTCCTCTACATACTGCAGCAACATGTCCATATTCTTGGCAGCAGAAACATCTGAGAGGAGCTCTCTCATATGGCCTCACCCTGTAACACACATAATCAAGGTATACTCCTTCTGACAATTCCCCTTCAAAACTCAAACACACAGAATTACTGTCCTCCTTCACCCCTTCTCGGAATCTAGTCATTCTTCTCACATTAAAGGTTAGAATGGTCGTTTCCTAGTAGCAGGGAAGAGAGGGGGCTTAACCAAATGCGGGGTAAAAATGTAATACAGACTTTTTGGGTAGATAGGCATCGAGTTTGAATGACAAATTTCAGGATAAAAGTGCACAAATGTATGTAATCGTTTATTTAGTGACCAACAGATTGCATAGTTCTGATGTTGCAAACTAGCTTGCTGGGATTGCTAGCCAGGCAAAAGTGCAGACACCCTCGCTGCAAGGTTAAACTGAGCGAGGTTGTTAGCCTGTTGTCAGTTCAACTCAGACTGGATCTTTGTACATTTAACTCGCATTTAACATTAGGCAACGTGCTGACGTGACTTTGACTGTTATAGCTGTTTAGATCAAACAGACATTAGATGGGAATCAGAGATCTACAGTCTTGTGATATATTTTCACCAACATATGTTGGCCATGAAAAAACATGTAATCCATCCATCCATTACACATTAAAAATAATTAATGTATCTCTTGTAATATGTTCAGAATTGAGTAAAATACGAAAACCGCTTTTTCCCAATCTCCCCTACTCATGCACAGTTGTACAGTCAAACATTGCCTTCCAGGTGAAATCAGGAGCTAGACAGGGTTCTGTCATGTCTGCAATGTTTAACAACGCAATTGACTGGGCCATGAGGAAAACAATTGAGGGATTGATAAGAGGCATGAGGTGGACCAGTCTCTCCACTCGAGGACGCAAACTTTGTCAACGACATTGCCCTCCTCTCTCATATCCGGTGCTCTCATTGAAGTACAGTAGTTCAATTCCCCAAGCTGAAAAGGAATTATTTTTATTTTTAATTTTGGCAAATACGTTTCCGTTTTAACATTTGGTTTCACTTCCAAATAAGAGGATAAGATAAACTGGACTTGTTTATGATAAACAGCCTGTATCTTGTTATGCCTCATATAGATACCATTGTGAAGCAACAGACATGGAGGAAGAACCTCTAAATACCCAATGTAGACCCAATGAGACAGAAGATACTATGATACTTAGATCCACGTTGGAAGAAAAAATTAAATTATTCTTCAAATGCAACAGTCATCTCATTTTTGAAACAATGTCAAGTGTGTATTTAAAAATGTTGTTTTGATAGGAATGTGGGTGGGCTCAGAATCGTTTATTTCTTCAGACAACGTTTGAGGCAAATGATATGTGTTTAAATGGAGATATAATAGATTTATAATAGAATGTAGCCTATCCGATTGCCACGGATTTACTCAAGGAATTCTTGCTTCTCTGTGCGATTACGAGAAAAATGCGGGAGACGTAAAAAAAAAAATCCTTTGTCTACAATTTGCTCAATGGTTTTGAAGCCCGCGAAATTCAGCCAATAGAATTTGAATAATCAGCCAACAAACGCTGGTATACTAGCGGCCTCCAATGAGAATTGGTCTGACGTCATCTTAAACCGGGTCTGAATATTTGCATACGGACCGTTTATATAGAAGAAGAGCGGATTAGTCGGTATCACTCCGTTTCTGAATTTGCGAGAATGCCTGAGCCAGCGAAATCCGCGCCCAAGAAGGGTTCTAAGAAAGCTGTCACCAAGACCGCTGGGAAGGGAGGAAAAAAGCGCAGAAAGTCAAGGAAGGAGAGCTACGCCATCTACGTGTACAAGGTCTTGAAGCAAGTACATCCTGATACTGGTATTTCTTCGAAAGCAATGGGTATCATGAACTCCTTCGTTAATGATATTTTTGAGCGTATTGCTGGTGAATCTTCCCGTCTGGCTCACTACAACAAGCGTTCTACCATCACTTCAAGGGAGATTCAGACCGCTGTGCGCCTTCTGTTGCCAGGAGAGTTGGCCAAACACGCAGTGTCTGAGGGCACCAAGGCCGTCACAAAGTATACCAGCTCAAAGTAAACTGACGTGCAACGAATCTTAACCCAAAGGCTCTTTTAAGAGCCACCCACACTCTCACCGGAGGCAAAAATTTGAATTGACCTTTCGAATTGTAGTCTGATCTGGAGCTGGGCCTTGTTTTTGAACCTGTATCGGCGGAGATGCATGCGTATGCCACAATGGTCGTTTCCGTAGTCCATTATTGATGTGTGCGTGCGTACATGCTTTCGCCCAAAATGTTATGAAAGTGCGGCCGTCATTTGGTAGTCGCCGTAATACAGGTCCATTTAACAATGTAACCGAACCTCGAGTGAATCCAACGGAGCTTTGAAAAACCGTGCTTCCGGGTTGTTCGGACCTGCAGAGGTTGTGCTGCTGTTTTCTCTTGAGGATTCAGCACAATGTGCAAAACGACGAGAGGCACCCGAGCCTTTGTATAATATATATTCTAATGTGTGTATATATGTGTATATATTATACATACCACTGTACATATTTCATGCATAAATTTAGCTAAGAACCCATTTAAATACGCTGCATCTCATAATTGAAGCAACTGGCATTTCCCAGTGATCGTTGGCTTTTACTAATTGTTTTTCGTAATTAGATCATTTAACCTAATGTAGCCTAAGGGTTTTAATGTGGAAATAAACTGTGGTATTCACGTGTGAAATCCACATCCAGTATAGATCTGAACATTTTCTGGCCCATCATATACATCTTGGCAGTGAAATCGTGTTAAATGTGGTATACAATAGTTATTAACCGGACTATCATTTCCAGTAATGCTGCTGTTCAACGGATGCTTTCTGAATAAATGAGTAAAAATACATACTGCTCATAAAAAGTACCGTAGACAATGATGTATATATAGAAATAATGCGAGGTTTTTATGTTCGTTTCATATGTTGATATGTGTGATTGCTTTTTGGATTAGCGGTAACTTCATAATGCCTGAAGTTTCAAATGAGCGATTTTTAGAACCACTGAGACAGTTCTATGCTATGAGTGCCATGTGAAAATTGTCCTCCTATTTTATTGGACGAAATCCCACTAACGCTGCAGCCAATGGGAGAATAGAGTGTTGCTATAAGAGTGACACTGGTTCGGGAGGTGTTTTATTCTTTACTTCTCACAAAACAAGGAAAATGAGTGGTCGGGGCAAAACTGGCGGTCTTTTTTATATTATTAATTTTTTATATTATTTATTTTTATATATTTTTATATTATGGCTTTAGATCAGAAAAAAGCTTTTGGTTATGTCTCAAGGGAATATTTATTTGAAGTTCTGAAAAAATATGGATTTCTGCAAAACTTTATTAAAATGATTAGGTGTCTTTATGCAAAATCCTTAGTCCAAGTGAATGTAAATGGTCAGCTGACAGAATGTTTTGAAGTTCATAGAGGGGTGAAGCAAGGATGTCTACTAAGTGCTGCTCTATATGTGATTTCAATCAGCCCTTTGGTTAAAATAATTCAAAACGATAAGAGATTAGAAGGGGTAAAAGTTGGGAATGAGAGAGTTATCATTTCAGCATATGCTGATGATATTACAGTGTTTGTAAAATCACAAACAGAATTGGATATTATATATGAGCATTTAAAAATTTACGAAAAAATACCCGGAGCAGTTTTAAACCATCATAA
The DNA here is from genome assembly GCA_025169545.1 of Anguilla japonica. Classification (NCBI taxonomy): domain Eukaryota; kingdom Metazoa; phylum Chordata; class Actinopteri; order Anguilliformes; family Anguillidae; genus Anguilla; species Anguilla japonica. The sequence continues at coordinate 74,552,314 of CM045884.1, forward strand.
ATCAGAAGCTGTCTGGATTGGTAATTTAAGTAAACAGTTCCCTATACACAAATGTAAAAGAAGAAATTAAGGTATTCGGTATCTATATTAGTAATACTGATTGTTGTGAATCAAATTGGCAAAAAAAAGAAAAAGAAGTCAAAGATGAATTCTAAAGTGGTCTGGTAGAAACACAAGCTTTAGGTCTAGAATAGGTATATGTAATTTGTTAATCCTGTCAAAAATTATGTTTTTAAGTTCAGTGTTTCCACCAACAGAAAAATATATAACGAAGATAAGTAAAGAGTGTTGTAAATTAATATGGGGAACGGATAGAGAAGTTACTCGGAGAGAATTGTTATTTTAACCCAGAAAATTAGGAGGTTTGGGAGCAATAGACATAAGTATCAAATTAAAAATAGCAATGTGTAAGATTGTGGCAGGTGGAATAAACAGACAAATTAGCTGGATCGGTAACATTACTAACTGGAAAAAAAAGAAAGGAAAAGCGAGAACCGGACAACCTTATTTTAAACTTATGTATGGTGATCTTGTAGACAAGTTTAAACATTTAAATATTGACTGGTGCCATCTGAGAATAAGGTCATACATAATTTAATAATTAATGAACTGTATGGTGGAGTTATAAAGTACAGATATCTAAATAATTTTGAATGTGAAAGAATGGTCGCACGAATATGGAGCAAAAACATTTCTGAAAGTATGAGAGATATAGCCTGGCTAATATCAGTGAGGAGATTGCCAGTGAGAGCTGTTGTAAAATGTAGTTGCTTTGTTACAACGAAATCCTGCCAATGCCTGATTGTGATGCAGATGAAACTTTGGAGCATCTGTTGATTGAATGCAGTCGATCTGAAAAAATATGGGAACAAATTAAATCTACTGGTGTTAATATTTCAATTACACCAGAAACTGTATTTTCTGGAATAATATATAACATTGATGATAAACTTAAAGATTTATACTGGTTAATAATATGTCTAGTGAATCAGCACATATGGAAAACGCGAAGTAAAATGACAATTGATCATATTTACGTGTCAAGTGAATCTGTATGCAAGAACATTTTAACAGAACTGAAACGTCAAAGGACAATTGACATCAAGCACGGCAATGCAAATCTTTGGGAAACTGGACTTTTAATATAGAAGATGCTTTACCTAATGTATTTTTCTTGTTTATGTAATTGTTTGTAATGACTTGTATAATTGAAATAAAGTTTATTTAAAAAAAAAAAAGAAAGAAAAGGAGGCGCTAAGCGTCATCGCAAAGTTCTCCGTGACAACATCCAAGGTATCACTAAGCCAGCTATTCGTCGTTTGGCTCGCCGTGGAGGAGTCAAGCGTATTTCTGGTCTCATCTATGAAGAGACTCGAGGAGTGCTTAAGGTGTTTCTGGAGAATGTCATTCGTGATGCAGTCACCTACACCGAGCACGCCAAGAGGAAGACTGTCACCGCTATGATGTGGTTTACGCTCTGAAGCGTCAGGGCCGCACTCTGTACGGCTTTGGTGGGTAAATCTGTATTTCAGAAATGCGTTTTGCATCTACCCAAAGGCTCTTTTAAGAGCCGCCCATATTTTCTATTAAAAGCAGCATTTCCTCGTTATTGTCAAGCTTATTCTTTTATTAACCTATATTGACCTTGTAATGGCAGTGCCTACTAGTTTGGTTGTATGTTGTGAATTGTCGGGGGGAAAAAAACCCAGCATGGCCCAGGCTCTGGTTTGTACCCTGGAGAACACCTAGCCACGAGAGTTCTGCACACCCTAGGTGGGCACAACCCCCCACCAGGGACAGTTCCATGGGATCTCATGCCAGCCCCCCACAGAACTGCACACCCGAGGAGGCAAAGTCAACTCTGGCCTCTCACTCTAGTCAGACAAAGGACACGGCCCAACCCTCTGTGGACTCCCCTGCTTTCCTGGCTAAACCCCAGGAATCTCTGATGGGTGCGCAGGCAAAATGGGAGCCTCCTCCGATGGCTCCCAGGACACAGGAGGGGGATTTATGGCCATCCACACCTCTCTGCACAGTGACTTTTGGAGTGGGGAGAGGGAACCCAGAGTAGATGGAGGATCCAGCCCTGTCACCGTCAGCTTGCCTTCTGTTTCTGTCAATCCTGTACCAACTGCAGTCACAATAATAAATACATACGTACATTTCGTGCTGCATTTAATTATTTATGTGCACATTTCATGATGTAGCCTATTTATTTCATGATGTATTTATTTTATTTATTTATTTTTGTCCAAAATATTCCTCCATACCTTTGGAGCCCCCTCTTTCATTTCAGGGCTATTCAGCTGGGTCTGAAAGCATCCCACCAGAGACAGACTATTGGCCATTTGATCACTGTGGGGAAAAACATCAAAGACTGTGGCTACATCCAAATAGATAAGTGTTCTAAGTGTTACGTTTTTCGGAGTACATGTAGATGTCCAACCCAACAGACGGACAGGATTGGACTGGATTACATGCCGTGCTCTTGCAGAGTGTCTATAAATATGGGTGAAATTTCCCGGTCTCCAAACTCTTTTGCGTGTTTGACCAGCGCCTGTTTGACCGTCTTGTAGCCTGCCTGGACAACCACGTAGACGTTGACGTCGACTACTTCTTCGCGTGTTTCCAGCTTGTAGGCTACTTACTGAACTCCCTGACTCCAACCGTAATATGTCGACTTCAGAGTGATTCTCATCTCTGTGGTAACGGCGACGTCTCTGATTGGTGAAACTCGCTGTAGGATTGTGGGTAGCGTAGTACTTTGATTAAAACACGATTTATTTAAAATGAAGTTGAAATCGAGTGAAAGTGTTGAGCCAATTACTACTCCACCAAATTTAAAAGTGGCAGCAGAATATACGAGATGCAGCATATGCAAAAAAGGTATACTTATTTGGATTAGCAAACTTTTTGTAATTTGTATTTTTGTCCTAATATTGTAGCTTGTTCTTCCCCCAAGTTTGACTTGGAATAAGTTAGGTCAGAATAATGTTCAGTGCGTGAACTGGACTGTGTTCTTGACTATAAATAGCTGTACGAAATGAGTATTGTACCTTACTGAACCTGTTTTGTAGTTGTTCCAATGACCACGATAAACACTTTTGTACGTCGCTTTGGATAAAAACGTCTGCTAAATAAATAAATGTAATTCACACGGCAGGTTTTCACTGTTGAAATTGAACACCTTAGGGAATTTACTATTTAAACAATGTACATTTAGGAATTACTCAATAAAGTAATGCTGCCACGCTGTGAAATATGACCTAATGCCTGTTGCCTAATTACACTTCTTGCTTGGGAAATTATCCGCTGAAATGATCTAACAAAATGTATTTCATTGCGTCTGCTCAATGCCAAAGGCAATATTTGGAATAAGAAGTTGTGAGCCTGTGATGCATGACAGTGTTTCGCAAGATAATGTTCGCCACACGATTCATAACTGACAGCATTTGTGCCTGAAGTTTACCGTTTCTATTGGCGTGAAAACTTGTTTTGTAGATTTGTGGATTAGCTAGGTGACATTCGACTGCCTTAGCCCAACCCACCACCAGTTTTTTAAAGTAAACGGATCACCACTAATTATGATCTGTTCGGTTGCAGTTCGGGAGACAGCTTGTGATTTGTCAGCTTTGGCCCTGCCCACTGGCCTGTGAAACAAGGGAGTTGTGTTTTTCTCCCTCGACTGAGACTCTGAAGTTCACCGAAGGACAAGGAAGATCCTTGTTGTTGAGGCAGCCGTTATTGCTCTGGAGTGTTGACGCTGTCGATTCTATTTCTCTCCCTCCACCCATCTCTCAAAAATAGGAGAAAACGCAAAGCTCTGCTATTGCTGCTATTAAAATCCCCCTTTCAGTCTTTCTTTCTCCCTCGTTCTCTTACAAATTAGAGAAAATACTACCTCTGCTACCACTGCAATTTTGTCTGTTTTGCCTCTTTCTCTTTCTCCCTCTCCCTCTCACATTCGCTCTCTCCCTCCCTGTCCATCTATTTTGTGCTTGGGGCTGATCAGTTCAGAAGGAGCTATGTTGGAGGGGCTTTTACCCCAGATGCCCCCACTTTTGACCCTTCTAGGGGTGGTGCTGGTGCTGTTTCTGCTCTACCTGCTGTCTTCCACCCCTGGGCAGGGAAAAGACCCACCGGGACCCAAACCCCTGCCCCTCCTTGGGAACCTGCTTCTCCTGGACCTCAAACAGTTCCACCTGTCTCTCTGTGAGGTAAGGACAAAAAAAAGAGAGATTTATAATGATTATTATTATGAATGTTACACTATTACAATTACTACATCTAAGAATGATGAGAAAAAAAGATAATAATAATAATGAAAAAATAAAAAATAACGTCAATAAAAAGATGTAATAAGAAAACACATAAGCCGCGTTTTCACCGCAGGAACTTTACCCCGGAACTAGGAACCTTTTGAGAAACTCAGTGCGTTTCGACCGCAGGAACTAGGGTCTAAATTTAGCTCCGGGGGCTTTATTTTACCCCCCCAAAAGTTCCTGCTCGGGGGGTAGTACTTTCCAAAAGTACCGGAACCTTTGGGGTGGGGCGCAAGCACTGAAAATTTCTGATTGGTCGACTACTTGCAGTGTATTATTTCAGCCGGCATGTTTAAAAATCTGCAGCCGCAAACCGATTTATTTTTATAATAACTTCAAATCAAACTTGTATGTTATGTGGCGCAGTAGCCTAGTTTTGGTTATAGCCTGCCAACGTCTTGGAATTATAACGTGTGCTCTTCTGTTCTTTTCTTGCTTTAGTATTCGTTTCATAAAATGCTAAGCATTCGTGCTGGGACAGCATATTACGTACCAAAACATTCAAACGGATTAATTCGGTTGCTGAATATTTTCTTCCGGATTTTCTTTGTTAGCCCGTTGTAATTGACTCAAAACGTTTGATACAGTTATGTGAGGTATGCGGTAGTTCTGCGTAATTCACATTGGTGATACAGTAAAAGCAAACTGGAAATCACCTTCCGCACTTTTTGTCAGGGTAAAATAACAGGTTAATTCTAGTAATCGTCCCTTTAGCTTTTTCAGACTGCCGTAATTTTACTCTGCCATTCTTCAATTCCACAAAAAGACCAGGAAGACTATGGACTAATTTATGGTGCATGGTTCGCATCTGGAGGGCACACTTCGCTGCTCGGCTAGCAGTAGCCTAACTTCGAAGGAAAGCAAACGGTGGCTGTACCACTGCTAATTTAAATTTTCACGCAAATCCGAGTTTTCGTTCTATTCTTGTCATTTTGCGATTAGCCTATATGGAATTGACGATGAGAAAGTAATCAATTCAACAGCAAATTGTTTAGGACGTGTGCGTGTTTTCTGCTGTTGTTGCCAGTTATATTGGAAATGTGAATGCATTCTGTCGCCTCGGATGTCAAGACATGAAAGTGAATGTTCGCATAAAAACATAATGAATGTGTTTGAGAGGATATATAAAACAGTTACAATCTGACTATTGGCCTGTTATATCCTATTTGTTACATAACAACGGTCCAAGTTCAACTACCAACGACAGTTTTACTTGACGACGGTAGGGGAGACCGGGGCTAGTTGTCACATGGGTTGGTTGTCACACTTCTTATATCTTCCCCACTAGAGGGCACTGTCTAAAAAAAAAATGTCACCAAAGTGTCCTTTGTGGTCAAAGGTCAGCCACATGGTCATTTCACCTGCAGCCACTACACATTGAGGTGAGAGGAATTTTATAAAAATCATGGCAAAAAAGTAATTTTTTAATTTGTTTTAATTTTATTCTAACATTTTTAAATAGAAATTTAGCTAAAACCTAAAACTATCAGTGAAAAGAAGAGGGTGAGAGCTACATTTACAATAATATTTTTTCTAGCTAGTTTAAACCATGTGGTCACTAGCCTCCCATGTAGCAAAACTGTGCTAATGGGGTTGGTCGTCACATTTTGTCAGGGGCTGGTTGTCACATGTGACAACATGTAAAACTACATTTTCATGTTTTATGTCCGTTTGAGTCTTACTGTAATGGTTAAAGTTTTACATATCTTTTATGAATGTTGGCATGAAATCATACATTTTTATAAATTTTATTTAATTGATTCAAATGAAATCAGATGTTTTATATTGATTGAAATGTTTTATATTGTTTGAAATGAAATCAGATGTTTTTATATTGATTGAAATGTTTTATATTGTTTGAAATGAAAGCAGATGTTTTATATTGATTGAAATGTTTAATTAATTGCAATGTTTTACATGTGAAATGAAATCAGATGTTTTTATATTGAGTGAAATGTTTGCAAACTTACACAAATACATATAAATGACCATTTAAATGACCATGTAAATCTGTTTCAGATAATCACATAATATTTGTATATTCCAGTTGCATATATTTGTGTTCAGGCATTTAGGAGATACTATAATCCATTACATTACAGGCATTTAGTGCTTCAAAATATACCTAAAGAGTTTTGTGTGTTGATTAACATAGAGACTTGGGTAAAAGATAATCCCACAGTTTCCTGAAGTAGACTTTGTTATGATATGACTGAACAAGAACAGTGTGCCGTGGACCCAGGCCAGAATTAAGCTGGAGAAATTAAGATCTCCAGTTTTTGACATGCAATATAAATTCTGTCAAATAGCCAATTCAGATCATTGTGCTCGATACAATGGGGAGATGTAGTTGGGTGTCATTGGCATAAAAGTGAAAAGGTACATTAAGTTTGCAGATAATTTCACCCAAATGAAGCATAAACAAAACTGGAACTGGATGTCTTTGAGGAGCACGAGTAGAAATTGCTGCAGAGGATGTTACACCTCTGAAAGGGGAAGGAAATAGTTCAACAATACACACACAATGCTGTTAAATAGGAATTTTCTGTTAAATAGGTAAGAAGAGAACTAGTTCAGAGCTATGATCAGCTGTTGAGTCTAATAATTATAGTAGAATGGATAATGGTATCAACGGCAGCACTCTAACCTAAAAGGACAAGTATAGAGCATTCACCTTAGTATTTAGCAAGAGATCATGTAATACTTTTTGAAGCACAGTCCTGATTATTGATGTTCCTTTAAAATGTTTAAAATAAAAGTCAGTTTTGAAATGGGTTTGTAGTTCATGAGAATCAATAATAGTTATTACTGTAATTTTCAGTCATGTTGTGAATATTCATGTTTGTCGTTTATGCATAATTGGACAAACAATACTATTGACAGCAACAATTGACAGTGGCTTAGGTACTGTCACAGAGGAAGTGCTGCTCAAATCATGTTAATTTATTTTCTGTCTCTCCAGCTGTCTAAGAAATATGGATCTGTGTTCACCATATACTTGGGCCCCAAGAAGGCGGTTGTCCTGGCAGGCTACAAGACGGTCAAACAGGCGCTGGTCAACTACGCTGAAGAGTTTGGAGACCGGGAAATTGCACCCATGTTTACAGATACTTTTAAAGGGCATGGTATGCAGTCCAGTCCAGTCCAGTCCTGTCTATTTGTCGATCAAAGGGCCAATAGTCTGTCTCTGGTAGGATGCTTTCAGACACACTTGAATAGCCCTGAAATGCCCACTAGCAGCCTGCTGTTGCTACAGCTGTGGGTCACTGGCATTTAGCAAATCACAGAATCAGCACTACAGCAGTGCGCCATTGGACAGTCAAGGAAAGGCATTCCAGTGGAGGATCAGCTGTTAAAATAAGTAGTTGGGGAACGGTCTGCCACCCCACCACTTCAGTGCTGATTTTCACAGCATCACTAAAAGCTGGAAGAAACAGTGTTCTAGGTGCTGACCTGTCTTCTACAATTGCATTTGTTTGCACAAATGATTACAGACGGACAGATTCCAAAACTGCAATTGTCATTTTTTTTTTGTTTAGCACAAGATACAAAAAATATGTATTAAATTCAGATCTTTCCGTTTATTCCCCTTGTGGCGTTCTGCCCTCTCCCAGGCGTGCTGTTTGCCAACGGAAACTCCTGGAAGGAGATGAGACGCTTCTCCCTCACCAACCTGCGCGACTTCGGAATGGGCAAGAGGAGAAGCGAGGAGAAGATCATCGAGGAATCCCTCCACCTCGCCGAGGTGTTTGAGAATTTTAAGGGTGAGACACATTTATTTTTTAATATTCTGTTAACCTCCTACAGTCTGTGCTTATCCCGCGTTCACCCAGCGAGCAGCTCTCTCTAGAACATTAGTTAGAAGGAAATCGTGCTGCTAGGCGGCTGGCCGTCTTAGAGTAACCATAGCAACAGGTTATAACCGTTGATTAACAAAACCAGTAGCTGAGGGGTGAATGACCATGTGAATGACTTGTATGAATAATCGTTAAAAGAGTGAACACCTGGTCTATAAAACTAAACCATTTGTGGAAAATAAAGTGTCCAGAGTCAAAGCAAATGGTTACAAGCAAAGCCTGCAGTGTTTAAAATTAAGGGAAATATATCGTGCAACTTAAAATGCATGTTTTCAGTCTTAACTGATGCCGGTATTGGTTGTAACAAGAAGCAGCATTAAAACAGTGACACAGTGTCCAAGAGCTTACCTGTGTGCAATTATTTTTAAGTTTGTTGGAGAGGTCGTTGAGTTAATTTGGAGGAATGTTTTTTATCCCATAAAAAAGGGGGGTAGGAAAAAATGGTTTTATTTATTCTTTTTTGGTCTTTAGGCAAGCCGTTCAACACCGCTCAGCCAGTCAATTACTCCGTCTCCAACATAATCTGCGCCATCATGTATGGCTGCCGCTTTGACTACGCTGACCCCGCCTTTCAAAAAATGGTCGACAGGGCAAATGAAAATATTCGACTTCTTGGTTCAGCTGAAATACGGGTAACTGGTTCTGTTGAGCAAGTACTGTTTAGCACAATTCTGTATGAAGTTAAACATTTTAAGCTCCGTAATTCTTCCTGAGCAAGAAGTAAAGTAATGTCGGGTCAGCCTAGTGTCATAGTTAAGAGAGGCTTCAGCTAGTCATTGTTAGGCTGTGCTGGCAAGACATTATATGCTCTAGCCAGGGTTCTGAACCTTTAAGAACCTTTTACTGGCTGCTCATCTGTGTTTAGTTCTGTTATTATCCAGGAGTTAAACATGATTTCAGAATGAATGCTGAATAATTCTGGAATTCTCTGTTGAAACTGGAAGTCTGATTTAAAGCTGGAATTTTGTGTTGCACATTGTTTATTCTTTTAACTGGTATATGACCCAGGTCTGCCCTCATATGGACGGCAGGTGACAGAGAGGTGACTCCAGGGATGCAATTGGCGATTTCTCAAATTAGGGAAACAGAGGGTGGATGAGAGTTCTTTAAAAATGGTTAAAGTGTTTTGTGTTTCTGTTCCTGAGTTGTTTTGAATTTTGGGCTGGTTACTGCAGTTGTACAACATGTTCCCCTGGCTGCGCTGGTGCTGTGGCTGGTGGCTGGTAAATCGGACCAAGATTTTGAAGAACTTCGAAAAGCACATTGATGAGATTATGGGGTTGGTGAAGGGACTGAAGAACACACTCAACTCCCAGGACCTCAGGGGATTTGTGGACTCCTTCCTGGTTCGGCAGCAGGAGGTATGGAGAGGGAGAAACGGACCAGGACTCAACTGAACCATACTCTGCGTCGTTCTTAACCACAAGCCTTCATCGCATTACAGTAGATTCACTCAGCAGAGACTCTTATCCAGAGCGATTTCCACAGTTATCGCATTCAGAATTTGTGACTGAGAAAAGTCAAAATATACTGTTGCAGCGGTAACTTAAAATATATTCTTTGTAGAAGCGTTTGTGTGTGTGCACGCGCGCGCATGCGGGCGTGTCAGGAATATATCCATGACGAGCTCTGCAGTTCAAATGGCCTGTGGTGGTAAAAATATGATGAGGATTAGCATGTTGTCTTGACTCAGCTTATACAATTTCTTAATAAATGCTAAAATACACATACACGCACACACACACACACACACACACACAAAATAGCAAATGAAAATTATCACAATTTGGTGGGTGTTTGTTGGACAGTAAATATAAATATTGAAAGAGATGATGATACTGAATCGAGCTAGTCATGCCTGCCCTGCATGCTGCAGTGAGCGCTGGGTAGATCTTATAGAAAGGAATTGTTAATGAAGCAACTTAAATCTATTAGCTAGCTGCAGAAGAGCACCACTTTCATATTTTCAGTAGGCTACAACCAGGAGGTTAAATTGGGATTTGGGAGGTGGGTGGACCCTGAGATCCAGTGGGAGGTGGGTGAAAAAAGGTACAAACCAATGAATGTCTCAGCTCAAAATAGGTATCTTTAATGTATTGTGCACATAATTGTAATTAAGGAAAACAATGTTTTAAAAAGAATACTATTGATGCAAGCTTTTACATAAAATATTTCAAGTTTATTGAGTGTCATTAATGCTGAGAATTTTTTTTTACCCACGAAAATAATCGGTCATCCTCCTCTTCCCTTTCTTCCTCCTTTATCCATATTTCTTATCAGCGGCGACTGGTGAGCTGAAAATTGGTGGGACGCAAAACTTTCCTTTAAACTAATCATTGATCTCAAACTGTTTTAATTAATTTTCAGTGATTAACAAGCATGCAAGCGATCTGACGAAGCAATTGGAAAGGGACACACAGCTTCTTCGCACCGTGTTAGGGAGATTAAATGACAAATGCGATTCAGAAAAATCCGTTTTAATCACTAAGCACTAAGTGGCGGAATCTTCCCCTGATTTTCCTTCAATAGCTTATCAATACACAGAATAGGCTACTCAATACTATCATAGCCAGCTCTCCCCAAATAGGCAGTTTTAGCGAGTAGCCTAGGCCTTATGGCCTACATTTATTTTCATCTGCAGTACGAAATTGTGCACATTTGTAATCAACATTATTTGGGGATACATGCACTTTATTTCTCCGCACTCGTATTCATGGCAAATATCTGCAATGCGTAAAGTGTAAACGAAATTGAAGTGCAGGTTTTGTTTTGCTGGTTATTCTGTAAGCTAACACGGTAGATAACAGACTGGTGTATCTTGTTTGCTGAGTGTAGACTACTTGGTGATTAAAACGGATTTTTAACGGATAAATTGAATTTATGATTTAATCCCCCTAACACGGTATGTCACGGTGTGTGTCAGGCTACTTGATTAGTCCGATCGTTGGCACGCTTGATAATATAGGAAAATTACTAATGAAAACATGCTGAGATCAATGATTAGTTTAAAGGAAAGTTTTGAGCCCCACCAATTTTTAGCTTGTTGCCGCTTCTAAAACGTTACGTATGTGGGAAATATTCAATCCTATTAGCTGCTGACCAGCAACGTGATTTTGCTCAAGCAATCAAAGTTGCCGTTAATAATAGCCGGTGTTCGTGGGGGCTGTTTATTCATCTCTCTTTAAAATGTTGCATAGATGAAATTACATGTTAATGAAATTACCTACCGCGTCCGCTTCCAAACAATCAGGACAATCAACGATATTTTTCTTTCTGTGTCTGTCTATATAAACATACAACTAGTCCTCCTGAGTTTTTTTCCTTCGGATTTTTGATTGGTTGAGCGAGTAACTGGCTAGAGGGAACACATTGGACTGGAGAAACGAAAAATGGACTTCTCATAGTTATTTGTAAAACTTCCGGTCAAAATTTAAAGAAGGAGCACATTGGTCTTGATCGATCACCATTTCCCGAAGTCACAATTCTGAAGCTATCACCGTTCTAGAAAAAGATAACATTAGTCATCCAGCTAACAGCTATCAAAGACAATACAGTATGTAGCAGCGGCTACCAACCGAGGGGCTGCATTGTTTTTCTGCTTCCATTGGGGGCTCAAGACTTTGTTCTATTGGCGTGAAATAGGGTTTTAAAAATATAGCCATAAAGTTTGGATGGCACCATCTCTGCTATAAAGGGATACACTGCATTTGTTTAATTGGGTGACTGTTCTACGGAAATAGGGTTTTAAAAATAGCCATAGTTCCACATAAAGAGGAGCCCTAGCAGGTAAAACAATCTCGGATGTTAGGCTGCATTTCATGGCGGGAAGTAAAATGACTGTGTAGCATAGTGGTTAGAGAATTGGGCTTGTAACTCTGAGGATGTATGTAAAGACTAAGTTGTGCAAGTCGCTCTGGATAAGAATGTCTGCCAAATGCCTGATGTGTAAGTGCAGAAATGACTGTTTAAAAGCTGAAACGAAATGTTATGACGGTGTCTGAATTTAAATTTGAGGGTAGCCTTTTTTCAATATATTTATTGAATAGTTTTGTTGTAGTAATGTTGGCCAGTTCAAGTTTTTCTGTGTTTGCAAAAGCCTGCTAGGCATTCTGAGAAGTGACAAACAAATATTTAACATATTTCATAAATTGCTTGTTCAACTAATGCATTGTTTATTTAATTGTTCAATTAACAACAGTTTTCTATCTAGTTTGTTTGCAAGCAAAACATCAAGTACCCTAGTTTATGCAGCTTCCTAGCTATATTACCAAATTAAGATCACATAATTAGCCTACCTACCGTGATGTGTGCTGGCTAAGATGATATTTCACCTTGCAAAATTGTTGGGAATCGGTTGAAGAGTGAGCTAATAAAAATCTGGATGGAATGGGAAGCCAGTTCTACTCTTTAATCATTCAATGTTTTTGCTGTGTTTGCAAACTCCTGCATTGTAACACATTTATCATTTGCTGAAATAAATCTTCAACATCTTTAATAAATTGTTTGTTCAACCAACTCTTTATTTTATTGTTCATGGTCTCTATGGTGTTCTGGACCTGTTCCCTATCAGGAGTCAGACCAGCTGGGTTCCTACTTCCACAACAACAACCTGAAATATACTGTCAGCAACTTGTTTGGAGCAGGGACGGATACCACTGGAACCACCCTGAGATGGGGTCTGCTGCTGATGGCCAAGTACCCCCACATACAGGGTGGGGAAATACACACACACACACACAGACACACAGTCATTACAGTATCAGTGTTGTGCCCGGATTGTTGTTAAAAAAAATGTATACCTCTCTCTCTCTCTCTCTCTCTCTCTCTCTCTCTCTCGGGGTGCAGACCAGGTTCAGGAGGAGTTGAGCCGGGTCATTGGGGACCGGGAACCCCGGGTGGAGGACCGGAGGAACCTGCCCTACACAGACGCCGTGATCCACGAGATCCAGAGACTGGCTAACATTGTACCCATGAGCATTCCCCACACCACCAGCTGTGATGTCACCTTCCAGGGATACGTCATCAAGAAGGTTCTATCACCTCTCCTGATCCTAATTCTTCCATCTGTCCCTCTCTCCTCTCTTTTTTCTTGCACCTCAGTTCTCTACTTTCCTTTCTTCTCTTCCTCTTCCTTCTGGTTTAAAGAAAGGTTGCAAGGTTCCATTATGTACATTTATGTTGATTATGTTAATTATAGACCATATATTAATTTCTTAATAGATCTATTATATTAATTCCTTGAATCAGGTGTGGTAGTGCTGGGCTAAAGCAAAAACCTGCACCCGCATCGACCCTTTTTCGATAAGACTGGACATCCCTGGGCTAGACAGCATTCATCAGTGTCCAACGTAGGCTTGAACACCCTGAGGGTCTCTGCCTCTACTGCATATATCTATCAGTACAATGCTAGTGCCACAGTTGAGAATTTTGAAGCCATTTTAGTTGCCATTCTTTGTTCTTTCTCAAGAACTCTTTCTCGCAAATGTGGTCTGATGAAGGCATTGCGTAACCTCCTTTTATTTAAATGAAACACAGTTTCTTGCGGGGAATGACCTTGCCGCAATATTTGTTTACTTGTCCCCGCACATCTATGCCTATGGCCTTCTTTTTTGCTATATTTCTTGCCACTTTAGTGCCCATTTTACTTGCACTACAGGCTAATGGTAATAGTCTACCCATGGTTTAAAAAGAAACTTAAGGTAGATAAGATTTCAGTCAATGGAATTACCCCTCCGCCTCCCTGCCCCCTAATTTGCAAAATATTTGTATAGACTTCCAATAATTTATTACTTATTACAGGCTATTTTGAGGAAAGTCGTGTCTAAGATTTTTTTTTGAAGTAAAACTCATCTTTTTGTGTTATTGTTGGTAAAGAGTGAAAAAAAATTATACTTTGCAATATTATACTGTTGTGCTATATTATAACACAGAGTTGAAAAGATGAAAATAATGCTATTGCTGTGAACAGGAGTGAGTAAATACACAGTTAGCAAGAGATATATGTACAGATAGCAGGAATATGTACAGATACTTTGGGAAATGTAGTGTATGAGGACGCTTGAACATCACACCCATATGTATTTGTTGAACATCTCATTCCAAAACCATAGGTATTGATATGGAGTTGGACATTCCTTTGCTGTTATAACAGCCTCCACTCTTCTGGGAAGGCTTTCCAGTAGATTTTGGAGCATGGCTGTGGGGATTTGCTTCCGTTCAGCCACAACAGCAGTAGTGAGGCTGGGCACTTATGTTGGGCGTAAGGCCTGGCTCACTGTAGGCATTCCATTGCATCCCAAAGGTGTTTGATGGGCTAGAGGTCAGGGCACTGTGCAGGCCAGTCAAGTTCTTTCACATCAAACTCAACAAACCATTTCTGTATGGACCCCTCTCTGAGCACAGGGGTACTGTCATGCTGAAACAGGAAAGGGTCTGTCAGAAACTGTTGCAACAAAATTGGAAGTGCACAATTCTCTAGAATGCCAATGTACGCTGTAGCATTAAGATTTATCTTCACTGGGGCCTCTAGTGGCGCAGTCCGTTGAGCGCTAACCTCATGCTCAATGCAAGCTGCGACGTCGGCGGTTCGAATCCGACCGCCGACCTTTGTCGCACGTCTCTCCCTCTCTCCCTCCTCCTAATTCTTCCTGTCTCTGTACACTGTTCTATCCAAATAAAGCTGAAAATGCACGCCCCCCCCCCCCCCCCCCCCAAAAAAAAAAAAAAATGTAATCTTCACTGGAATTAAGGCAGCCTAACCCATACCATGAAAAACAGCCCCAAACCAATATTTCTCCTCCACCAAACTTTACAGTTGGCATTATTCGGGCCAGTACAGTTGGCACTACTATGCATTCTGCCAGACCCAGATAGTAAAACGAGATTCATCACTCCAGAGAACGCGTCTCCACTGCTCCAGAGTCCAATGGCGGTGTGCGTTGCACCCCTCCAGCCGTTGATTGTGATTGCACATGGTGATCTTACGCTTGTGTGTGGCTGCTCAGCCATGGAAACCCTTTTCATGAAGCTCTTGACAAACAGTTTTTGTGCTGATGTTGCTTCCAGAGGTTGTTTGGAACTCTTGCGTAGTGAGTGTTGCAATGGAGGACAGATTATTTTTACGCGCTACACGCTTCAGTACTCGCCGGTCCTGTTCTGTGAACTTGTGTGGCAACCACTTCACGGCTGAGCTGTTGCTCCAAAACATTTCTACTTCACAGTAAGAGCTTACAGTTGACTGGGGCAGCTCTTAGCAGGGCAGAAATTTGACAAACTGACTTGTTGGAAAAGTGGCATCCTATGAAAGTGCCACATCGAAAGCCACTGAGCTCTTCAGTACAACCCATTCTATTGCCAATGTTTATCAATGGAGATTGCATGGCTGTATGCTTGATTTTGTGCACCCCATTAGCAATGGGTGTGGCTGAAATGGCCAAAACCACACATTAGAAGGAGTGTCCACATACTTTTGGAAATGTAGTGTAGCTGTGTGTGTGTGTGTGTATGTGTGATTATGGTGTATGTGTGTGTTACAGGGAACTACAGTGATCCCACTCCTGACGTCAGTCTTGTGGGATGAGGAAGAGTGGGAGACCCCCCACAGCTTCAACCCCGGCCACTTCCTGGATGAGAAGGGCTGCTTCATCAAGAGAGACGCCTTCATGCCCTTCTCTGCAGGTACAGCACGGTGCAGCACAGCACGGCAAAGCAAAGCTCTCTGAACCAATGCAAGAATGCAGCAGATATGACATGTAAGCTTCCTGATCCACAGGTTTCTGTTTTCAGTCAGAGGAGTTTGTATTAAGAGTAATCTGTAGACTTTCCGGTTTTTCCAGGGGTCAGCAGAGGTACACAGAACCTGAATGAAAGTACGCTCTCCTTCTGGTGTGAAAAAGCACTGGGGACTGTTACCATCTTTCTCCCCTGCTGTTGTAGAAAGGGGCTGTTATTTCTGTATTGCAGTTTTATAAAGGCACTGATTATTACTTGTATAAAAAGGTTCAGGGACTCCTGTTCGCCTGTAGAACAATATAGATCACATTATCATTATCTCTGTCAGTTCTGATACTGAGATTCTCTTCCCCCTTTTAGGTAAATAAAACCACTGGGATTATCAGTCATCTGCAGTTGCATGAAGACACTGGGATTATTCAAATCAATTGTCTTTCTACCCTTGAGATATTCTCTCCCCTGTATCTATGCCCTGTGAAAAATTGTTTTTTAAGGTTCTGGTATTACCTCTTTTGAGTAAAATATACAGTAGATTCTGGGATTAACTATATCGCATCTGTGATTAGAAAAAGGTACGGAGATCTCCATTTCACTTGTGTAAAACCACTGGGATTATCAGTCACCTGCAATTGCATAAAGACACTGGGATGATTTCAGTTTCAGATTTCATTATTTAAAATGTCTTTATTATTACTCTCTTGTTGTATTAAAGGCTTTCAGTAACAATGCTTTGTATCTCAGTGGTTCCCAAACTTTTTCAGTCAGGTCCCCCTTTTTAAAAAGTCTGCTGCATTTATGTGCTGTGATTATCTGTCTCCTGTAGCTGTATTTATGTGCTGTGATTATCGCTCTCTCTCTCCTGTGTCTGTATTTAGGTGCTGTGATTATCTCTCTCTCTCTCCTGTGGCTGTATTTAAGTTCTGTGATTATCTCTCTCTCTCTCCTGTAGCTGTATTTATGTGCTGTGATTATCTCTCTCTCTCTCCTGTAGCTGTATTTAGGTGCTGTGATTATCTCTCTCTCTGTAGCTGTATTTAGTGCTGTGATTATCTCTCTCTCTCCTGTAGCTGTATTTAGGTGCTGTGATTATCTCTCTTTCCTGTAGCTGTATTTATGTGCTGTGATTCTCTCTCTCCTGTAGCTGTGCTGTGATTATCTCTCTCTCTCCTGTAGCTGTATTTAGGTGCTGTGATTATCTCTCTCTCCTGTAGCTGTATTTATGTGCTGTGATTATCTCTTCCTCGCAGGGCGACGGGCCTGTCTGGGAGAGAGTCTGGCCAGGATGGAACTCTTCCTCTTCTTCACCTTCCTCCTGCAGAGGTTCCGCTTCACACCACCACCGGGGGTGTCCGAGGAGGAGCTGGACCTGACGCCGACCGTGGGGTTCACCCTCAGCCCTTCCCCCCACCTGCTGTGCGCTGTGAGCCGGACCTAAACCCCACTCCAGCTGATGGGTGTGAACATCAGCTCTTTTGTTCTTCACCAAACCTTTCTTTGATCATGACTTACTGTGAATGTTTATATGTTACATTACATTACAGGCATTTGGCAGACGCTCTTATCCAGAGTGATGTACAACAAAGCATATAACCAAAACCAGGAACAAGCGTGTTGAAAACCCTAGAGGGAAGTACAGTTCCAAGTGCAGGGGACGACCGTGTAGTTTAACTTGGACCCTGTAGGTTAATCTGATTAACACAACAAAAAACAGCAACAAAGCAGTCAAAGCATATGCAAATAAAACAAGCAGTAGTTATTGCACTAGTGCCTACTCAACTAAGTCAACTAAGATAAACAGCTTACCTAGCTACAACCCTCAGATTACATAGTCAATTAGAGACTACAGGGAGGTAGGGAGGGATGGGGAGAGGTGTAGCCTGAACAGGTGAGTCTTCAGCCGTCGTTTGAAGGTGGTCAGGGTCTCAGCTGTTCGGACTTCCACGGGAAGGTCATTCCACCGTCGTGGAGCCAAGACAGACGGGAGACGTGACTGGGAAGCGCAAGTGCGAAGAGGGGGAGGGGCCAGGCGTCCTGAGGTAATATGTCTCAATATGAGACTAACAGGGCTATATGTCTCCCCTCCACAGCTGAGGAGATGGGCATTTCTCTTTATTCCAGGCTTCCTCAACTACTCACTCATGAGGCCCAGAGTATTTTTTTAAATGGTCCTAATGGGCCAATTTGTGACATGCCTCACAGAAAATCATCGTGGGCATTTAACAATCCATTCGATCCATTTTAGTTTAGTGTCCTTAATTGACTGAATTGAAATGGCCATGATGGATTGAACCTCAATGAACCTTGACTCCAGTTTTGAAACTGAAATATCTGTACAATTTTTGATACATATATTATCAAAAATATACGTGACTTTTTAAAAAGTTTTTCTTTTGACTGACTGATCCATCTGACCTAGACAGCAGCTCAAATAGTCAGTGAGGCTAATAAACAATGTTCCCACTCAGAAAGTGATCCTTAGTTGAAATGGATATAAACTTTAGGTCGTTTGGCATTTTTATTTAGAAGTGAACTGGAATGACATTTGTAGTAACCCTTCAAATACAAGATACTGATGTTTTCCATAAAATTTAAGGTCCCCATGCAGACTGAAAACACAAATCATGCAAAATGTTAATATTTAAAGCTGATTCAGATTCAAACCAAAGGGTACAAGGAATCAGCACCCTTATTCACTGCACACAAACCCTCATGTTACTCTCAACAAAATGCTGACAATGAGAAATTATCCTTTCTGCTGATTGGTAATAAAATATATAACTTGTTACTGTTTTCTAGTGATTAAATTCTTCTAATTTACTGTTTTAAACAGGTTAAGATATTTTAAATAATATGCTCAATAATTGACTATCACCGATGTAAGAAATGAACTCTGAAAACTGTATAAACATTTGGAAATAAACTTTTAAAAAGCAAAACCTCCTGTCTGCATTGACTGTCTTCATCTACCTCCCATTAAACTTCAAGAAAAAAGCTCTGTGGATCTTGCTCTGATCTTTTGGACCTTGTGTCTACTCCGTGCTATTACCTGATCTCTTCAAGTCATTAACATTCTTGCTACATATTTCAGCTTTACATTTTTATCTGTGACTTGCTTCCCATAGCTCCAGTTATGCTTAATATTTTCTTTTAATGTTAAAAAGTAATTGTCCCCTTACACTTAATAACTAGTTGCACCAACTTCTATTGCTATATTTATACCAATGAAATGTGTTCAGCTCAACCCTTTGGCAAACTACAAAGAGTCGTTGCAACTGTGGAGAACAAACATCTTTCAGACAGAGAATAACACAGGCCTCTCAAATTGAAAAGGAACAAAAACAAACCATTTTCTACCAGAGTTGTTCTACCAGTTCTCCAAGTGCAGTTCATACCACACCTGAAGCCTTCAACTTGTGTAACCACACCTGGAGACTTAACCTCGTTTGCCCACACCTGAACGCTTCACCCTGTGTGACCACACCTGAAGACTTCACCCTGTGTGACTGCACCTGAAGACTTCATCACATGACCACACCTGGGGTGTATTCCAACCCCTTATTTTTTTAAATAAGTGTTTGGAATACATCTTTGAGGATATTCCAACCTGTTAAATGCTCCATCAAGGAGTTAGGAGCTAGGAGACTCCCAAAGAATTACTGAGCAAGGAAACAAAAGTGCGTCCTTTTGCGGAAGTATTTTTTCGGGACATGTGACATGTAATAATCTACCTGTGGATCCACCTCTCCCCATCTTCCATGTCTGATATTGACGTGGCTTCAAACTGATGCCTGAAAGAGCAAGGATGTTCCAATTACCTCAGACACATTTCCTTTCCTTACATCCTTCAATGGGTGGTGCTAGGTGCAAGGCAAGGAAGCAAGGTGAAAAAATAATCAGTTGGAACATACCCCTGAAGCCTTCACTGCATGTTTCTCCAGGTAATGTCCTTCTTGATGGGTGCCATTCACAGGTGCATCTGTCTATCTGGGACCACTGCCACCCTAAATCATTCCTAATCTGAGACATTTCATCGAAATGTACACATGAAGCTTCATGATTTGAAACACATGCTATTTACACCATTTGATGTATGTCAAACACCCTTCCCAAACAGGGACTTGAACTCTGGAACCACAAATTTATAGTCTGACACTCAGTACTGACTGAGCTATCTGGGCCCCACTACAGATGTGCGGACAGCTAGTTCGCTAGGTACAAAGTAAAAACTTATTGCAGTCACATTGGCCAGTGGGAATATTACTGAAACACAGCACAAGTTTGCACTGCAGACAGTAATCCTCCCTTCACTGGCCTTTGTGGGTATTTTTCACGAGGGTTATCCTTTACTTTTACATTTTAAACATTTAGCAGATGCTCTTATTTGGAGAAATCTGAAGATCTTACATACAATATATATTTATATTTAAAGCTAGATATTGGCTGGAGCAATTCAGGTTAAGTACCTTGCACAAAAGGCACTACATTTCCCATTCTATAACCCAGACCCAATTTCCTGAGTTGATGCAAATCCTTCCGCGGTGTAACATCTAGATCATCTCCAGATATGTGTACAATGTTCAACTATCTCCTGGCAGCGTCCAGCGCCATCTTGATTCTTTCTGACTTCCCCTGTATTTCAGAAGCGCAATTTATGACCATTGCAATGAATGCCAAAGATCTTTTATTTTCCATGCAGATATTCTGATCAGCTCCACTCCTTTCCTGCTCCGGTTCTTTTTGCATTGCCACCATCTCCTCGTGTCTCTCCATTCTCTTAGCAGCTTCGGCGTATGACAAGCCCTTTTCTTCTCTCATCTTATTCACTTTCCTTTTCTTAATTCTTTTTGGACACTGTGCTGACCCCGTATCGTGATTTCCCTCGCAGTGCAGGCACTTTGCTTGCTCTTTCTCAATTTTACACACCTTCACATTGCAATTGTCCTTCCCACACCTCCCACATCTTCTGACTCCTCTACATACTGCAGCAACATGTCCATATTCTTGGCAGCAGAAACATCTGAGAGGAGCTCTCTCATATGGCCTCACCCTGTAACACACATAATCAAGGTATACTCCTTCTGACAATTCCCCTTCAAAACTCAAACACACAGAATTACTGTCCTCCTTCACCCCTTCTCGGAATCTAGTCATTCGTCTCACAATAAAGGTTAGAATGGTCGTTTCCTAGTAGCAGGGAAGAGAGGGGCTTAACCAAACGTGGGGTAAAAATGTAACACAGACTTTTTGGGTAGATAGGCATCGAGTTTGAACGACATATTTCAGGATAAAAGTGCACAAATGTATGTAATCGTGAATTTAGTGACCAACAGATTGCATAGTTCTGATGTTGCAAACTAGCTTGCTGGGATTGCTAGCCAGGCAAAAGTGCAGGCACCCTCGCTGCGAGGTTAAGCTGAGCGAGGTTGTTAGCCTGTTGTCAGTTCAACTCAGACTGGATCTTTGTACATTTAACTCACATTTAACATTAGGCAACGTGCTGACATGTGACTTTGACTGTTATAGCTGTTTAGATCAAACAGACATTAGATGGGAATCAGAGATCTACAGTCTTGTGATATATTTTCACCAACATATGTTGGCCATGAAAAAACATGTAATCCATCCATCATACACATCCTGGGCAGGGTCACAGGGGTTAAAAAAAATAATTCATGTATCTCTTGTAATATGTTCAGAATTGAGTCAAATACGAAAACCGCTTTTTCCCAATCTCCCCTACTCATGCACAGTGGCACAGTCAAACATTGCCTTCCAGGTGAAATCAGGAGCCAGACAGGGTTCTGTCATGTCTGCAATGTTTAACAACGCAATTGACTGGGCCATGAGGAAAACAACTGAGGGATTGATAAGAGGCATGAGGTGGACCAGTCTCTCCACTCGAGGACGCAAACTTTGTCAACGACATTGCCCTCCTCTCTCATATCCGGGACTCTCATTGAAGTACAGTAGTTCAATTCCCCAAGCTGAAAAGGAATTGTTTTTATTTTTAATTTTGGCAAATACATTTCCATTTTAACATTTGGTTTCACTTCCAAATAAGAGGATAAGATAAACTGGACTTGTTTATGATAAACAGCCTGTATCTTGTTATGCCTCATAGATACCATTGTGAAGCTACAGACATGGAGGAAAAAACCTCTAAATACCCAATGTAGACCCAATGAGACAGAAGATACTATGATACTTAGATCCACGTTGGAAAAAAAATAGAATTATTCTTCAAATGCAATAGTCATCTCATTTTTGAAACAATTTCAAGTATGTAATTAAAAATGTTGTTTTAATAGGAATGTGGGTGGGCTCAGAATCTTTTATTTCTTCAGACAACGTTTGAGGCAAATGATATGTGTTTAAATGGAGATATAATAGATTTATAATAGAATGTCGCCTATCCGATTGCCACGGATTTACTCAAGGAATTCTTGCTTCTCTGTGCGATTAAGAGAAAAATGCGGGAGACGTAAAAAAAATCCTTTGTCTAAAATTTGCTCAATGGTTTTGAAGCCCGCGAAATTCAGCCAATAGAATTTGAATAATCAGCCAACAAACGTTGGTATACTAGCGGCCTCCAATGAGAATTGGTCTGACGTCATCTTAAACCGGGTCTGAACATTTGCATACGGACCGTTTATATGGAAGGAGAACGGATTAGCCGGTATCACTTGGTTTCTGAATTTGCGAGAATGCCTGAGCCAGCGAAATCCGCGCCCAAGAAGGGCTCTAAGAAAGCTGTCACCAAGACCGCTGGGAAGGGAGGAAAGAAGCGCAGAAAGTCAAGGAAGGAGAGCTACGCCATCTACGTGTACAAGGTCTTGAAGCAAGTGCATCCTGATACTGGTATTTCTTCGAAAGCAATGGGTATCATGAACTCCTTCGTTAATGATATTTTTGAGCGTATTGCTGGTGAATCTTCCCGTCTGGCTCACTACAACAAGCGTTCTACCATCACTTCAAGGGAGATTCAGACCGCTGTGCGCCTTCTGTTGCCAGGAGAGTTGGCCAAACACGCAGTGTCTGAGGGCACCAAGGCCGTCACAAAGTATACCAGCTCAAAGTAAACTGACGTGCAACGAATCTTAACCCAAAGGCTCTTTTAAGAGCCACCCACACTCTCACGGGAGGCAAAAATTTGAATTGAACTTTCGAATTGTAGTCTAATCTGGAGCTGGGCCTTGTTTTTGAACCTGTATCGGCGGAGATGCATGCGTTTGCCACAATGGTCGTTTCCTTAGTCCATTATTGATGTGTGCGTACGTACGTGCTTTCGTCCAAAATGTTATGAAAGTGCGGCCGTCATTTGGCAGTCGCCGTAATACAGGTCCATTTAACAATGTAACCGAACCTCGAGTGAATCCAACGGAGCTTTGAAAAACCGTGCTTCCGGGTTGTTCGGACCTGCAGAGGTTGTGCTGCTGTTTTCTCTTGGGGATTCAACACAATGTGCAATACGACGAGAGGCACCCGAACCTTTGTATAATATATATTCTAATGTGTGTGTATATATGTGTATATATATACATACCACTGTACATATTACGTGCATAAATTTAGCTAAGAACCCATTTAAACACGCTGCATCTCATAATTGAAGCAACTGGCATTTCCCAGTGATCGTTGGCTTTTACTAATTGTTTTTCGTAATTAGATCATTTAACCTAATGTAGCCTAAGGGTTTTAATGTGGAAATAAACTGGTACGTGTGAAATCCAATTCCAGTATAGATCTGAACATTTTATGGCCCATCATATACATCTTGGCAGTGAAAGCGTGTTAAATGTGGTATACAATAGTTATTAACCGGACTATCATTTCCAGTAATGCTGCTGTTCAACGGATGCTCTCTGAATAAATGAGTAAAAATACATACTGCTCATAAAAAGTACCGTAGACAATGATGTATATATAGAAATAATGCGAGGTTTTTATGTTCGTTTCATATGTTGATATGTGTGATTGCTTTTTGGATTAGCGGTAACTTCATAATGCCTGAAGTTTCAAATGAGCGATTTTTAGAACCACTAGTTTTAGTACCATGTGAAAATTGTCCTCCTATTTTATTGGACGAAATCCCACTAACGCTGCAGCCAATGGGAGTATAGAGTGTTGCTATAAGAGTGACACTGGTTCGGGCCGTGTTTTATTCTTTACTTCTCACAAGACAAGAAAAATGTGTGGGCGGGGTAAGACTGGCGGTCTTTTTTATATTATTTTTTTTAATATTATTTATTTTTATATATTTTTATATTATTGTTTTAGATCAGAAAAAAGCTTTTGATTATGTCTCAAGGTAATATTTATTTGAAGTTCTGAAAAAATATGGATTTCTGCAAAACTTTATTAAAATGATTAGGTGTCTTTATGCAAAATCCTTAGTCCAAGTGAATGTAAATGGTCAGCTGACAGAATGTTTTGAAGTTCATAGAGGGGTGAAGCAAGGATGTACACTAAGTGCTGCTCTATATGTGATTTCAATCAGCCCTTTGGTTAAAATAATTCAAAATGATAAGAGATTAGAAGGGGTAAAGGTTGGGAATGAGAGAGTTATCATTTCAGCATATGCTGATGATATTACAGTGTTTGTAAAATCACAAACAGAATTGGATATTATATATGAGCATTTAAAAATTTACGAAAAAAATATCCGGAGCAGTTTTAAACCATCATAAATCAGAAGCTGTCTGGATTGGTAATTTAAGTAAACAGTTCCCTATACACATAAATGTAAAAGAAGAAATTAAGGTATTCGGTATCTATATTAGTAATACTGATTGTTGTGAATCAAATTGGCAAAAAAAAGAAAAAGAAGTCAAAGATGAATTCTAAAGTGGTCTGGTAGAAACACAAGCTTTAGGTCTAGAATAGGTATATGTAATTTGTTAATCCTGTCAAAAATTATGTTTTTTAAGTTCAGTGTTTCCACCAACAGAAAAATATATAACGAAGATAAGTAAAGAGTGTTGTAAATTAATATGGGGAACGGATAGAGAAGTTACTCGGAGAGAATTGTTATTTAACCCAGAAAATTAGGAGGTTTGGGAGCAATAGACATAAGTATCAAATTAAAAATAGCAATGTGTAAGATTGTGGCAGGTGGAATAAACAGACAAATTAGCTGGATCGGTAACATTACTAACTGGAAAAAAAAGAAAGGAAAAGCGAGAACCGGACAACCTTATTTTAAACTTATGTATGGTGATCTTGTAGACAAGTTTAAACATTTAAATATTGACTGGTGCCAATCTGAGAATAAGGTCATACATAATTTAATAATTAATGAACTGTATGGTGGAGTTATAAAGTACAGATATCTAAATAATTTTGAATGTGAAAGAATGGTCGCACGAATATGGAGCAAAAACATTTCTGAAAGTATGAGAGATATAGCCTGGCTAATATCAGTGAGGAGATTGCCAGTGAGAGCTGTTGTAAAATGTAGTTGCTTTGTTACAACGAAATCCTGCCCAATGCCTGATTGTGATGCAGATGAAACTTTGGAGCATCTGTTGATTGAATGCAGTCGATCTGAAAAAATATGGGAACAAATTAAATCTACTGGTGTTAATATTTCAATTACACCAGAAACTGTATTTTCTGGAATAATATATAACATTGATGATAAACTTAAAGATTTATACTGGTTAATAATATGTCTAGTGAATCAGCACATATGGAAAACGCGAAGTAAAATGACAATTGATCATATTTACGTGTCAAGTGAATCTGTATGCAAGAACATTTTAACAGAACTGAAACGTCAAAGGACAATTGACATCAAGCACGGCAATGCAAATCTTTGGGAAACTCTGGACTTTTAATATAGAAGATGCTTTACCTAATGTATTTAGATTTTCTTGTTTATGTAATTGTTTGTAATGACTTGTATAATTGAAATAAACTTTATTTATAAAAAGAAAAAGAAAGAAAAGGCGGGAAAGGTCTTGGAAAAGGAGGCGCTAAGCGTCATCGCAAAGTTCTCCGTGACAACATCCAAGGTATCACTAAGCCTGCTATTCGTCGTTTGGCTCGCCGTGGAGGAGTCAAGCGTATTTCTGGTCTCATCTATGAAGAGACTCGAGGAGTGCTTAAGGTGTTTCTGGAGAATGTCATTCGTGATGCAGTCACCTACACCGAGCACGCCAAGAGGAAGACTGTCACCGCTATGGATGTGGTTTACGCTCTGAAGCGTCAGGGCCGCACTCTGTACGGCTTTGGTGGGTAAATCTGTATTTCAGAAATGCGTTTTGCATCTACCCAAAGGCTCTTTTAAGAGCCGCCCATATTTTCTATTAAAAGCAGCATTTCCTCGTTATTGTCAAGCTTATTCTTTTATTAACCTATATTGACCTTGTAATGGCAGTGCCTACTAGTTTGGTTGTATGTTGTGAATTGTGGGGGGGGGGGAAAAACCCAGCATGGCCCAGGCTCTGGTTTGTACCCTGGAGAACACCTAGCCACGAGAGTTCTGCACACCCTAGGTGGGCACAACCCCCCACCAGGGACAGTTCCATGGGATCTCATGCCAGCCCCCCACAGAACTGCACACCCGAGGAGGCAAAGTCAACTCTGGCCTCTCACTCTAGTCAGACAAAGGACACGGCCCAACCCTCTGTGGACTCCCCTGCTTTCCTGGCTAAACCCCAGGAATCTCTGATGGGTGCGCAGGCAAAATGGGAGCCTCCTCCGATGGCTCCCAGGACACAGGAGGGGGATTTATGGCCATCCACACCTCTCTGCACAGTGACTTTTGGAGTGGGGAGAGGGAACCCAGAGTAGATGGAGGATCCAGCCCTGTCACCGTCAGCTTGCCTTCTGTTTCTGTCAATCCTGTACCAACTGCAGTCACAATAATAAATACATACGTACATTTCGTGCTGCATTTAATTATTTATGTGCACATTTCATGATGTAGCCTATTTATTTCATGATGTATTTATTTTATTTATTTATTTTTGTCCAAAATATTCCTCCATACCTTTGGAGCCCCCTCTTTCATTTCAGGGCTATTCAGCTGGGTCTGAAAGCATCCCACCAGAGACAGACTATTGGCCATTTGATCACTGTGGGGAAAAACATCAAAGACTGTGGCTACATCCAAATAGATAAGTGTTCTAAGTGTTACGTTTTTCGGAGTACATGTAGATGTCCAACCCAACAGACGGACAGGATTGGAC
Source organism: Anguilla japonica (assembly GCA_025169545.1). Taxonomy (NCBI): domain Eukaryota; kingdom Metazoa; phylum Chordata; class Actinopteri; order Anguilliformes; family Anguillidae; genus Anguilla; species Anguilla japonica. The sequence goes on from CM045884.1 coordinate 74,579,416, forward strand.
TGGATTACATGCCGTGCTCTTGCAGAGTGTCTATAAATATGGGTGAAATTTCCCGGTCTCCAAACTCTTTAGCGTATTTGACCAGCGCCTGTTTGACCGTCTTGTAGCCTGCCTGGACAACCACGTAGACGTTGACGTCGACTACTTCTTCGCGTGTTTCCAGCTTGTAGGCTACTTACTGAACTCCCTGACTCCAACCGTAATCAGTCGACTTCAGAGTGATTCTCATCTCTGTGGTAACGGCGACGTCTCTGATTGGTGGAACTCGCTGTAGGATTGTGGGTAGCGTAGTACTTTGACTGATTAAAACACGATTTATTTAAAATGAAGTTGAAATCGAGTGAAAGTGTTGAGCCAATTACTACCCCACCAAATTTAAAAATGGCAGCAGAATATACGAGATGCAGCATATGCAAAAAAGGTATACTTATTTGGATTAGCAAACTTTTTGTAATTTGTATTTTTGTTCTAATATTGTAGCTTGTTCTTCCCCAAAGTTTGACTTGGAATAAGTTAGGTCAGAATAATGTTCAGTGCGTGAACTGAACTGTGTTCTTGACTATAAATAGCTGCACGAAATGAGTATTGTACCTTACTGAACCTGTTTTGTAGTTGTTCCAATGACCACGATAAACACTTTTGTACGTCGCTTTGGATAAAAACGTCTGCTAAATAAATAAATGTAATTCACACGGCAGGTTTTCACTGTTGAAATTGAACACCTTAGGGAATTTACTATTTAAACAATGTACATTTAGGAATTACTCAATAAAGTAATGCTGCCACGCTGTGAAATATGACCTAATGCCTGTTGCCTAATTACACTTCTTGCTTGGGAAATTATCCGCTGAAATGATCTAACAAAATGTATTTCATTGCGTCTGCTCAATGCCAAAGGCAATATTTGGAATAAGAAGTTGTGAGCCTGTGATGCATGACAGTGTTTCGCAAGATAATGTTCGCCACACGATTCATAACTGACAGCATTTGTGCCTGAAGTTTACCGTTTCTATTGGCGTGAAAACTTGTTTTGTAGATTTGTGGATTAGCTAGGTGACATTCGACTGCCTTAGCCCAACCCACCACCAGTTTTTAAAGTAAACGGATCACCACTAATTATGATCTGTTCGGTTGCAGTTCGGGAGACAGCTTGTGATTTGTCAGCTTTGGCCCTGCCCACTGGCCTGTGAAACAAGGGAGTTGTGTTTTTCTCCCTCGACTGAGACTCTGAAGTTCACCGAAGGACAAGGAAGATCCTTGTTGTTGAGGCAGCCGTTATTGCTCTGGAGTGTTGACGCTGTCGATTCTATTTCTCTCCCTCCACCCATCTCTCAAAAATAGGAGAAAACGCAAAGCTCTGCTATTGCTGCTATTAAAATCCCCCTTTCAGTCTTTCTTTCTCCCTCGTTCTCTTACAAATTAGAGAAAATACTACCTCTGCTACCACTGCAATTTTGTCTGTTTTGCCTCTTTCTCTTTCTCCCTCTCCCTCTCACATTCGCTCTCTCCCTCCCTGTCCATCTATTTTGTGCTTGGGGCTGATCAGTTCAGAAGGAGCTATGTTGGAGGGGCTTTTACCCCAGATGCCCCCACTTTTGACCCTTCTAGGGGTGGTGCTGGTGCTGTTTCTGCTCTACCTGCTGTCTTCCACCCCTGGGCAGGGAAAAGACCCACCGGGACCCAAACCCCTGCCCCTCCTTGGGAACCTGCTTCTCCTGGACCTCAAACAGTTCCACCTGTCTCTCTGTGAGGTAAGGACAAAAAAAAGAGAGATTTATAATGATTATTATTATGAATGTTACACTATTACAATTACTACATCTAAGAATGATGAGAAAAAAAAGATAATAATAATAATGAAAAAATAAAAAATAATGTCAATAAAAAGATGTAATAAGAAAACACATAAGCCGCGTTTTCACCGCAGGAACTTTACCCCCGGAACTAGGAACCTTTTGAGAAACTCAGTGCGTTTCGACCGCAGGAACTAGGGTCTAAATTTAGCTCCGGGGGCTTTATTTTACCCCCCCAAAAGTTCCTGCTCGGGGGGTAGTACTTTCCAAAAGTACCGGAACCTTTGGGGTGGGGCGCAAGCACTGAAAATTTCTGATTGGTCGACTACTTGCAGTGTATTATTTCAGCCGGCATGTTTAAAAAATCTGCAGCCGCAAACCGATTTATTTTTATAATAACTTTAAATCAAACTTGTATGTTATGTGGCGCAGTAGCCTAGTTTTGGTTATAGCCTGCCAACGTCTTGGAATTATAACGTGTGCTCTTCTGTTCTTTTCTTGCTTTAGTATTCGTTTCATAAAATGCTAAGCATTCGTGCTGGGACAGCATATTACGTACCAAAACATTCAAACGGATTAATTCGGTTGCTGAATATTTTCTTCCGGATTTTCTTTGTTAGCCCGTTGTAATTGACTCAAAACGTTTGATACAGTTATGTGAGGTATGCGGTAGTTCTGCGTAATTCACATTGGTGATACAGTAAAAGCAAACTGGAAATCACCTTCCGCACTTTTTGTCAGGGTAAAATAACAGGTTAATTCTAGTAATCGTCCCTTTAGCTTTTTCAGACTGCCGTAATTTTACTCTGCCATTCTTCAATTCCACAAAAAGACCAGGAAGACTATGGACTAATTTATGGTGCATGGTTCGCATCTGGAGGGCACACTTCGCTGCTCGGCTAGCAGTAGCCTAACTTCGAAGGAAAGCAAACGGTGGCTGTACCACTGCTAATTTAAATTTTCACGCAAATCCGAGTTTTCGTTCTATTCTTGTCATTTGCGATTAGCCTATATGGAATTGACGATGAGAAAGTAATCAATTCAACAGCAAATTGTTTAGGACGTGTGCGTGTTTTCTGCTGTTGTTGCCAGTTATATTGGAAATGTGAATGCATTCTGTCGCCTCGGATGTCAAGACATGAAAGTGAATGTTCGCATAAAAACATAATGAATGTGTTTGAGAGGATATATAAAACAGTTACAATCTGACTATTGGCCTGTTATATCCTATTTGTTACATAACAACGGTCCAAGTTCAACTACCAACGACAGTTTTACTTGACGACGGTAGGGGAGACCGGGGCTAGTTGTCACATGGGTTGGTTGTCACACTTCTTATATCTTCCCCACTAGAGGGCACTGTCTAAAAAAAAATGTCACCAAAGTGTCCTTTGTGGTCAAAGGTCAGCCACATGGTCATTTCACCTGCAAGCCACTACACATTGAGGTGAGAGGAATTTTATAAAAATCATGGCAAAAAAGTAATTTTTTAATTGTTTTAATTTTATTCTAACATTTTTAAATAGAAATTTAGCTAAAACCTAAAACTATCAGTGAAAAGAAGAGGGTGAGAGCTACATTTACAATAATATTTTTTTCTAGCTAGTTTAAACCATGTGGTCACTAGCCTCCCATGTAGCAAAGCAAACTTACACAAATACATATAAATGACCATTTAAATGCCCATGTAAATCTATTTCAGATAATCACATAATATTTGTATATTCCAGTTGCATATATTTGTGTTTAGGCATTTAGGAGATACTATAATCCATTACATTACAGGCATTTAGTGCTTCAAAATATACCTAAAGAGTTTTTTTTTTTTTTTTTTTTTTTTTTTTAAAGAGTTCAAAACGAAGGCCAAAACAGTGAACTGCAGTGTCTCCAAAGCATAAATTTGACATGATTTTAGCTATTTTTCTTGGAGAAAGCAAGACTGGACAAACATTTTTGTGTGTTGATTAACATAGAGACTTGGGTAAAAGATAATCCCACAGTTTCCTGAAGTAGACTTTGTTATGATATGACTGAACAAGAACAGAGTGTGCCGTGGACCCAGGGCAGAATTAAGCTGGAGAAATTAAGATTCCTTTGTCTCCAGTTTTTAACATGCAATATAAATTCTGTCAAATAGCCAGTTCAGATCATTGTGCTCGATACAATGGGGAGATGTAGCCGGGTGTCATTGGCATAAAAGTGAAAAGGTACATTAAGTTTGTAGATAATTTCACCCAAATGAAGCATAAACAAAACTGGAACTGGAAGTCTTTGAGGAGCACAAGTAGAAATTGCTGCAGAGGATGTTACACCTCTGAAAGGGGAAGGAAATAGTTCAAGAGTGCACACACAATGCTGTTAAATAGGAATTGTCTGTTAAATAGGTAAGAAGAGAACTAGTTCAGAGCTATGATCAGCTGTTGAGTCTCATAATTATAGTAGAATGTATAATGGTATCAATGGCAGCACTCTAACCTAAAAGAACAAGTATAGAGCATTCACCTTAGTATTTAGCAAGAGATCATTTAATACTTTTTGAAGCACAGTCCTGATTATTGATGTTCCTTCCCAAAATGTTTAAAATAAAAGTCAGTTTTGAAATGGGTTTGTAGTTCATGAGAATCAATAATAGTTATTACTGTAATTTTCAGTCATGTTGTGAATATTCATGTCATTTATGAATAATTGGACAAACAATACTATTGACAGCAACATTTGACGGTGGCTTAGGTACTGTCACAGAGGAAGTGCTGCTCAAATCCTGTTAATTTATTTTCTGTCTCTCCAGCTGTCCAAGAAATATGGATCTGTGTTCACCATATACTTGGGCCCCAAGAAGGTGGTCGTCCTGGCAGGCTACAAGACGGTCAAACAGGCGCTGGTCAACTACGCTGAAGAGTTTGGAGACCGGGAAATTGCACCCATGTTTACAGATGCTTTTAAAGGGCATGGTATGCAGTCCAGTCCAGTCCCGTCCTGTCTGTTTGTCGATCAGAGGGCCAATAGTCTGTCTCTGGTCGGATGCTTTCAGACACACTTGAATAGCCCTGAAATGCCCACTAGCAGCCTGCTGCTGCAGAATCAGCACTACAGCAGTGCGCTATTGGACAGTCAAGGAAAGGCATTCCAGTGGAGGATCAGCTGTTAAAATTAGTAGTTGGGGAACGATCTTCCACCCGACCACTTCAGTGCTGATTTTCACAGCATCGCTAAAAGCTGGAAGAAACAGTGTTCTAGGTGCTGACCTGTCTTCTACAATTGCATTTGTTTGCACAAATGATTACAGACGGACAGATTCCAAAACTGCGGTTGTCATTTTTTTTTGTTTAGCACAAGATACAAAAGATATGTATTAAATTCAGATCTTTCCGTTTATTCCCCTTGTGGCGTTCTGCCCTCTCCCAGGTGTGCTGTTCTCCAACGGAAACTCCTGGAAGGAGATGAGACGCTTCTCCCTCACCAACCTGCGCGACTTCGGAATGGGCAAGAGGGGGAGTGAGGAGAAGACCATCGAGGAATCGCGATACCTCATCGAGGTGTTTGAGAATTTTAAGGGTGAGAGACATTTATTTTTTAATATTCTGTTAACCACAGTCCTTATCCCGCGTAGAAGCTCTCTCTAGAACATTAGTTAGAAGGAAATCGCGCTGTCCAAGAGCTTACCTGTGATGCAGGTCAAATTTTTTTTATCCAGAGTTCACATCTAGCTATTTTGTGGTCAGTGCTTCAGGTTTTAATTTGAAAATTTTAAGGTAGCGTTAGTCTAGCGATTTGGGGTGAGGTGAATGACTTTATGAATAAAAAAAGAGTGAACACCTGGTCTATAAAACTAAACCATTTGTGGAAAATAAAGTGTTCTGAGTCAAAGCAAATGATTACAAGGGGGGAAATATATAGTGCAACTTAAAATGCATGTTTTCAGTTTAACTGATGCCGGTTTTTGGTCAGCATGAGACAGTGACACAGAGTTTAGAATCCACTGTCCAAGAGCTTACCTGTGTGCAATTATTTTTAAGTTTGTTGGAGAGGTTGTGGAGTTAATTTGGAGGAATATTTTTAAACCCATAAAAAAGGGTGGTAGAAAAAAATGGTTTTATTTATTCTTTTTTGGTCTTTAGGCAAGCCATTCAACACCACTCAGCCAATCAATTACTCCGTCTCCAACATAATCAGCGCCATCATGTATGGCTGCCGCTTTGACTACGCTGACCCTGCCTTTCAAAAAATGGTGGACAGGGCAAATGAAAATATTCGACTTCTTGGTTCAGCTGAAATACGGGTAACTGGTACTGTTGAGCAAGTACTGTTTAGCACAATTCTGTATGAAGTTAGAAATTTTAAGCTCCGTAACTCTTCCTGAGCAGGAAGTAAAGTAATGTCGGGTCAACCTAGTGTCATAGTTAAGAGAGGCTTCAGCTAGTCATTGTTAGGCTGTGCTGGCAAGACATTATAAGCTCTAGCCAGGGTTCTGAACCTTTAAGAACCTTTTACTGGCAGCTCATCTGTGTTTAGTTCTGTTATTATCCAGGAGTTAAACATGATTTCAGGATGAATGCTGAATAATTCTGGAATTCTCTGTTGCAACTGGAAGTCTGATTTAAAGCTGGAATTTTGTGTTGCACATTGTTTATTCTTTTAACTTGTATATGACCCAGGTCTGCCCTCATATGGACGGCAGGTGACAGAGAGGTGACTCCAGGGATGCAATTGATGATTTCTCAAATTAGGGAAACAGAGGGTGGATGAAAGTTCTTTAAAAATGGTTAAAGTGTTTTGTGTTTTCTGTTCCTGAGTTGTTTTGAATTTTGGGCTGGTTACTGCAGTTGTACAACATGTTCCCCTGGCTGCGCTGGTGCTGTGGCTGGTGGCTGGTAAATCGGACCCAGATTTTGAAGAACTTCGAAAAGAACATTGATGAGATTATGGGGTTGGTGAAGGGACTAAAGAACACACTCAACTCCCAGGACCTCAGGGGATTTGTGGACTCCTTCCTGGTTCGGCAGCAGGAGGTATGGAGAGGGAGAACCGGACCGGGACTCAACTGAACCATACTCTGCGTCGTTCTTAACCACAAGCCTTCATCGCATTACAGTAGATTCACTCAGCAGAGACTCTTATCCAGAGCGATTTCCACAGTTATCACATTCAGAATTTGTGATTGAGAAAAGTCAAAATCTACTGTTGCAGCGGTAACTTAAAATATATTCTTTATATAAGCGTTTGTGTGTGTGTGTGTGTGTGCACGCGCGCACGCAGGTGTGTCAGGAATATATCCATGACGAGCTCTGCAGTTCTTTAAAGACGGAGCACATTGGTGTTGATGGCACCATTTTCACAATTGAAGCTATGTGAAACTAGAAGAGGCGATACACTGCATTTGTTTACTTCCATTGGGTGACCGTTCTACGTGAAATAGGGTTTTAAAAATAGCCATGGTTTCGGCATCTCTGGTAAAGGGATGAGAAGGGAGTTCCACAAGCGAGGAGCCTAGCAGGTAAAACAATCTCGGATGTTAGGCTGCATTTCATGGCGGGAAGTAAAATGACTGTGTAGCATAGTGGTAAGAGAACTGGGCTTGTAACTCTGAGGATGTATGTAAGGACTAAGTTGTGTAAGTCGCTCTGGATAAGAATGTCTGCCAAATGCCTGATGTGTAAGTGCAGAAATGACTGTTTAAAAGCTGAAACGAAATGTTATGACGGTGTCTGAATTTAAATTTGAGGGTAGCCTTTTTTCAATATATTTATTGAATAGTTTTGTTGTAGTAATGTTGGCCAGTTCAAGTTTTTCTGTGTTTGCAAAAGCCTGCTAGGCATTCTGAGAAGTGACAAACAAATATTTAACATATTTCATAAATTGCTTGTTCAACTAATGCATTATTTATTTAATTGTTCATGTTCTGCACCTGTTCCCTATCAGGAGTCAGACCAGCCAGGTTCCTACTTCCACAGCAACAACCTGAACTATACTGTCAGCAACCTGTTTGCAGCAGGGACGGATACCACTGGAACCACCCTGAGATGGGGTCTGCTGCTGATGGCCAAGTACCCCCACATACAGGGTGCGGAAAATACACACACACACACACACACACACAGTCATTACAGTATCAGTGTTGTGCCCGGATTGTTGTTGAAAAAATGTATACCTGTTTTTCTCTCTCTCTCTATCTCTCTCTCTCTCTCTCTGGGTGCAGACCAGGTTCAGGAGGAGTTGAGCCGGGTCATTGGGGACCGGGAACCCCGGGTGGAGGACCGGAGGAACCTGCCCTACACAGACGCCGTGATCCACGAGATCCAGAGACTGGCTAACATTGTACCCATGAGCATTCCCCACACCACCAGCTGTGATGTCACCTTCCAGGGATACGTCATCAAGAAGGTTCTATCACCTCTCCTGATCCTAATTCTTCCATCTGTCCCTCTCTCCTCTCTTTTTTCTTGCACCTCAGTTCTCTACTTTCCTTTCTTCTCTTCCTCTTCCTTCTGGTTTAAAGAAAGGTTGCAAGGTTCCATTATGTACATTTATGTTGATTATGTTAATTATAGACCATATTAATTTCTCAATAGATTTATTATATTAATTCCTTGAATCAGGTGTGGTAGTGCTGGGCTAAAGCAAAAACCTGCACCCGCATCGACCCTTTTTCGATAAGACATCCCTGGGCTAGACAGCATTCATCAGTGTCCAACGTAGGCTTGAACACCCTGAGGGTCTCTGCCTCTACTGCATATATCTACCAGTACAATGCTAGTGCCACAGTTGAGAATTTTGAAGCCATTTTAGTTGCCGTTCTTTGTTCTTTCTCAAGAACTCTTTCTCGCAAATGTGGTCTGATGAAGGCATTGCATAACCTCCTTTTATTTAAATGAAACACAGTTTTTTGCGGGGAATGACCTTGCCGCAATATTTGTTTACTTGTCCCCGCACATCTATGCCTATGGCCTTCTTTTTTGCTATATTTCTTGCCACTTTAGTGCCCATTTTACTTGCACTACAGGCTAATGGTAATAGTCTACCCATGGTTTAAAAAGAAACTTAAGGTAGATAAGATTTCAGTCAATGTAATTACCCCTCCGCCTCCCTGCCCCCTAATTTGCAAAATATTTGTATAGACTTCCAATAATTTATTACTTATTGCAGGCTATTTTGAGGAAAGTCGTGTCTAAGATTTTTTTTGAAGTAAAACTCATCTTTTTGTGTTATTGTTGGTAAAGAGTGAAAAGAAATATATACTTTGCAATATTATACTGTTGTGCTATATTATAACACAGAGTTGAAAAGATGAAAATAATGCTATTGCTGTGAACAGGAGTGAGTAAATACACAGTTAGCAGGAGTTATATACAGATAGCAGGAATATGTACAGATACTTTGGGAAATGTAGTGTATGAGGACACTTGAACATCACACCCATATGTATTTGTTGAACATCTCATTCCAAAACCATAGGTATTGATATGGAGTTGGACATTCCTTTGCTGTTATAACAGCCTCCACTCTTCTGGGAAGGCTTTCCAGTAGATTTTGGAGCATGGCTGTGGGGATTTGCTTCCGTTCAGCCACAACAGCAGTAGTGAGGCTGGGCACTTATGTTGGGTGTAAGGCCTGGCTCACTGTAGGCATTTCATTGCATCCCAAAGGTGTTTGATGGGCTAGAGGTCAGGGCACTGTGCAGGCCAGTCAAGTTCTTTCACACCAAACTCAACAAACCATTTCTGTATGGACCCCTCTCTGAGCACAGGGGTACTGTCATGCTGAAACAGGAAAGGGTCTGTTAGAAACTGTTGCAACAAAATTTGAAGTGCACAATTATCTAGAATGCCAATGTATGCTGTAGCATTAAGATTTATCTTTGCTGGGGCCTCTAGTGGCGCAGTCCATTGAGCGCTATCCTCATGCTCAATGCAAGCCGCGACGTCGGTGGTTCGAATCCGACCGCTGACCATTGTCTCTCCCTCTCCCTCTCTCTCCCTCTCCCTCCTCCTAATTCTTCCTGTCTCTCTACGCTGTTCTATCCAAATAAAGCTGAAAAAGCCCCCCCCCCCCCCCCCCCCCCCCCCCCCCCCCAAAAAAAAAATATCTTCACTGGAATTAAGGCGGCCTAACCCATACCATGAAAAACAGCCCCAAACCAATATTTCTCCTCCGCCAAACTTTACAGTTGGCATTATTCGGGCCAGTACAGTTGGCACTACTATGCATTCTGCCAGACCCAGATAGTGAAGCGAGATTCATCGCTCCAGAGAACGCGTCTCCACTGCTCCAGAGTCCAATGGCGGTGTGCGTTGCACCCCTCCAGCCGTTGATTGTCATTGCACATGGTGATCTTAAGCTTGTGTATGGCTGCTCAGCCATGGAAACCCTTTTCATGAAGCTCTTGACAAACAGTTTTTGTGCTGATGTTGCTTCCAGAGGTTGTTTGGAACTCTTGCGTAGTGAGTGTTGCAATGGAGGACAGATTATTTTTACGCGCTACACGCTTCAGCACTCGCCGGTCCTGTTCTGTGAACTTGTGTGGCAACCACTTCACGGCTGAGCTGTTGCTCCTAAACATTTCTACTTCACAGTAAGAGCTTACAGTTGACTGGGGCAGCTCTTAGCAGGGCAGAAATTTGACAAACTGACTTGTTGGAAAAGTGGCATCTTATGACATTGCCACATCGAAAGCCACTGAGCTCTTCAGTACAACCCATTCTATTGCCAATGTTTATCAATGGAGATTGCATGGCTGTATGCTTGATTTTGTGCACCCCATTAGCAATGGGTGTGGCTGAAATAGCCAAAACCACACATTAGAAGGAGTGTCCGCATACTTTTGGAAATGTAGTGTAGCTGTGTGTGTGTGTGTGTGTGTATGTGTGATTATGGTGTGTGTGCGTGTTACAGGGAACTACAGTGATCCCACTCCTGACGTCGGTGCTGCAGGATGAGGAAGAGTGGGAGACGCCCCACAGCTTCAACCCCGGCCACTTCCTGGATGAGAAGGGCTGCTTCATCAAGAGAGACGCCTTCATGCCCTTCTCTGCAGGTACAGCACGGTGCAGCACATGGCAAAGCAAAGCTCTCTGAACCAATGCAAGAATGCAGCAGATATGACATGTAAGCTTCCTGATCCACAGGTTTCTGTTTTCGGTCAGAGGAGTTTGTATTAAGAGTAGTCTGTAGACTTTCCGGTTTTTCCAGGGGTCAGCAGAGGTACACAGAACCTGAATGAAAGCTTGCAGTCTGTACGCTCTCCTTCTGGTGTGAAAAAGCACTGGGGCTGTTACCGTCTCTCCGCCCTGTTGTTGCAGAAAGGGGCTGTTATTTCTGTATTGCAGTTTTATAAAGGCACTGATTACTACCTGTATAAAAAGGTTCAGGGACTCCTGTTCGCCTGTAGAACAATATAGATCACATTATCATTATCTCTCTCAGAGATTCTCTTCCCCCTTTTAGGTAAATAAAACCACTGGGATTGTCAATCATCTGCAGTTGCATGAAGACACTGGGATTATTCAAATCAATTGTCTTTCTACCCTTGAGATATTCTCTCCCCTGTATCTATGCCCTGTGAAAAATTGTTTTTTGAGGTTCTGGTATTACCTCTTTGGAGTAAAATATACAGTAGATTCTGGGATTAACTATATCGCATCTGTGATTAGAAAAAGGTACCGAGATCTCCATTTCACTTGTGTAAAACCACTGGGATTATCAGTCACCTACAGTTGCATAAAGACACTGGGATGATTTCAGTATTATTTAAAATGTCTTTATTATTACTCTCTTGTTGTATTAAAGGCTTTCAGTAACAATGCTTTGTATCTCCGTGGTTCCCAAACTTTTTCAGTCAGGTCCCCCTTTTTAAAAAGTCTGCTGAATTTATGTGCTGTGATTGTCTCTCTTCTGTAGCTGTATTTAGGTGCTGTGATTATCTCTCTCTCTCCTGTAGCTGTATTTATGTGCTGTGATTATCTCTCTCTCTCTCCTGTGGCTGTATTTAGGTACTATGATTATCTCTCTCTCCTGTAGCTGTATTTAGGTGCTGTGATTATCTCTCTCTCTCTCCTGTAGGTGTATTTAGGTGCTGTGATTATCTCTCTCTTTCTCCTGTAGCTGTATTTAGGTGCTGTGATTATCTCTCTCTCCTGTAGCTGTATTTAGGTGCTGTGATTATCTCTCTCTCTCCTGTAGCTGTATTTTGGTGTTGTGATTATCTCTTTCCTGTAGCTGTATTTAGGTGCTGTGATTATCTCTCTCTCTCCTGTAGCTGTATTTAGGTGCTGTGATTATCTCTCTCTCTCCTGTAGCTGTATTTAGGTGCTGTGATTATCTCTCTCTCTCCTGTAGCTGTATTTAGGTGCTGTGATTATCTCTCTCTCTCCTGTAGCTGTATTTAGGTGCTGTGATTATCTCTCTCTCTCCTGTAGCTGTATTTATGTGCTGTGATTATCTCTTCCTCGCAGGGCGACGGGCCTGTCTGGGAGAGAGTCTGGCCAGGATGGAACTCTTCCTCTTCTTCACCTTCCTCCTGCAGAGGTTCCGCTTCACACCACCACCAGGGGTGTCTGAGGATGAGCTGGACCTGACGCCGACCGTGGGGTTCACCCTCAGCCCTTCCCCCCACCTGCTGTGCGCTGTGTGCCGGACCTAAACCCCACTCCAGCTGATGGATGTGAACATCAGCTCTTTTGTTCTTCACTAAACCTTTCTTTGATCATGACTTACTGTGAATGTTTCTATGTTACATTACATTACAGGCATTTGGCAGACGCTCTTATCCAGAGCTACGTACAACAAAGTGTATAACCAAAACCAGGAACAAACGTGTTGAAAACCCTAGACGGAAGTACAGTTCCAAGTGCAGGGAACGACCATGTAGTTTAACTTGGACCCTGTAGGTTAATCTGATTAACACAACAAAAAACAGCAACAAAGCAGTCTATGCAAATAAAACAAGCAATAGTTATTGCACTAGTGCCTACTCAACTAAGTCAACTAAGATAAACAGCTTACCTAGCTACAACCCTCAGATTACATAGTCAATTAGCTGTTCGGACTTCCACAGGAAGGTCATTCCACCGTCGTGGAGCCAAGACAGACAGGAGACGTGACTGGGAAGCGCAAGTGCGAAGAGGAGGAGGGGCCAGGCGTCCTGAGGTAATGTGTCTCAATATGAGACTAACAGGGCTATATGTCTCCCCTCCACAGCTGAGGAGATGGGGCATTTCTCTTTATTCCAGGCTTCCTCAACTACTCACTCATGAGGCCCAGAGTATTTTTTAATGGTCCTAATGGGCCAATTTGTGACATGCCTCACAGAAAATCATCATGGGCATTTAACAATCCATTCGATCCATTTTAGTTTAGTGTCCTTAACTGACTGAATTGAAATGGCCATGATGGATTGAACCTCAATGAACCTTGACTCCAGTTTTGAGACTCAAATATCTGTACAATTTTTTGATACATATATTATCAAAAAGTATACGTGACTTTTTAAAAAGTTTTTTTTTTTTGACTGACTGATCCATCTGACCTAGACAGCAGCACAAATAGTAAGTGAGGCTAATAAACAATGTTCCCACTCAGAAAGTGATCCTTTGTTGAAATGGATATAAATTTAGGTCGTTTGGCATTTTTATTTAGGAGTGAACTGGAATGACATTTGTAGTAACCCTTCAAATACAAGATACTGGTGTTTTCCATAAAATTGAAGGTCCCCATGCAGACTGAAAACACAAATCATGCAAAATGTTAATATTTAACACAGTCAGCTGATTCAGATTCAAACCAAAGGGTACAAGGAATCAGCACCCTTATTCACTGCACACAAACCCTCATGTTACTCTCAACAAAATGCAGACAATGAGAAATTATCATTTCTGCTGATTGGTAATAAAAAATATAACTTGTTACTGTTTTCTAGTGATCAAATTCTTCTAATTTACTGTTTTAAACGGGTTAAGATATTTTAAATAATATGCTCAATAATTGACTATCACCGATGTAAGAAATGAACTCTGAAAACTGTATAAACATTTGGAAATAAACTTTTAAAAAGCAAAACCTCCTGTCTGCATTGACTGTCTTCATCTACCTCCCATTAAACTTCAAGAAAAAAGCTCTGTGGATCTTGCTCTGATCTTTTGGACCTTGTGTCTACTCCGTGCTATTACCTTATCTTTTCAAGTCATTAACATTCTTGCTACATATTTCAGCTTTACATTTTTATCTGTGACTTGCTTCCCATAGCTCCAGTTATGCTTAATATTTTCTTTTAATGTTTATGTTTTTCCCCCTTCCTGATTCACTGATATTAGACGAAGTGAAATAGAGTAAACACCAACTATTTTTGCACTATACTATTTCATTTATTTAATGAAAAACGCAACCAAATGCCCATAACATCACTATGTGAAAAAGTAATTGTCCCCTTACACTTAATAAATAGTTGCACCAACTTCTATTTTTATATTTATACCAATGGAATGTGTTCAGCTCAACCCTTTGGCAAACTACAAAGAGTCGTTGTAATTTTTACACTGTGGAGAACAAAACATCTTTCAGACAGAGAATAACACACGCCTCTCAAATTGAAAAGTAACAAAAACAAACCATTTTCTACCAGAGTTGTTCTACCAGTTCTCCAAGTGCAGTTCATACCACACCTGAAGCCTTCAACTTGTGTGACCACACCTGGAGACTTCACCCTGTGTGACTGCACCTGAAGACTTCATCACATGACCACACCTGGGGTGTATTCCAACCCCTTATTTTTTTTAAATAAGTGTTTGGAATACATCTTTGAGGATATTCGAACCTGTTAAATGCTCCATCAAGGAGTTAGGAGCTAGGAGACTCCCAAAGAATTGCTGAGCAAGGAAACAAAAGTGCGTCCTTTTGCGGAAGTATTTTTTCGGGACGTGACATGTAATAATCTACCTGTGTATCCACCTCTCCCCATCTCCCATGTCCGATATTGACGTGGCTTCAAACTGATGCCTGAAAGAGCAAGGATGTTCCAATTACCTCAGACACATTTCCTTTCCTTACATCCTTCAATGGGTGGTGCTAGGTGCAAGGCAAGGAAGCAAGGTGAAAAAATAAGCAGTTGGAACATACCCCTGAAGCCTTCACTGCATGTTTCTCCAGGTAATGTCCTTCTTGATGGGTGCCATTCACAGGTGCATCTGTCTATCTGGGACCACTGCCACCCTAAATCATTCCTAATCTGAGACATTTCATCGAAATGTACACATGAAGCTTCATGACTTGAAACACGTGCTATTTACACCATTTGATGTATGTCAAACATCCTTCCCAAACAGGGACTTGAACTCTGGAACCACGAATTTACAGTCTGACACTCAGTACTGACTGAGCTTTCTGGGCCCCACTACAGAAGTGCGGACAGCTAGTTCGCTAGGTACAAAGTAAAAACTTATTGCAATCACATTGGCCAGTGGGAATATTACTGAAACACAGCACAAGTTTGCACTGCAGACAGTAATCCTCCCTTCACTGGCCTTTGTGGGTATTTTTCACAAGGGTTATCCTATACTTTTACATTTTAAACATTTAGCAGATACTCTTATTTGGAGAAATCTGAAGATCTTACATACAGTATATATTTCTGTTTAAAGCTAGATATTGGCTGGAGCGATTCAGGTTAAGTACCTTGCGCAAAAGGTACGATGGCATCACCACAGGTGAGAATTGAACCCGCAACACTGGAGTGGCAAGTCTACTTCCTGAAGCTTCACAAAATGAATGTTGTGATTCAATCAGAATTAAGTACAAATATATGAAATGAATAAGAAAACATACAAAGATTATTCAAGGGAGAAGGAAGCATGAGCCTACAGAACAGTAGATGCAAAAGAAAACTTAGCAGGAATAACTATTTGTAGACAAAAAGGTAAAAAAAAAAAAAAAAAGAGTCCAAGAGATCCTACATAGGGCTTTTTCCTAAAGTTTAACATGGGGTAGACAAGTTCAGTCAATGCAGACAGGAGGTTTGGCTTTTTAAATGTTTATTTCCAAAAGTTAATACACAGTTTGCACAGTTAATTAATTATTACATGTCTGATAGTCACTCAAAACAGCTTGATTTTTGTTGAGAAGAACATGAGGGTTTGTGTGCAGAGAATGAGGACAGTGAGCCCTTGTTTCCTTTGGTTTGAATCTGAATCAGCTGAACCTATTCAATCTAGCAGCACTTATATCAAGGCTTACAAACATTTACTGATCAAAGAAAGGTTTGGTGAAAAACAAAAGAGGTGAAGTTCACACCCATCAGCTGGAGTGGGGTTTAGGTCCGGCTCACAGCACACAGCCGGTGGGGGGAGGGGTTGAGGGTGAACCCCACGGATGGAGTCAGGTCCAGCTCGTCCTTGGACACCCCTGGCGGTGGTGTGAAGCGGAACCTCTGCAGGAGGAAGGTGAAGAAGAGGAAGAGCTCCATCCTGGCCAGGCTCTCTCCCAGACAGGCCCGTCGCCCTGCAATGAAGAGAATCACATCACCTAAGCTACAGCTACAGGAGAGAGAGAGATAATCACGGCACCTAAATACAGCTACAGGAGAGAGAGAGATAATCACAGCATCTAAATACAGCTACAGGAGAGAGAGATAATCACAGCACATAAATACAGCTACAGGAGAGAGAGAGATATAAATACAGCTACAGGAGAGAGGGAGATAATCATAGTACCTAAATACAGCCACAGGAGAGAGAGAGAGATATAATCACAGCACAGAAATACAGCTACAGGAGAGAGAGATAATCACAGCACCTAAATACAGCTACAGAAGAGAGAGAGATAATCACAGTACCTAAATACAGGTACAGGAGCGAGAGAGATAATCACAGTCCCTAAATACAGATACAGGAGAGAGAGAGATAATCACAGCACCTAAATACAGGTACAGACTATTCTTAGTACAAACTGAAGCATGCCTCTCCTCTGACTGAAAACAGCAACCTGTGGATCAGGAAGCTGACGTGTCATATCTGCTGCAATCTTGCATTGGTTCAGAGAGCTTTGCTTTGCCATGTGCTGCACCGTGCTGTACCTGCAGAGAAGGGCATGAAGGCGTCTCTCTTGATGAAGCAGCCCTTCTCATCCAGGAAGTGGCCAGGGGTTGAAGCTGTGGGGCGTCTCCCACTCGTCCTCATCCTGCAGCACTGACGTCAGGAGTGGGATCACTGTAGTTCCCTGTAACACGCATGCATGCATGCACGCACACACACACACGCGCACGCAAACACCATAATTGCACACGTACACACACACACACATAGTGCCACATCATCTGATCTCGGACCAACAGACTCCCAGGCCACATCTACCATCATAAGGGTGTTGACCCCTTATGATAAGTCCAGCTATCAGTATGTAACTCCTACAATCTGTATTATGGATATCTGAACATAACTCCGGATATTTATACATACTGTAACTCCTGCTATCTGTAAATATCTCCTGCTGTTTAAGCGATATCACACGAGTGGGAGTGCTGTTTACATGCCCGCGATTTGACCGTAGGCACGAGGCCGCCAGCTAATATGCAGTATAGCAGCATGACCTTGAGCGCACCACCTCGAGTGCTCTCATACAACAGTTATATAAACGAGGTTGTTTATCAAATAATGGTAATTTGAGGCAATAAATTATGATTATCATTCATTTGAGTAATGCTATAAACAAACACAAAGGATGACTGGCCTGTGTCTGTGTATGATACAGGAGATGTAAGTGGTGTACTATTTAATACGATCGGCACAATAGACTAACTAAATCTTGCCTTATTCCTCCTTCCAGGAGGATAGTTTCATGTTATGTGTTAGTAAATAGCGAGCTACTGTTTGGCTGTGATACACTAAATTTAGCAACATCGGCAGTTAGCCAG
The DNA here is from genome assembly GCA_025169545.1 of Anguilla japonica. NCBI lineage: Eukaryota > Metazoa > Chordata > Actinopteri > Anguilliformes > Anguillidae > Anguilla > Anguilla japonica. The sequence continues at coordinate 74,597,104 of CM045884.1, forward strand.
TAGGCCTGTCACCAGCTAACTTAAAAACCTTCACAGAAATGTGCGTTGCAATCAAGTCCCACTTCGCGACTGACTCCAAGCTAAGCTGCATCTTCATTTAAATCTGCTTTATGTAAACTTGGCACAGTTGTGTCACACAGCATAGCACCGAATGCAGGGACCATCTGTGGCTGGGACACAACCAGAATAAGCTATTCCTCCATTTTTTATTTTGCTGAGGTCATGAAAGAAGTGTTTCTGGACGAAGTGCCGAAGACCGCATGTGCCAACCATCGTGAATAAACGCATCAGAAATAATCTGGCCTATGCTGTGTAGAATTGATTATGCATACATGCAATCTTTACAATTGTTTGTGATTTGGCATTCTATGCCAGTGTCCTACTTATGCGATAAGACCTTGATAAGTATAGGTGACTTAGTGCAGGTCTAAAACACAAACCTGCACCCACACCGGCCCTATTCAGAAAAGACTGTACATAATTGAGCCCTGCAGCCATTAAACCAGACAGCTGAGGAAGAGAGGGATGGAAGGAGAAAACAAATGTGAGAGAAGAAGAGAGGAGATGAGGAGGGAGAGAGGGAAGGATACATATTAGGCGAGGTGGGTGATAGAACCTTCTTGATGACGTGTCCCTGGAAGGTGACGTCACAGCTGGTGGTGTGGGGAAGGCTCATGGGTACAATGTTAGCCAGTCTCTGGATCTCGTGGATCACGGCGTCTGTGTAGGGCAGGTTCCTCCGGTCCTCCACCCGGGGTTCCCGGTCCCCAATGACCCGGCTCAACTCCTCCTGAACCTGGTCTGCACCCCGAGAGAGAGAGAGAGAGAGAGAGAGAGAGAGAGAGAGAGAGAGAGAGAGAGAGAGAGAGAGAGAGAGAGAGAGAGAGAGAGAGAGAGAGAGAGAGAGAGAGAGAGAGAGAGAGAGAGAGAGAGAGAGAGAGAGTATACATTTTCTTAACAACAATCCGGGCACAACACTGATACTATAATGACTGTGTGTGTGTGTGTGATTGAGTGTGTGTGTGTGTGTGTGTGTACATTTCCCCACCTTGTATGTGAGGGTATTTGGCCATCAGCAGCAGACCCCATCTCAGGGTGGTTCCAGTGGTATCTGTCCCTGCTGCAAACAGGTTGTAGATGGTAAATTTCAGGTTGTTGTTGTGGAAGTAGGAACCTGGCTGGTCTGACTCCTGAGAGAGAACAGGTACAGAACACCACAGAGACCATGAACAATAAAATAAAGAGTTGGTTGAACAAACAATTTATTAAAGATGTTGAAGATGTATTTCAGCAAATGATAAATGTGTTACTTGCTTGCCACTTCTCTGAAAGCCAATGCAGGAGTTTGCAAACACAGCAAAAACATTGAATGATTGAAAGAGTAGAACTGGCTTCCCATTCCATCCAGAGATTTATTAGCTTACTCTTCAACCGATTCCCAACAATTTTGCAAGGTGAAATATCATCTTAGCTAGCACACATCATGGTAGGTAATTATGTGATCTTAATTTGGTAATCTAGCTAGGAAGCTACATAAACTAGGGTAGCTCGATGTTTTGCTTGCAAACTAACTAGATAGCAAACTGTTGTTAATTATGCAAAATTGCTTTTGCTGTCTAGTATAGAAAGTAGAACTACCACTGTCGTAGAGAAAAAGCCAAATACTTTCAAAATGTTCTGACCCAGTTAGAGTCATTCAATCATATTCGGCAAATCCCGTATTTGGCAACAGTAGAATAATGTGTTCTCTCCAAATGTTGTCTCCTCCCGAATTTGGCCAATATTATTCAGATTCAGATGTTTTCTTCCGACCTCAGTGGTGTGATTTTCTCAGAAGTGAGCAGCAAGTTTATAAATTAGACACACACACACACCTGCACAGAGACAGCGAACCAGTTTCCCTTAACACTGAATAGGCCAGAGTGACACCATGGGGGTTTGGGTGCTTTAAAGTTAAAATTACTCCAACGCCATAAATTCTATGACTTTCCTAAATATTTGGGCTTAAAATAACTGTTTTTTTTTTTTTTTTTTTTTTTTTTAAATCTGAAAAAAATTTAACTCAGAATTACGGGTAGTTTGTTCACAAAACCCCCAGCCAGACAACAGGCAACAACAGGAGCTTCTGCCCAGGTGTGAATGTGTCACCGCCTACTCCGGCACGCTATTCAGCAATTGAATGACAGGTGCTTTGATACGAATTTCCCAATAAAGTGCTATCAAAATTAATTTTGCGCATTCAATCGAAATTCATTTGCTGAAATTGCGATGAAGTTGATAAAGCCTATTGGGTGCGGAATGAATAATTGTGGATGCTGTAGTTATAGAAACGAAAGGCTTAGAACTCCACGATGGTAACGCCATATTTTCGTGTTTCAATCGAAACTGAGACTTTGAACAAACTGGACAGAATAGCTACACGACAACTGTTTGAAATAATATTTGTGTGCGTGCGGCACCAGCAAGCTGCCAAAGCTGTCCGTTGGAGAGCAACAGTGTATAGGATAAAAGGATAAGAGTCTCTGCTGAGTGAATCTACTGTAATGCGATGAAGGCTTGTGGTTAAGAACGACGCAGAGTATGGTTCACTTGAGTCCCTGATCCGGTTCTCCCTCTCCATACCTCCTGCTGCCGATCCAGGAAGGAGTCCACAAATCCCCTGAGGTCCTGGGAGTTGAGTGTGTCCCTCAGTCCCTGCACCAGTCCCATAATCTCCTCAAGGTTATATCCGTCGTTCTTAAAAATCTGGGTACGATTCACCAGCCACCGGCCACAGCACCAGCGCAGCCAGGGGAACATGTTGTACAGCTGCAGTAACCAGCCAAAAAAACAAAAACAGCTCAGGATCAGAACCAAAGGACAGGTGTAGGACAGGTGAATCTATGGCCTTTTCTGTCATTGGGAAGGTCCATTCAAAGTTTTCTAGGAAGAATATCAAAGTTCCTGTTGATAAGGCAACCATGAGGACATTAACTACATCACTAGTTCAGTGCCACTATGATTACACCTGCACAGCCTCATGTGATGAGTAACAAAAAGAACAAGGAGAACTCCAAAAAGCTTAAAACAAACTAATGAGGATAGTCCTTAGAGGCATATTATGCAGCTTTTTTAAGCCTTGCTGAGGTCCTGTGTTTACAATCAAAGAAGTCTCCTCCTCCATCTTCAACCCCAACTACTCCCCCCAAGTACTCAACTTTGGCCATCTAGCTACCTAATGTACACTACATGGCCAAAAGTATGTGGACACTTGGCATGCAACGACTTTATGGATATTAATATCGAGTTGGTCCATTATTTTCTGCTATATAACAACCTCCACTCCTCCGGGAACGCTTTATACTAGACGTTGGAGCATTTCTGCAGGGATTTGCTTCCATTCAGACAAGAGCTTTAGCGAGGTCAGGCACTGATTGAGGCGACTAGACCTGGCTCCCAGTTGGCTTTCCAATTAATCACAAAGTTGTTGGATGGGGTAGAGGTTAGGGCTCTGTGCAGGCCAGTCAAGTTCTTCCACAAAACCATTTCTATGTGGACCTTGCTTTGTGCCCCAGGGCACGGTCATGCTGAAACAGGAAATGGCCTTCCCCAAACTGCTGGGGAAGCACAGAATCATCTAGAATGTCACTGTATGCTGTAGTATTAAGATTTGCCTTCAAAGGTATTTGTCCCAGGTCTGTGCAAAAGACCAACACAGAACACAGTGTACTCATCTGTGGTCCAGTAACTATTTCTACTTTCTCCACAGAACTGCAGAGCACATAGAGTAGAGAGCTGCAACTGACAGTTGGAGAAAGATCTCTCTCACTGAGAAGAATTGGTGGCCTATGGGCTCCTGATGTGTCATTAAAAAAGAACTAATGTAGAGGGGTAACATGAGGAACCCTGGTTGACTTAACTCACCTTACCCCTGGAATGCGGACAAAAATCTACTGTCCCACCACAAAGGACTCTTATAGATCCCTAAAGACAGAACCCAGGCTACAGCTTGTAATGTCTTGGCAATGGAGCCCAGCTGTACCTGTGGCTCAAGCCTTTACCAACTAAGCCACTTGGGTCAAATGTTGTATTACCATCAAATCCAGAAAGAATTAAAAAGGTTAAAATTTCTAACTTAGTAAACATTACCAGTATTTCAGCGGAGCCACACAGGTGGATGTTTTCACCGGTCCTGTCGACCATTTTTTGAAAGGCGGGGTCAGCGTAGTCAAAGCGGCTACCATAGACGATGGCGCATATTATGTTGGAGACGCAGTAATTCACTGGCTGAGTGGTGTTGAAAGGCTTACCTAAAGAACAAAAAAAAGTTAAGAAAACCCTCCAGTTTTGTAAAGAGTTTAAAGGATAAAACACATTCTTCCAAACTCAAGAACTTGAGGTCTCCAGCAATTAAATAAAATAATTGCACACAGGTAAGCTGTTGGACAGTGGATTCTAATCTCTGGCAGAGGATTCTAAGTTTCTAGGACCCAGTGTGCTGCTTCTTGTCACAACCAATATCTGCATCAGTTAAGTCTGAAAACATGTATTTTAAGTTAATGATAAGCACTATATTTATTTCCATAAAGGTACAGGAAAATGAAATTTGCGAATCTATTTTTTAGCATTCACACAACACAATTGATTCTTGCAAAAAATTAATTCATGAATGACTGGTTGAGTGAAAGGCAGGGTGGCGTAATCTTTAGAAAGAAGGAGGTTTCTGGGTTTGAGTCACGGCTGGCCCGGATCCTCTCTCTCTGTGGAGCTAGCATGTTCTCTCTGTGTTCGTGTGGATTTCCTCCAGGGGTGCTCCCGTTAGGAGTGTGGATTTCATCGCTCTCTAGTGACCCCTGCTGGTCGATTAAGCGCCTGTTGACTGGATGCCGCAAGCTGCATACGAGAGGTCTTCCTCCGTCAGCTAAAACACGTAGCCCAGGGACTACAAATTAAAATTGGCCTCCCTGGCTAACTCCCAGGTGCATTTTACAGAAATGTGATTACAGCGCATTGTCCCTGTCAAGTATGCAAGTATTAAAATGACGTTAGCCGGCACGTGAAGTGTCTTTCCCTGACTTCCTCAGAGTGTGAACAGAAGCAGTGACTGACACCGTGTGCTTGGGTGGACAGCACATAACTGTCTCTTCCAGATCGATAGCAGAAGTTGCAGAAATGAATGCTGAAAAATATGACTGGCTATTTTAAAATAAAATGTTGATTGAATCCAGTCCTATATGTCTCTCTCACCCTTAAAATTCTCAAACACCTCGATGAGGTAGCGGGACTCCTCGATGATCTTCTCCTCGCTCCCCCTCTTGCCCATTCCGAAGTCGCGCAGGTTGGTGAGGGAGAAGCGTCTCATCTCCTTCCAGGAGTTTCCGTTGGAGAACAGCACGCCTGGGAGGGGGCAGAACGCCACAGGGGGGGGCCTTGCAGCCTTGAAATCTGTCGGTCTGAAATCATTTGTGCAAACAAATGCAAATGTGGACGACGGTTCAGCAGTGAGACGTAGGAGAAACACTCGCTAGCACCCAGCTAGCAAGCACCAATCGTCGGACCATCGTCAGCCCTCGGTGCACCTATGATGTAAGAATCAGCACTGAAGTGGTCGGGTGGCAGACCGTTCCCCAACTACTAATTTTAACAGCTGATCCTCCACTGGAATGCCTTTCCTTGACTGTCCAATGGCGCACTGCTGTAGTGCTGATTCTGTGATTTGCTAAATGCCAGCGACCCACAGCTGTAGCAGCAGCAGGCTGCTAGTGGGCATTTCAGGGCTATTCAAGTGTGTCTGAAAGCATCCGACCAGAGACAGACTATTGGCCCTCTGATCAGTGTGGGGGGAAAAGGTATGCTTGGACACTCAAAGACTGTGGCGATGTCCAGAGGATAAATGTTCTGGGTCACTATATTTGCTGAAGTGCACGTAGATTGTCAAACCGACAAACAGACAGGACTGGACTGGATTACATACCGTGCCCTTGCAGAGTCTCTCTGAATATGGGTGCAATTTCCCGGTCTCCAAACTCTTCAGCGTAGTTGACCAGCGCCTGTTTGACCGTTTTGTAGCCTGCCAGGACGACCACCTTCTTGGGGCCCAAGTGTATGGTGAACACAGATCCATATTTCTTAGACAGCTGGAGAGACAGAAAATAAATGAACAGGACTTCCACTGTGACAGTACCCAAGCCTCCATTTTGGTAAATGGTAAATGGACTGCATTTATATAACGCTTTTATCCAAAGCACTTTACAATTGATGCCTCTCATTCGCCATTTTGTTGTCAATTGTTTTGTTTTTTTGTTTGTTTTGTCCTGTTATTCATAAACAGAACATGAACACAAACATCCACACCACTGCTGAAAATTACAGTAAAAAGTCTTATTGGTTCTTAACAACAGACACATTTAAAAACTGCCTTTTATTTCAAACATTTTGAATGAACAGCACTAATCAGGTGCATTACAGCACAGAGACTGTTGGATACCTTCAGCTAAACTACTAAAACTCCTGATTCAGGGCTGGGGCCACGGCACATCCTGTTCTTGTTCAGGCATATCATGAAAGTCTACTTCAGGAAACTGTGGGGTTATCTTTTACCCAAGTCTCAAGTCTCGCTTTCTCCAATAACAATACCTAAAATCATGTCAATTTTATCCTTTACAGACAAAAAAAGATGTCCATTTATTTCCTTGCAATGGGACCATGACAGTTCATTTCATTCTTGTTTAAGTTGTCAAGCAGTGGCCAATCTCCAGTTAGTGCCAGACCACTCAGCGCAGGAGGTAAGAGCGGTTGTCTGGCAGATGGAGGGTTGCCGGTTCGAGCCCCGCCCTGGGCGTGTCGAAGTGTCCCTGAGCAAGACACCTAACCCCTAAATGCTCTGGTGAATGAGAGCCATCAATTGTAAAGCGCTTTGGATAAACGCGCTATATAAATGCAGTCCATTTACCACTAATGAGGACAAATAAGAGCTCTCAAATCACCACAATTTTAGATTCTTCGCACGGGTTGCTAGTCGAGTTCGGAGTCGGGTTTCACGAGCCATTCAATTACTTGCAATGAGAGATGTGAATTGGTAGCAGACTGTACCAGTGAGGTCTTGCGAACCTACCCTACCAATGGACCGCCCATCTCATCAGATTACGCTATGCAGGTTGAGGCCTGGTCGAAAACCAAAGGATACTGGACCTTCTCTGGTGACCTTCCCGTGTAAATCAAGCCAGCTATTTCTGCGACTGACCTCAAAGCGGGTTAAAAAAAAGCACTTTTATTTACTTTTATCGAGTTGTGACCCTTCTTGTGTATCATTTATGTTCTGTATTCATCTGTTTCAGTTTTTATTTTATTTTTATCTTTCTTACTGTTTCTTTTATTTTGCTGTAGTTCAAAAAAAAAATGTATTTTTTAAATTTTTATTTACTCTTTTTGCCTTTGTTTTATTACTTTGCGTATTTTGTGAAACAGTTAGTCATGCACTGCTTTAAAGGTACAAATAATAATTTTGGGCCTCATTCACAAAACATTTCTTAAATTATTCTTGCTTTTGTTCTTGAAAATGTTCCTGAGAAAAAACTATATTGATATCATGATTCATGACACACGTGTGGACCTTTGTCTTTGAGCATATTCCAGGTGTATGAGATGATGAATGCTGACCGCGTGTAAATTTTATGCGCAATCCTGTTTATGTGACTAGCATAAGGAAAGAGCCATGAACAAATACAGATAAGAAAAAAAAAAATCCAAAATGTTCTTGGGAAAGGTTCTTGCACACAGTTTACAATCTCAAATATGATCGTACACGTTTTCTGAATTAGGCAAATTTTGTACATTATTAATATGATGTGCCATACATTTTTGGTTTATGCATGCTCTATGTCTACGTTCTCAGTAATGAATGAACTGTGCCCCTAGCAGCAGCTGATGGGGGTAAATGAGCTATCAGGTTGCCTGAACAGGTTAGGGCACTTGCATCACTCTGAATAAGAGTATCTGCCTGAACATGTACGACCGGGTCATGTGAATGTGAGGATATGAAACAGAGAACACCTTTAAATCCATTCGTTAGAATAATGCATTCAATAATAGGTGTAGGTGCCTGCAAAATAAAAAATAAAAAAAGCTTTTCAGTCAAAGCTTTGCATTAAAAGTTTAAACAGTGCTTGTCCTTATCATGAGGTCGTCTGCCATTTAAATGGTCATTTATGTGTATTTGTTGAAGTTTTTGTTGCTCAAGTCAAGTCTATCTAAATACATATTCTGTCAGCTGTGGAAAGAAGAGAACGATTGTATAATTTTAATTGTAAAAAAACAGTAGAACGAGGAATAAAGATTTTATATTCCTGTTATGTATTGCTTCAATAGTTTCAAATGTGTTTTATGTCTGTACTATATTATTTAATTATTTTTTGGAGGTTATTTAAATTTTTATGTTATAGTATCCTCAATACCTTACCATGAAAGGTGGCATATACATTATTATTATTATTTGCAGTAGTAGTAGTAGTAGTAGTAGTAGCAGCAGCAGCAGCAGCAGCAGCAGCAGTACAACAACTACAACAATATATTTTTTGTCCTTACCTCACAGAGAGACAGGTGGAGCTGTTTGAGGTCCAGGAGGAGCAGGTTCCCAAGGAGGGGCAGGGGTCTGGGTCCCGGTGGGTCTTTTCCAGGCCCAGTGGTGGAGGAGAGCAGGTAGAGCAGAAACAGCACCAGCACCACCCCCAGAAGGGTCACAGGTGGGTGTATCTGGGGTAAAATCCCCTCCAACATAGCTCCCTCTGATCTGATCAGCCCCAAAACACAGGAGAGAGAGTGAGAGAGGAGGAGTGTGAGAGATAGAAAGAGTATAGAAAGAGTGAGAGGAAGAGGAGAGAGAGAAATTTTAGCAGAATTTTTAATAGCAGCACCAGTAGCAGAGCTTAGCGTTTTCTCCTATTTTTTGACAGCTGGAGGTAGGGAGAGAGAGAGAGAGAGAGTCGACAGCAACACTCCCTAGCAATAAACGCAGCAGCCTGTCCCAACAACAAGAATCGTTCTCCTCATTCAGGGAACTCTGGAGTCTCAGCGGAGGGAAAAAACATCAAATAAATCTCAGGCCAGTGGGTGGGCCCACAGCTGACAAATCACAAACAAGCTGTGAGCATGGTCCTAAATGCGGGCATATTTCACAGGGCTGGATTGGTTCTACAGTTCTGCCGTCCACCTGCCTGGGACCCGAGGGAAGTTCACGGTGGATAAAGGAGATCTGGGGAACGGTGTAAACGGCATGCGCATGCGCTTTCCTAAGAGTTCAGCGTCCCACACCTGAACTGAGCGACACGGCGCTGTAGAGGTTTATGAGTGCAAACGCTTTTCACTTTTTAAAACTGTAAAACTGTGAGAGACCGCAAGAGTGTGCACAGTGAAAATTCACCCTCAATCGGCTCTCGGGACTGTGAGTGTTACTGTGAGAAGCTTACTCTCTCTCTCCCACAGACCGCAACAGTCATGTGAGCTAGAAAGCCACAGAGAGCACAGGGAATATCGCACTCACAGAGCAATGTTGGCAACTCTCCTTCAAGGAAAGTACCTGATGTTTAGTTAAAAAGTCGCTAGATTTGTCGCGAGGCTCTTTTTTGACATAAAATCGCTAGAGGGGTCTGAAAAGTCGCCAAATCTAGCGACAAAGTCGCTAAGTTGGCAACCCTGGCCGATGCCTTGACGTTCTAGGCATAAACAAAGGAGGCAACCTTCCCGGGATAGTTGTATTTTCCCAACCAATCCGAGTGCAGAGGGGCGGTGCTCCAAATGTGGTGATGATTTTGGCCAGGCGTGGTCTGAAACGTGCACCGGAAAAACATTACCGGAGGCAAACTTTTCCACAGACCCGCATCAGTTCGTCACTATTCGGGAAAAATGGCTAACATTAACGTCAGAGCAGAGTGTATCCAAACACACGCGCTGAAGGTCCTTCAACAAAGTCACGCCATTTATTTGGCGAGTCTGTGATATAACAGAATTAAAATCTTCTTCGAATTTGTCCATAATTCTGTTTTTAGCAGATAATTTTGGTTAGCTCGATAGCTTTGTCCATTTTGCTGGTGTGTTTCAGTCAGGACTTAGATTGCAGCACACACGAAACATCGTAAGTAAAAAGCATAAAATTAAGAGCATATTTATTCTAGAGATTATGCTCTTCATTTTATGCTTTTTGCTTACGATGTTGATCGCTGTTATGCTTGATGTATTTCAGGATTCACTGTTTAAAAACTGTTTTTATTCTGCTGTACCCTGCCTTGTCAAACTTAATAAATGAAACTTAAAATTGAACAGAGGGAGTGTGGGGGTGGGGGAGGGAGAACCGGCACAATGAGACAGACAGTTCGATTAACCAATAGGGAAGGGACTCGTTACATTACATTACATTTATTTGGCAGATGCTTTTATCCAAAGCGACGTACAAAAAGTGCATTTCATGGTCATAGACAACTGCTAAACACAGTAAGGTTCAGTAAGGTACAATACTTATTTTGTACAGCTATTTCTAGCCAAGACACAGTTTAGTTCACACAGTGAACACTATTCAGACCTAACCTCTGCAAAGCCAACTAGGCAGAAGAATAAGCTACAGTATTAGGACAAATACAAATTACCAAAAAGTGCTGGAATGGGGCAACATGTAACAAGTGTCATGAAAAAGGGGGGGGGGGGGGATTTAGAGTGAAATATACAGCGTGGTGGTGGTTAGTCTAGGTATAGTCTGAAGAGATGAGTCTTCAGGCCACGGCGGAAGATGGGTAGTGAGGGGGAGGTTCGGAGAGGGACGGGGAGTTCGTTCCACCACTGGGGAGCTAGGGTGGAGAAGCTCTGTGATCCCTTTGGGCGGGGGGGGAGGGGTTACAAGGCGCCCTGCTGCCGCAGAGTGGAGTGGTCGAGCAGGCACATAGAATCGAGTCATGTCCTGCAAGTAGATGGGGGCTGTCCTGTTGGCAGCAGTGTAGGCAAGGGTCAAGGCTTTGTCTGCAGGTACGCACACAACTGAAGTCGCGCAATGATATGCATCCTTTAGTTGGACAGTTGGACACCTGCATTTGTAAAGGAAAGCAACAAAACAGCTTAAAATATTAACATAATGAAATAACTAATCGAAAAATGAAGGGCGACATTCATTAGACGGACAATATCAGTCATGAGAAGCAGGGACGTGTGTTTAAAATAGCCGCGTTTCCACCGCAGGAACTTTACCCCGGAACTAGGAACCTTTTGAGGAACTCAAACCTTTTGAGGCGTTTCCACCGCAGGAACTAGGGTCTAAATTTAGTTCTGGGGGCTTTATTTTACCCCCAAAAAAGTTCCTGCTCAGGGGGTAGTACTTTCCAAAAGTACCGGAACCTTTGGGGTGGGGCGCAAGCGCTAAAAATTTCTGATTGGTCGACTACTTGCAGTGTTTTATTTCAACCGCCATGTTTAAATATCTGCAGCCGCAAACCAATTTATTTCCATATTCTTAGGACACAGGGTGGATGCCATGGGACTTCACTAATAGACTAATGTCCCCTTTTTGCAAAGGAGTGTGGGAAGACAAACCAAACAAAACGTGCCTTCAAAATAAAAGCCCAAATGCGATGTCAAAAATGAATAGGAAAATAAAAGTGGTTAAGCCTTATATAATGCCAATACTAAATGAAGAATAAACATTGCAATTCGCCAGTCATTTTAACAGTCGCTTCAAAGAAAAGACTCAACAGTGCGCAATATTTCACTGTATGATACAGAGCTAAGCCCCGGCCAGCAAAAAACTGTCCGGTGACCTCAAGTGCAACACTCGCAACTGTAGACAAAACTGTAAATTTCATCAAAGGTCGCCCCACCAACAAGCGTCTATTCGCAGACTCACGCGAGGATGAAGCGCACCGAACCCTCCTCCTGCACCTCAGAGGTGCGCCGGCTCTTTCCCGCGGGCGAGTGCTGGTGCGCTTGGTGGAACCGCGACACAGAACAGAAGAGTTCCTGCAAGACTCACAGCTCCGCACTACTGTCAGAGCAGGTGACGGAGTCATTTTGGATTAAAACAGCCTACCTGGCCGACATCTTCGGTCTCTACAATGAAGCGGACAGGCATCTGCAATGCGCGGAGTCCAACATAACGCAATGTAAAGAGGCGCTCAAATCCTCGATGCGTCTGTGCGCAAGCTGGAGCACAGGGTCGGGAAAATGGAGAGAGGGGAGCCGCAACAGTTTCCACTACTGCTGAAACAGTCCGAGGGCACTGTGCCTGCGTCTTTACTTGGCGAGTTCACCCGCCATATGAACTTGCTGCAAGAGGAGTTAAAATCGCGGTTCGCTGACACACGTCTCCAAGGAATCGTGGGTTTTGGATCCCTTTATCGCCAAAATCGAGGATGTGGAATACCTGAACTGCGAAGATGAGCTTGCTGACATCCAGGCTGATTCACTGTCAAACAAATACTTCCAGGTACAAGGATTTAAGAATTTTTGGACTGTCAAGGGACCGAGCATTGCTCCACCGGTCACAGTGCATGCCACGACCAGGATCGTACTCCCATTTAGTACGACGTGTCTCTCAGAAGAGATGTCGTACTGAGATCTCTCAGAAACGCCCTTCAGCACACTCTCAGTTGCCATCAAAACACTTGACACACGCAACAGACTGGACGTTCACAACGACTTTAGACTGGCTGTCACTCACATTACACCAGACATTCCATCCCTGGCTGTGGGCATGCAAGCCCAAGGTTGCCATTAAAGAAGAACAGAAAAGCACATGACACTTGTGTACGGTAGCTAGGCTATGCCCTCTCGAAATAATAGGATAATAAAAAATGGTAATGTGGTAGGTTGGCATTTTAAGCAAGTAAAATAATCGAGACTATCTGGCATGGAGCAGGCAGCAGAAAGACAAGGGGGGATTCAAGTTCAAGTACAGGTTCATTAATCAAATTCACCACAGGGTCCCAATAGACTGTCTGTTGAAGGCCTACACTTAGGCTACCTTCTAAGAAAGAAGAAAATAAAATGATGAATGTAAATATGAAATAAATATGATACATGCATAGCATTGCAAGTTATATCAGCTAATAAAGGCATAAAAAGAAAGAAATGTATCATTTTTTTCTTTAATAGCCTATGGGGAAGGGCGCAAATTCCATCAGGTATAAGTTAGGGGGCTCTGGGGAAGAAAGGTTGGGAACCCCTGGTCCTAGGGCGATGTTGAAACTGAGCTCACATATTTCACTGCCTAGCGCCTACTAGGTTACGTTAGCAGCGTAGCAACGCTAACGTTAGCATAGCTCAAACCATAAACGCTACACAGTAATGTTAGCTTCAACAGTTTGAATTCACGGTGACAACTTACCTTACCGCTCGGCAGGACCAATGGACTCCCTGCAGTTGGTAGTCATTTTTGTGAAGCTGGACTCGACGATTGAGAGCAGATGGTCAAACTGCTCTCGATTCATCCTGAAGTACGCCGTGAACCGGCCATCATCCAGGTGAAGCTCCTGGACCAGCTGCTGGTACTCTCCATAGTTTTTCCTCCTCATGAGGGTCTCATGTACCCACACGGATCTCCGTCTCTCTGTGTCCAACTTGAAATTTGCGAACATCCTCTCACCCTCAATCAGAGCCAGAGCAAGTGCCCTCCGCCTGTCCATTTTTTATGTAGCTAGCTAATAAAATGTACAGATTGGTAAGTTTACTTCACAGCAAAGTAACGGTTGGGCTTATGACAGGTGATTCTGTGGTTGCCTTGCAACAAGAAAAAAAGACGCAGCAAGCTGCTCTTTTTTTAATTGTAGGCTTCAACACAAAAAAAGCAGTGCGGTGTGCAAAACGCATCCTGTCTTATTCGGGCCCAAGGCTTGACTAGTATTTTGATCAGTGTATTGACACAAACGATTTATACTGTATACCGACCAGAAGTCAGAAAAATGAAAATAACTGATATATTATGTCAATGTTTATGATTGTGAACATGGTGGAATAATTGAATCAGATGAGTTTTAGAAAACATTCATTGTTTAAAAATAAAAAAGTGTACATGTTCTGACACATTAAAAATGTTTAAAATGATTAATACAATTCACACCCCATATGAATCAAACTTATTTGTACAATTTTAAAATTAGTGTTACAAGTTACGTACAAGAGGAATTCGTAAACATTTATACAGGGAAAGCAAAGGAGAAAGCAACGACACATTGCAGGAAATAAGAGTTTATGCAAATATTTACACGGCAGAGACCGTGGACTGAGCACATTCAGAGTGATATTTCATGCATAATTGATAAACAACATAAAATAATAAAGAGTGAAACAAAGATCCTCAACTGATGTCTGATAAAACATACTGTCAGAAGACGAAAAATTACACAGTAGCTTGAGCACACATACACATTAAAGCCTCTACATTGGCAGTAGCACAACCGAAAAGGCCAGTACTGTTAATTTGCAGAATAAAAGTTTGCAATAGACATAACAAATTCTTTCTACAGTACATTCAAACAGTTTTCATATTGTTTATTTTTTTAGTTACACTAGGGTCAATTTTATCATCAAAAAATATAAGCCTTCCAACTACAAGGGAATTAGCCTACTTTTCTAAAGAACAAAACTGTCAAACGTGTTATTAAAGAAAAATGTTGGAAAATTTCCAAATTTCAGTCAGTGCCCTGCAGTCGTGCTTACGCAAGAAAGCTCTGAGGAAAAGTCCCTTTAGTCTGAAGAAAAGCTGCATGTTTTTTCACCAGAGAAATGTTACTGCTGGCAATTTTAGCATATATGCTAGATTTAAACAGCTTAACTGCATGATATTAAATTATAATTGTTCATAATATTAACAGAAAGGTTTAGAAACCCAATTAAATGTATGTATGTATGCGTGTGTATGTGTGTGTATATATATATATATATATATATATATATATATATATATATATATATATTAAAGTTATGCAAAAGAAATTCTAAATGTGAGCCCAAATACCAAATTCCAGTATGTTTAGTTCAACACCAGAAAATTCCACTAGTCTAAACACCTGTTCTCACACTGAACAGCATACAGATTAGGGATTTTAATCTGTGCGCTCATTAATATTAAACTTGTATTTTATATTAAAACATCTCCAACAACGATTACACTAATTTTAGGTCTTTTCGCCTGAATGAATAATCTTGTGGCTATTTAAAGCACTTTTCAGAGAAAAACACTTCCCACACTGAGTACATTTGTACGGCTTTTCACCTGTATTAATTTCACTTCTGTTTCGTTGAATCCTATTCTTTTGAAAGAAATTCATTAGGCTTGGGTTTTTACTTGAATTCATTATCATGGGTGCCGTATGAATACTCAGGTGGCGATTTAAATTAAATATTCGGAAAAAACCCTTCCAACACTCAGTACATTTGTAGGGCTTTTCACCTGAATGAATTCTCATATGTGTATTTAAATTAGATTTAGCACAGAAACACTTGTCACACTGAATACATTTGTAGGGCTTTTCACCTGAATGAATTCTCATATGTGTATATAAAACAGATTTGGAATGAAAACCCTTCTCACACTGTGTACATGCGTAGGGCTTTTCAACTGTATGAATCACCTTGTGCTGATTTAAAGCTTTTTTTTGTGTAAAACAATTCCCACACTGAGTACATCTGTATGGTTTTTGACCTGAATGAATCATTTTGTGGCAATTTAAAACAGTAATTCGGGAAAAACACTTCCCACACTCAGTACATTCATAGGGTTTTTCACCTGTATGAATCCTCTTGTGGGAAATCAAAACACTTTTCTGTGAAAAACACTTTTCACACTCCGCACATTGGAAAGGTTTTTCACCAGTATGAATCCTCATGTGGGAATCTAAAGTACTTTTCCGTGAAAAACACTTCTCACACTGTGTACACCTGTATGGTTTTTCACCTGTATGAATTATCTTGTGCCGATTTAAAGCTTTTTTCTGTGTAAAACACTTCCCACACTGAGTACATTTGTATGGTTTTTGACCTGAATGAATCATCTTGTGGTAATTTAAAACAGTAATTCGGGAAAAACACTTCCCACACTCAGTACATTTGTAGGGTTTTTCACCTGTATGAATCATTATGTGAATTTTTAAGTCACTTTTCTGTGAAAAACACTTCTCACACTGTGTACACCTGTATGGCTTTTCACCGGTATTAATTTCACTTTTATTTTGGCAAATAGTCTTCTTCTGAAAGAAACTCAATTGGTCTGGGTGTTTTCTTGAGTTAATTATCATGGGAGCTGTATGAGTACTCAGGTGGCGATTTAAATTAAACATTCGGGAAAAACCCTTCCCACACTCAGTACATTTGTAGGGTTTTTCACCCATATGATTTCCCATGTGTGTATTTAAATCAGATTTGGAACAAAAACCCTTCTCACACTGTGTACATTTGTAGGGATTTTCACCTGTATGAATCCTCATGTGGGAATTTAAATTACTTTTCTGAGAAAAACACTTGTCACACTGTGTACACCTGTACCGCTTTTCACTCATATTAAATTTTCTTTGATTTCTCTGAATTGTCGTCTTATGAAAAACAGTCAATAGGCTTGGGTTTTTACTTGAATTAATTATCATTGGTTCAGTTATCATATTTGTTCCCTGGATATCAACATGTTTTTTCTGACTGTTTGTGCTTTTCTGTAGGGCAATTCTGGGCTGAGTATTCTCATTGTTTATGTCACAGCTATGATTTAAATCCCCACATTGGGTCAGCAGATGATGAATTGCTTCATTTTTACAGTTTTGGTTTGGCTCTCCTGCACATTGCCCTGATTCAATCTGGTCTTTGTGACCAACAGCAGCTCCATTCATCACAGTCTTCATGACATCACTCACCAAACATTCACTGGATTCGTACTTGATTTGATCTGATTTAATATTAACATATTTAATATCCTGTAATTCACTGATGTGTTCTACCTTAACATATCCACCATCAACAGACTCTGTTTTAATCTGGTCGGGAATGCAGATGGCTTATACATCGCAGCTCTGTACTGTCTAGGCTCTCAGTCTTAATAAGATCCCCAGGGTGGGGGAGCCCAGATCAGTTTCTGTTTTAATCAGTGATGTGTGTGTGTGATGTACATCACTGACCCCACTGTGTGCTGAAACACACTCTGGCTCCAGTGTGTTGAGTCCTGGTGAAGCACACCCTGTCTCTGACTTTACCATGTGGACAGACTCCAGCCACTGAGTTCCTCTTCTTTCTGTCCAGTCCTGTGCTGCTCAGTGAGCTCTGATAGTGTTGCCCCAGTGTCCTGTCTCAGACAGACTCCTGTCTGCATCATACTGCGGCTCAAAGGTGTGCAGAAGTGCAGCTCCTGGAGAGAAACAGGGCAAGGGATTTAGCCTTAATCAAGCAGGCCCTACTGCAGCAGCTGACACATTTTTTACACTCTGCTGTCCTGCTGACGCCTGATTGACCATAGGGGGTCACATGATGCATACAATGGTGGGGGAAACCCTTCCACCCTCCCAGAGTGATATCAGGTATCAGATAATTTTTTACATTAAGTGATATTTACGATGAGAATGCCATGCGTGCATTTCTGAGATCAAGAATCCGAGATGCTTAATTCAGATTCGACCAGCTTTTTGTCCAGTCTGGTGTGGCTGAAGAATTTGCAAGTTCCTTCTCCCATATCAACTCTGCAGGCAATTTATTGCAAGTTGCCTCTAGAAGAGACTTGTATATATGTGTTACTACCCTTTGAGAGTGTTTAGTAGGATCTAGCCAGTCTGCCCATTGGATGTTTTGGTAATGGCACATTCAACGGAACACCTTATGCTTCCACTGCTGATTTCAATCTCAAGTATAAAAAATAAGGGGAGCCTGGTAGGTCAAAAGGAATCTATCAGACCAGCTCATTCACTGTAAATTAATACACAAGGCATATGCCACACCATATAGATGGTTCAAAATGAAACTGATTACTTCTCCACATTGTACTATATGTCAGGGTAATGCTGTTGGCACCTTTTTACACATGTTTTGGGAATGTCTAGTTGTCCAAGCTTCCTGGGGTCATGTCTGTCCAATACTATGCAAATTAGTATGCATACTGTGTAGCATAATGGGTAAGGAGTTGGTCTTGTAACCTAAAGGTCACCAGTTCGATTCCCACTGCCATTGCACCCTTGAGCAAGGTACTTAACCTGCATTGCTTCAGTATAGATCCAGCTGTATACTTGCATGTAAATGCTTTGTAAAAATTGTGTAAGTCACTCTGGATAACAACGTTCTGCTAAATGCCTATAATAGTAGTGGTCTGCTTCAGTCCAGATGAGTGCCCATGCCTGCTAAATGATGACTCTTCTCATAATTTTACATTGGCTCAGCGCAGATTGCTCCTGGTGGGTTTCACAGATGCAAAAAAAATAATAACATTAATTAATTTTTTTTTTTTTTTTTTTTTAAACTATCTTGCAATGCTGGATACATCCAGACATAGTGTTGAAGAAATACTGGGCACTTTCCCAACAATATATTGTGAATGTAGAGCACACTGCACATCTAAATAGAGCCAAGCCCTCAACAGTGCAGGCCGGGGCAGAAATCTCTACAAAGATCAGGGATTTTCTTTCAGTCAAGCCTAATTTATAAATGATTTTTTTTTTTTTTTTTTTACAGTTCCTATATAACATGAGAAAAGTTTACTTATGTCATGAGCTACCTGATACAGAGCTACCTTATGGTAGTACTTATTACTTAAGTAACTACATTAATTATTACCTAATTAAGTAATAATTAATGTTGTCTGTAGTTATATCATTGGTTCTGTAGTGTTTTTTGGTTCGTTTGGATTTATTATGTGTGTGTATGTGCGTATAAATTTTTTTTTTTTTAAAAACATTGATCCCAAACAAAAAAGTCTCAGGTCAATTTTGAAAATAGTTTGCGCTTCAACCGCCAATCTGTGTTCTTTTTAATGTTTTCTTCTTGCAGAGCAGAAGAAACCCCTTTCTGCAGTGCCTCAGAACATGTGCAGATTTGCATTGCCTTCATTTCAGCTTTGTTAGTCTGAGAGGAAATAAAATAGAGGAAACCAGAAAAACGCAAGACTAATGGGGTTCAGCCTAAATTATTTGGCAATTTCAGCCTAGTTTCAGCCGTGCGACAGTTATAATGTACTGAAAGTAAAACGAAGTTGCAATGGATGGGTTTTACTCTGATTTTCAAGGTGTCAAGACCAGTTTATGACGACCACTGGCAATGAGGCAAGGGTATGAACTAGAAGTGGTGCTGGAAACGTAAGGCATCAAATGTAACATCTATTACGGAATTTAACTGTCGATAGACATTATTGAAATAGCTTAGGCGATATCGTGAAGGCACAAGGATGTTTCTGATGCGACTCGCTAGTAAACTGTTTACTGCCTATAGGCCAAGAAAAAAATCGGCAGTAAACAATGTCAATATTTTCGTATACATAAATGCCTACTCAAAATATGAATAGGTATGCTAAATGTGCCCCTATAGGTTAGCTACCTGGGGATACAAGTTAGATGGCAGATGGATAACATTAACCAGTTACTTTCGTGCAATTTTCGAATCATTACCTTTTTAATGATTCATTCATCGAGGCAAAACTTCTATCCCTCAGGGTTTGCTCTGAGTGTTCTTCCACCACTGAGACAGCGTCCGTTAAATTACGTGTTATTGAAAATAACTGGAGACAGCTTCCGTCGAATACTGTACTAAGACTGTAAAAAATCACTCTAAACATGGGATGGGTGTATGGATAGATAGAACTATCTAACTCCCTATAACCAGTGATCGACCTTGTTATCAAGCTGCATGGTCAGATCACGAGCAGACGAATGCAAGCCAGAGACCGTAAAAAATATGGACAAAGCTACTGTGACGTCACCCATTGACTCTCCGTGGGCCTCTAAAACACGTTTTGCTTCAGCCTTGTCTGTATTCTCTTCCCACTCCAGCACAGTAAGTGGCGGTATGCACCTAATCAGTTGGGATAACCCACCTGTAAATCCACTGAAGAAGAAGAAGCAGGAGAAGCAGAAGAAGAAGAAGAAGAAGAAGAATGCCGAGAGTTAGCTTTATTATGTGCAATTTAAGTTATACAAACAATTGGAGTTGAAGTAAGCGAGTCGTCTCCGAATAGGGGTGAGTTTTTTTTTTTGTTTGTTTCTTCCTGTCGTTGTTATAGTAGTTTTGTTTATCCGCTTCACATCGTGTTGCTTTCCTTTCAATAATGTTATATATCGATGGCATTGTACCAGATATGTTTGTTAATGTGGCAGTAGCTGCCAAATCGCGCGTGATTTTGGACTATATTTTCGAATTTTAAAATGTTTTCAAACAGGCCCAATGTTAGTTCTCAATGAGATGGTCGTGGTCATTTATAATAGATAAACACAATCGCCAATAAAATTACTGTGAGTTAAAGATGTCGCTAAACTTGTCAGCTACATTGTTGTTCAGTAAATTAATCCGTGGAACATGAGGAAATCCTGAAAATATGCTGGATTTCGTTTTATCATCTGTATTGTAGGCTACTTTTTGAGGAATTGTTGTACAATTGAGTCAATGAAGTACTTTTCAGTTTATTAGACTACACACGGTATACGCATCCTGTGCTATAGGAGATGTCTTTCGGATGAGACGCTAAACCGAGGTCCTGACTCACTGTGGTCATGAAAAACGCCATGACACTTGTCGCAAAGAGTAGGGGGTTCCTTGGTGTCCTGGCTAAATTCCCAACCTGGCTATCTCAAACTTGCCACCTAATCATCCCCTGATTTAATTGGCTAAAAAAAAAAGTTCTCTTCTCTCCATTTTGGCAAATGTGTGGTGAGCGTTCTGGTGCAAAATGGCTGCCGTGTGTAGGTGGATGCTACACATTGGTGGTGTGTGTGGTGAGTTCCCACTCATCACTGTAAAGCACTATGGTAAAGCATTTGGAAAAGTGCTATAAATGCAATGCTCCATTCATTCATTCATCCCGGCCATTGCTTATAAACTAAACAGTGCCGTGGAGTTGTGATGTGATTTGGTGAAAACAAGGCTGGAGAACTTGTAAGAGAGAAAGTATGATTTAAAAAAAAAAAAAAAAAAAAAAAAAAAAACAGAAATTAGGGGCTAATTAACACCAATTTAAAATGTTGCCAACATTGGAAATTTACATTACATTACATTCATTTGGCAGACGCTTTTAGCCAAAGCGACGTACAAAAAAGTGCACTTTATGGTCATAGACAACTGCTAAACACAGGTTCAGTAACGTACAATACTTATTTTGTACAGCTATTTCTAGCAAGAACACAGTTTAGTTCACACTGAACACTATTCAGACCTGACCTCTGCAGAGCCAACTAGGTAGAAGAATAAGCTACAGTATTAGGACAAATACAAATTACCAAAAAGTGCTCTGATGGGGCAACATGTAACAAGTGTCATGAAAAAGGGGGGGGGGGGGGGGGGGGGGGGGGGGGATTTAGAGTGAAATACACAGCGTGGTGGTGGTTAGTCTAGGTATAGTCTGAAGAGATGAGTCTTCAGGCCACGGCGGAAGATGGGTAGTGAGGGGGAGGTTCGGAGAGGGACGGGGAGTTTGTTCCAGCACTGGGGAGCTAGGGTGGAGAAGCTCTGTGATCCCTTTGGGCGGGTGGGAGGGGTTACAAGGTGCCCTGCTGCCGCAGAGCGGAGTGGTCGAGCATGCACATAGAATCGAGTCATGTCCTGCAAGTAGATGGGGGCTGACCTGTTGGCAGCAGTGTAGGCAAGGGTCAGGGCTTTGAACCGGATCCTGGCAGCGACCGGTAGCCAGTGGAGTGATCGCAGCAGAGGAGTGACGTGGGAGAATTTGGGAAGGTTGTAGATGAGTCAGGCAGTGGCATTCTGAATCATTTTCACAGGATAGAGACAGGAAGTTAGTAAATTACCAATTATGGACTAAGTCACTATAATGTCACCCATTGGTCCGACTTTGCGTGGGCTGGGTGAAAAGCTTTTAGAAGTCCGGGAAATTCAGTTTGTCGGTGCCACAATATTGTGAAAATTGTAGCCAGACCCTGCCCAGTAGGTCCCCTCGGTGCATGGCATTACTTTTCAGTCCTTCCTTATTCGGCTTTCCTGCTCTCCCCCACTATCACTTTCCTCCTACCCAGAAGTAGCCTATGTGAAGGAATGAGATGAGTTTGAAGCCATTTCGCCAGTGTAGTTCTGGGCGCTTTGCTTATCTCCTCCAATATTGGGACACTGGAGGAAGAGGGGGACACGGAGCAAACAAGGTGGTTGTGGAGAAAAGGAGGATGCATTTTTCGAGTGTTGGGACGAAATAAACGAGACAAAGGTGAGAGTATAAGCTTTCTAACGATGTATAACATGTCTAATTTTGCTTTTGGAATAGCGTTTTATAGGTCAGCGGAACCGAAAATTTTCTTATCATGGCATTCACTCTGTGGTAGCAGTAAAAGACGCTGCACCTAAAGAAACGTTGTCAACGATTTTTCATAATTTCTTGGAAAATACTATTATTATTGAGGACTTCTGGGCATAACTATGCCATATGTTTGCTGATAGACCTATCTGACATCGTTTTCTGGAGCAAAACAGAAGCGGATAGAACTGTATCATTTGTATCAAGTACGATCATCCTGCAACCCTCACAGCTTTGGCTGCATGTTTTACCCCCAAGCTATATTGAGTTAGGGGGTATAAAGTGATTTGGGGTTTGCCTCACTGTATATTCTTATGTTTGTGCAATGTTGTTGTGTTGCTGATTGTTCAGTTGCACTTGACAGCGAGAATGTTAATGCATTCTTCATGTGTGAGCTGTTTGTTTGTTGCTGAGTTGCTGTAGACTTACGTATGGGAAGTTAGTATTGATTCTGTGTTCACGTTTGGCAGACTATTCCTACTCTGTCTGAGGCTGGCAGAAATTAAGATGTGAGTCCTTGCTAATTTGATTACATTTTATTGGTAAATAGGTGGTAGGCCTAAACCTAGCACTTATGTTTTTCTGTGCTATGAAGTTGGATTGTTCTATATTTGGGAATTGTCTTGGAAAATACAAATTCCATTCTGAAAATGGGAAACCTTCTAGAATTGCATTTTTCGGATGCTGGTCATTATTTGTTTTTGAACTGCAATTCTTGTGTATACAGCATGTCGGCCTATAAATATGGCAAATCAGATAATTTCAAGCATAGAACATTTAAGAATGTGTCAGCTGCTGCAGTCGGACCTGTTCAATTAAGGCTAAATCCCTTCCCTGTTTCCCTTCAGGAGCTGCACTTCTGCACACCTTTGAGCAGCAGTATGATGCAGGCAGGAGTCTGTCTGAGACACTGAGACAACACTACCAGAGCTCACTCAGCAGCACAGGATCAGACAGAAAGAAGAGGAACTCAGTGGACTGGAGCCTGTCCACATGGCAGAGTCAGAGACAGAGTGTGCTGCACCAGGACTCAACACACTGGAGCCAGAGTGTGTTACAGCACACAGCGGGGTCAGTGATGTACACCACACACACACACCACTGATTAAAACAGAAACCGATCTGGGCTCCTCCCACACTGGGGATCTTAAGACAGAGAACCTAGATGGTACAGAGCTGGGATGTGTAACCCATCTGCATCCTGACCAAATCAAAACAGAGACTGATGATGGAGGATACCTTAAGGCAGAACACATCAGTGACCTGCTGGATATGAAATGTGTTGATATGAAATCCGACCAAATGAAGTGTGAAAAGACAATTCATAGAAATAAAGATGAAATTCATACTGGTGAAAAGCCGTACAAGGGTACACAGCGTGAAAAGTGTTCTCATACAAAATCTGATCGAAATAAACACTTGATAATTGATACAGGTGAAAAGCCATACAAGTGTACACAGTGTGCCAAGTGCTATTCCTCAGCGTCTAGTTTATATAACCACCAGAGAATTCATACAGGTGGTCAAAAGCGTTGGATGTGTGAACAGTGTGGGAAGTGCTTTTCCACAAAACATCATTTAAATACCCACCAGAGAATTCATACAGGTGAAAAGCCATACAAGTGTACACAATGTGAGAAACTTTTCAATAAAAAATCGGGGTTAAGTCGACACCTGAGAGTTCATACAGGTGAAAAACCATTCAGTTGTGCACAGTGTGGGAAGAGTTTCAATGAAAAATCTTATTTAACAATACATGAGAGAACTCACACAGGTGAAAAGCCATACAAGTGTACCCAGTGTGAGAAGAGATTCAATAGAAAATCTTATTTAAACATACACCGAAAAATTCATTCTGGTGAAAAGCCTTTTACATGTTCTCAATGTGGGAAGTGCTTTTCCACAATGTCTTTTTTAAATTGCCACAAGAAAATTCATACAAGTGAAATGCTATACAAGTGTACACAATGTGAGAAAATATTTAATACAAAATCTGCTTTAAATATACACCTGAAAATTCATACAGGTGAAAAACCATACAGTTGTACTCAGTGTGGGAAATGCTTTTCCTCAGGATCTAACTTATTTCACCACCAAAGAGTTCATACGGGTGAAAAGCCCTACAAATGCATGCAGTGTGGGAAGTGTTTAGCTCAAAAAAGTTCTTTACATTATCACAGGATGATTCATACAGGCGAAAAGCCCTATAAGTGTTCTCAGTGTGGGAAGTGCTTTTTGTCTGCATCTCATTTAAAGGGCCACCAGAGAATTCATACAGGTGAAAAGCCCTACAAATGTTCTCAGTGTGGGAAGTGCTTTTTGTGTACATCTAATTTAAAGGCCCACCAGAGAATTCATACAGGTGAAAAGCCCTACAAATGTACTCAGTGTGGAAAGTGCTTTTCCAGACTAGCTCCACTAAAGAGCCACCAGAGCAGTCATATAAGTGAAAAGCCATAAAAATATAATGATTTTGGGAAGAGCTTTTCAACACCATCTCATTTTTAACATCCTCTAATGAATTCATATACAGTAGGTGAAAAGGCTAAAAAATGTACTGTGTTGCAAATGTTTTTTTCCCCAAACAAGTGCATGAAATTTACACTACATGCTTCGTATGAAAGAAAAACTGTACCCATGCAGTGTGCAAAGTGTTTTTGAAAAAAAGATAATTGGACTTGCCAACAGAGTGTTCATGCATGTGAAATACCCTACTTGATAATTCATACAAACATGCCTTCAGAATTTTTAGGACAAATAAATGTTTCATGGTAGTGCTATGGCTTGCACATGTATGGCTGCCACTGGAAGTGGCTCAGTTTTCTTTATTGATGATGTGACTGATGACTGCAACAGTAGGATGAATTATAGACTGTGCAGAAACACCTTGTCTGCTGAAATCCAACCCAAAGATCCATAAGCATCAAAACTCAGTGGCTGACCCTTCACCCTGCAGCAGGACAATGACCCCAGACATACTGCTCAAGCAACCAAGGAGCTTTTCCTGGCCTAAAAGTGGAGTGTTCTTGACTGGCCCAGTCAGTCACCCATCCTGAACCCAATTGGACATGCTTTTCACTTTCTGAGAACAAGACTGAAGAAACTGAATGTCCCAGAAAAAAACAGGAACTGAAGATGACAGGCCTGGCAGAGCATCTCCAGGGAAGATGCCCTGCATCTGGTGATATCTATGAGTTGCAGACTTCAGGCAGTCATTGAATGTGTCGGATTTGCTACCAAGTACTAAACATGATGACTTCATTTCGGAGTATGTTAATTTGTCCCATTACTTTTGCTCTCCCAATGTGGGGGGGGACTGTGTATTCAAAAGGACTGTAATTCCTGATATGGATGTAAATGCCCTCAAATTAAATCATTAAGCTTAAATGTTGTATTTCAAATACAATGCACTGGACTACAGAGCCAAACCAACAAAAAATGAATTGTGTCACGGTCACAATACTTTTGTATTTAACTGTAGCTCTGATCAGTGTATGTTTTCTGTCAAACAAAACTTTAATTTTGAATAAAGTTTCTGCATCTCAGGGTTTATATTTCCTGTTTATGACAGACTGAGCTGTGGAGCTGCTCAGCCCTTTATTTTAACTTTGTCCTTAAAACTGACTTTCCCAAATGTCATTCTGTGACTGTAGGAGGGCTTTTCCCCTTGTGAGGTACAGGTGCTAAAAGTGGGCTAAACTAACCTAGTATTCTGTATTTCATCACTCCCACATAACTACAGGCCTATCTCCAAGCTCAGTTCATTTCCAAAATCCTCAAGAAAGTTGTCAGCAAACAGCTATTTTAGAGGTGTTGGAAAACAATAATGTATTTAAAAATTTTCAATAAGGCTTTTGTGAAACACATTGTACTGAAAATGCTGTACTCGGGGTCACCAATGATACATTATGGTATGCAAATTTTGGCGATTGCTCTGTTCTGCTGTTACTGGACCATAGCACAGCTTTTAACACTTGATTATGTGTTCTTCTAGATTGGCTCAATTAGTGGGTGGGTATATCTGGAACTGCCCGGGACTGGTTTTTTTTCCTCTTACCTTTCTCACGCAAAACTCTCTGTAACTGTTGGTGAGTTTATTTTGGTATCAGCTCTGCTAATGTGTGGTGTGCCCCAGGGATCAATTCTTTGTCCAATTTTGTTCTCACTATACATGCATCGAGTGGGAAATATAATTTGCAATTTCAGGAGTATTTCTCGTCATTCCTTGGCAAACACCACCCACCTCTACCTGTCTTTTAAGCCTAATGACTTTAATTAAAATGTTTAACTGCCATTAAGGACTTAACCATTAAGGATTATGAACACTAAAATTGACTAAGTGACAATTGCTGTGAAATACACTACAAATAAAATTTGATTGATTGATTGTTGGTGTGCATATAAATAATGTGTATCAAAACTCCAATTAAAATATTTTTAAAATTTTCCTTTAAAGCTGTAGCGTCGTTTCAAATTTACTCATACTACCATTTTTTAAAATCATAACTGCCTCACACACTGAGACGTAAGTAAGTTGTAGTTGTTACAGCCCGGCGGTCTAGGAGGGAGGAAGATGGGTGAGCAACATTAATAGAAATGGTGAACGTCTATGAAAACAGTGCTTTCCCCTGTAGTACATCAGCAGGCTATGGCAGCAGACGGAAGAAAGTCAAATTCACACGTGCGCAAAGGAGTACAGATTTATTTCCGGTTACCGTAGCCTTCCCTGCAGCCGTTGATGCTTAAAGTCCCTATCCTTTACAGATGTCTGTCTGACCACAGGGGGCGCTCCTGTATTATGAGGTAGGTGGAAACCCTTCCTCTCCCCCTGGGTAATACCAATTCTCAGGTTAAATTTTAACTTCAACTGCAACTTTTTGTGTGTTCTTTTTAGAGTAAAAAGCCCTTTATGAAGTGCCCCAGAACCTGTGCAGGCTCGCATTTGTGTGTTTCTCAGCACCTTTTTGTCCGCACGAACACTCCTACCACGCAGAGAGACCCTGCAAAACCCAAGACCTTATCCAGGAGCCAGAAGACTGGCCTGTCTATGGCAGCGTTTCCCAACCTTTTTCCTTCCGCGGCACACCTTCCAAATTTACAGAATCTCATGGCAACATACTGCCGTTGATGTGACGTGCCAACTGTAGGCCTAAACGTTCTTTCGGGGTTTTAATTAAGCAATATGCATTTTAATAACATTTATTTTGGCTTTTGTGAATGGGATTTGTTCATTTCAGTTTTTTTTAATTCATTTGAACATTAAAATTTTTTTTAAAGGATTTTTCACACGCCACACCTGACCTCGCCTGACGGCACACGGGTTGGGAAACGCTGGTCTATAGCGTAACGGCAATTTCCCCTTGTCCATTTATGCCTCTGTCTTGGTTTGTGAAAATCCTGTGAATCATCTTATTCAATTACTGCCTAACCAGCAAAGAAAGATGACAAAAAAGATACATTTCTGAAATTATCTTAACTTGCCAACTAATTTTTGTAAAATTAACACAATACAGAAGATAGTTATTTGGCAAAAATCACATTAGAAAAAACTGATGGAACTGCTTGACTTAATGTTTTGATTGGCATTTCGACACACAACAACAATATGTTTACCATCGTCAGAGAAAAGTAACATTAAGCCGGTGTTGTTGATGATGATGATGATTATGATGTTAAGCACAGGGTAATAATGAAGCATTGCAATTAATGACATTTAATGGTATGCTTGTTTTTTCTACCACCTATATAAGCATGCTGGTTGGGTCGATTCTTGCTAATGGCCATTTTGCTCAAAGATGACAACTGATCAAAAGCACAGTCATGCATTTTGATGCAGTGATATAATGTGAACACTTAAATTAATTCCTTAAATATAATTTTAAAATTAAATCAATGAATAAAACAATTTACTCTTGAGAGCACACAAGTAACATTGATTCATCTGAATGTAAATTGTAAAAAAATATGAGCTTCAGTCCCTTTATCCTATTTGCCATAGGAACATTTTCTAGGCTTTTATTACATTTACATAGCAGGAACTACAAATCTTGCTGTCCTGCAAAATAATTGCCTTCAATATTGTGAAACAGATTCTTCAAAATGTCTCGTAATTGTATTAGATGAGTTTTAGAAAAGGTATTTACCGTGTTTAACTCAGACATGTCCACCATAATTTGCATGTGTTTCTGTTTTTACTTAATTTGGGAAAATGTGCGAAATAATTTTGTAAAATATTTTTCAGGTTAAGACTAATTGAAAACGATTAAAACAATAACAAAAATGAATCAAATTTGTTTGTTGCACAATTAGTGTTGCCTAATGTGCGACAGAAATTAAACTATATTCACCAGCAGTGTTAATAAGAGAAAACAATGACACAGGGAAGGACATTAGTTTATCCAGAAATTTGCATAAAGGGCATAAAGTAAACTTTCACAATGTTAAATTATTTCATACATAATTCATGAAGAATGCTGAAAAATCAAGAGTGCAACAAAGAACCTTCACTGATATCTCTGATAAAACATACTGTCTTAAGTCTAATGCTTGGCTTTAGCTGACATACACATGACAGCACCTACAATGGCAGCAAATTAACTGAAAAGATCAGTAGTGTAAAGTTCGTTTTCAGAATACAAGTTTGCAATATACATTACAATGTTTTTTTTTTTTTTGTACAGCATACGCATAAGCATAAGTTTTTACATTGGATCTTTCAAACAAATTACACTGGTGTTAATTTGATCATTACAAAATATCACCCTTCAATGTACAAGGAATTGCATTTTAGCATTCACACAGAATGAAACATACATGTTTAAAGAACAAAACAGTGACAAAACCCCTTGTTGTAACAGGAAAATGGCTTCCCAGTCTATCCCAGTCATTATACTGTTTTTTCAGATGTCTGTCCAAAGTAAGATCAGGAAGCAGATGTAGAGCTTTGGACTGCGCAATAGGGCTGGGCAATATGGACAAAATCAAATATCACAATATTTTTGACCAAATACCTCAATATCAATATTGTGATGATATTGTGGGGACTATTGGTACTTTCACAAAATTACACAATGAGATTTTTGATAAATAATCATCAGTAATGCCTATGTAATAACTAAGTGGGTAAAGGCAAATAATAGAACAGCTAGAACAGTCAGGTAAGTTCAGAAAATGACAACTTTACTGTAATGCTGCCTTTAAAACCAGGAGAAGACAACACTTATGCCATATCACGATATCACGATATACAAACTCCCAGACGATATGCAGTCTCATGTCACGATATCAATATAATATCGATATATTGCCCAGCCCTACTGTGCAAACTATAAACAGTGCAAAAGGGTTGGCTTACCACCTTTTATTTACTCCTTGAAATGACATTAAACACCCACTAAATCAGAATTTGGAAAACACACAAAAAATAGGGTGGTTTGTCTTTAAAAATACAAAGGAACGGCTGTATTAATTCTCAGGTTGTTCTTTTAAATTTGGACATCTGGAACACTTCTTACTCAAGTCACATATAAAGGAAGCTTTCGTTAAATGCTTCCCACAATGAGCACACTCAGACTCTTCATTCGTACCAGTTGTCTTTTGGTCATGGAGAAAGGAGATTTTTTTAAAAATTTAAACATTGAGAACATTTAAAAGACTCCTCCCTTGTATGCATTCTCAGATGGTAAATAGCATGTGCTCCAAAAGCACTTCCCACACAATACTTGTATTGTGGCAGTTTAACTCACTCTTTGTGGGTTAAATTGCCACACTTTGCACACTGAAAACGTTAGCAGGGCTTTTCAGCTGTGACACAGTGAGAACATGCGAATTCCACACAGAAAGGCCCCAAGCCGAGATTCAAACCCACAACTTTCTGGCTGTGAGGCGACAGTGCTACCCACTGCACCACCGTGCTGCCCAAAATGTGCAGAATGACCAAAAAATTTTTTTTTTTTTTTAAATACTGTACTTTGTATTTCTTTACTTTTCCATTTTGTTTTGTCATGCACATTTTAACACTTCTCAGTTTTCCTGTAATATGCTTTGATACGTCTTACCTCACCCTATATGGAAAAAAAAAAACAAAAATGTTGAAATTGATTCAGTCGTTTCCTTTATTTCAAGAAAATTGTTGTTTTGCAATATCCGTTTTTGAAATCTTTATGAAATTTGGTGACTGTTGATGCAGAAATTTATGTTGTAATGCTGGATACGTCTGACGCCACTGGCCAGCATAGAGGTAGTATGTAGAGTAAAAAAACGTGGCCTTTCCTGAGTTCAAACATTACAGACTCAGGTTGTCGGCTAATGACACACCCAGCACTGGCTCATGTGGCTCTAAAATATCTGACCTGCCCCCAATGAGTGTTTCAAGCATCTTTTGAGTATAGCAAAGGATGTTGTGCCTCCCCATCGCACACTGCTCCCAGCTCAATACAGCAGCTTGTCTTTACAAAACACAACTTTAGGAAATTTGAGTAAAGCATAATAGCTGAAGATGAATTCCACGCAGGGAGTCTTTTCGATTTTTTTCTTTAATTTACCTAAGCTTAGGCAAAAAAAAAAACATAATGGTAAAGTGGGGCTTCAACAAAGAGGGAAGAAAAATTATTAACAAACAAAAAACAAAAAAACAGTTTAGCCTTGCACTGTGTAGTTTTTTTAAATTTATTTAATTAAGGGTTCACATCATACAATAGTTCACAATGACGACAAGGAACTATGTTTTTAAATTATGAAAGCATTATTTCTGTTTATTATAGACTTCAGTGGTGCTCAGGTGGGCGGGGGGGGGGGGGGGGGGCGGGGGGGGGGGGGGGGGGGGGGGGGGGGGGGGGGGGGGGGGGGGGGTTCATACAGTGGGTACTATGCAGCCCAAAGTAAGAATGAGTAACTATGTTTTGATTTAGAAAAACATTTTGTCAGTTTGAAACTTGATTTGACTGTTTGTTTACCTCAGCGCTATAGAAGCCCGTTGTGGCTATATAACCTATAGATCATTGTTAGTTAAATACAGCTTTAAAAAAAAAAAAGACATGTTGTTAAACTGGATTATTATTGATGTCATTGTAAAACCACAACTTAAATGCTTTAATATCTCAACAATAGCAGTGCCAGTAATTATAATGCATTAACTGCCAATAATAATTGGCAGTTAATGCAGCTTCCATGTTAAACCCTCCCACACCCACTTTCGGTTGTTATCCGCATACAAATACAAATAATTATGCTGTTTAAACAAATACAGATACAAATACTGGCATCTCCCTCCATCCCTGGTGTAGGGAATTTCGCATTTTTGTGTATTTAAAGGAGATTTTTTTTGTTAAAACATTTCTCCCTCTGTGTACATGTGGATGGTTCCTCATCTATGAATTCTCAGGTTCATATTTAAATCAGATTATTTACTAAAACATTTCTCAGATGTGTACACTTGTACGGCTTTTCACCTCTATTAATTCTCACGTGTATATTAAAATCAGATTTTGCACAAAAACACATTGCTCGTGGTGTAGGGCTTTTCACCTGAATGAATTCTCAGGTGTGTATTAGGTGTGTAGGGGTGACATAGCTCAGGAGGTTGCCGGTTCGATCCCCACCCTGGGCGTGTTGAAGTGTCCCTGAGCAAGACACCTAACCCCTAACTGCTCTGGCGAATGAGAGGCATCAATTGTAAAGTGCTTTGGATAAAAGCGCTATATAAATACAGTCCATTTACAAATCAAATTTTGTACAAAAACACTTTCCACACTGAGAACATTTATTGGGCTTTTTTTCAGGTGGGTATTTAAATTAGATTTTATATTACAAACACTCTCACACTGAGCTTACTTCTTATTACAGACACAACATTTTCACATAGCATTTACATTGCATCCAATCATACAGCTGGATATATACTGAAGCAGTGCATACTAAGTATCTTGCTCAAGGGTTCAACAGCAGTGTCCTATCTGGGAATCGAACCTGAGACCATTAAGTTACAAGCCCAGCTCCTTACCCATTATACTACGCTGCTGCCTTTTCACCTGTATGAATTCTCAGGTGTGCATTTAAATTAGATTTTGTATGAAAACATTTCTCACACTGTGCATGCTTGTATGGCTTTTCACCTGTATGAATTCTGAGGTGTGAATTAAAATCAGATTTCGTACGAAAACCGTTACTGCGCTGTGTACAATTGTAGTGCTTTTCACCAGAATGAAAACTTAAGTGGCTATTTAATTGAGATGTCTGGGAAAAGCCATTCCCACAATGATTACATCAGTAGGGCTTTTCACCTGTATGCATTCTCTGGTGACTGTTTAAATAAGATTTTGTATTAAAAAACTTCTCACACTGTGCACACTTGAATGGCTTTTCACCTGTATGAATTCTCAGGTGGGTCTTTAAATTAGATTTTGTATTAAAGTACAGCCTGAGCTAATCTAGGACACCATGAATAATTACATTCAATATAATGTAAATACAGGAACTGGGCAGAATCAAAATCAATAGGAAAAACATGGTCGCTGTAGCTAATGAAAAATGCTCCCATTTAATCATCAAAATGTGTTATCCCCAAGCCTGTCAGAAATACAGAATTTAATCCTCAAACACATAAAAGTTACCAAAACCTGAAGTCTCGTTAGAAAGAACATATGTTGATCAGAGCTATTTTGACCAGGGAATGTGCAATGTCTGTCGGAGAGGCCATGTTGACAGTGCAACTCATGTGCCAAGTTGGAAAATAAAGAGCAATACAAACATCCTCGACTGATGTGTCAGACAAAACATACTGTCAGGTCTAAAAAATCTGCTTTAATTGACAAGAACAATTACAGCATCTACCATTGACAGTAAAAGAACTGGAAAAGCCAGTACAGTCAAGTTCATTTTCAGAAAAGTTTGCAATACACAAAACCACGTTTCTTTTCACAGAATATCCAAACAGACTTCACATTGTTTTATATTCTTTCAAACAACTTACACTGCTGTCAATTTCATAATCCCAAAATATCACACTTCAGTCCACAAGGAATTACATTTAACATTTACATGGAATTAAAATTACATTTTCGAAAAACAGTCATAAACACTTGTTATGAAAGGAGCATCACAGTTTGTCCTAGTTATTGTGCTGTATTCTCAGATGTCGGAAACATGATCAGCATGTCAGAAATACATTACAATGCGCAACTACAAACCAGCCTTTTTCTCACACCATGAACTCAAATGAAACACCCATAAAATAAGAATTTAGAAACCACAACAGGGTGGTTAATCAAAAAAAAAAAGTTAATGCATATCTGTACAAATTTTCAGGTATTGTATGAAATTTTATGGACATCTGGAACTCTTCCTACACAAATTACACCATATAAAGGATGGTTTCACGAAACACTTCCCACAATGCTCTACACTTGTAGGAGTTGCCTTCTGGCCATGAAAATTAGATTTTTTTTAATTAGCAACTAAGTACATTTGAAATACTTCCCACACTGAGTAACTGTACTACTAGCATCGAAGCAATTTAGTGCCGTTCGTTGGTAAAAACAGTCCCAACACTGAAAATATTAGTCCCACACTACACATGTGCAGGGTTTTTCATTGGTGTGATGCATCTTGTGAAAAATAAATTCACATTTTTTGGGAAAAGCACTTCCCACTCAGAGAACATCTAAAGGGCTTTTCATCTGAATGAATTCTCAGCTGGCTACTAAAAAGCATGTTGCACAATGAATACAGTTGCATGGCTTTTCACCTCTATGAATTCCATGTTGGCACGTTAAATTGCGGAAGAGCACTCACCACAGCGTTGAGATGTTTAGGGCGTTTCCCTTAAATGAATTCTTAGGTGGCATCTTAAATTACACACTTGGGAAAAGCACTTCTCACAATGAATACATGTGTAGGGCTTTTCACCTGTGTGAACTCTCTGGTGTGCATTTAAATGAGATTTTGCATTAAAACTCTTCTCACATTGTGTACACTTGTATGGCTTTTCACCTGTATGAATTCTCTGGTGTGCATTAAATTGAGATTTTGTGATAAAACTCTTCTCACATTGTGTACACTTGTATGGCTTTTCACCTGTATGAATTCTCTGGTGTGCATTAAATTGAGATTTTGTGATAAAACTCTTCTCACACTGTGTACACTTGTATGGCTTCTCTCCTGTATGAATTCTCACATGTGTATGTAAATTATATTCTGTAGTAAAACATTTCCCGCAATGTGTGCACTTGTTAGGCATCTCACCCGTGTGAATTCTCAGGTGGTTTCTTAAAGGACTCATTTGGGAAAAACACTTCTCACAATGAATACATTTGTATGGCTTTTCACTTCTATGAACTGTTTGGTGTTTATTTAAATCAGATTTTGTATTAAAACTCTTCTCACATTGTGTACAATTATATGGCTTTTCACCTGTATGAATTCTCCAATGGCAATTTAAAACATACTTTGTGGAAAAGCACTTCCCACAATGTGCACACTGGTAAGGCTTCTCACCTGTATGAATTCTCAGGTGACAATTCAACTCAAATATTCGGGAAAAGCACTTCCCACAATGGATACATTTGTAGGGCTTTCACCTGTATGAATTCTCAGGTGACAATTTAAATGAGATATTCGGGAAAAGCACTTCCCACAATGGATACATTTGTAGGGCTTTTCACCTGTATGAATTCTCAGGTGGCTATTTAAATTACATATTTGGGAAAAGCACTTCCCACAATGAATACACTTGTAAGGCTTCTCATCTCTATGAATTCTCAGATGTATATTTAAAACAAATTTGGTAGTAAAACATTTCTCACACTGTACACATTTGTAGGGCTTTTCACCTGTATGATTTCTCAGGTGTATATTTAAAGCAGATTTGGTAGTGAAACATTTCTCACACTGTGTACAATTGTATGGCTTTCCACCAGTATGAAATCCACCTTCATTTCTATGCACAGTCTTCTTTTGAAAGAGGCTTGGGTTTTCACTTGAATCAATTATGGGTTCAATTAACACATTAGTTCTCTGACAGTTTATATGTTTTCTGCTAGTGTTCGCACTTATCTGGGTGATTCTGCTTAGATTATTTTCACTGTTTATGTCACAGTCATGGTTTAAGTCCTCACATTGAGTCAGCAGGTCATGAGCTTCTTCCTTTTTACAGTTTGGGCTTGGCTCTCCTGCATATTGCCATGGTCCAGTCTGGTCTTTGTGATCAACACCAGTATTCATGAGATCACTCATTAAACGTTCACTGGATTCAATTTTAATATTAACACACTTAAAATCCTGCAAGTCACTGATGTGTTCTGGGTTATGAAATCCTCCATCATCAGCCTCCGTTTTGATTTGGTCAGGATGCAGATGGGTTACATATCCCAGCTCTGTACTATCTAGGCTCTCTGTCTTAATAAGATACCCAGTGCTGAGGAAGCCCACATCCGATTCTGTTTTAATCAGTGATGTGTGTGTGTGGTGTACATCACTGACCCCGCTGTGTGCTGTAACACACTCTGGCTCCAGTGTGTTGAGTCCTGGTGCAGCACACTCTGTCTCTGACTCTGCCATGTGGACAGTCTCCAGTCCACTGAGTTCCACTTCTTTCAGTCTGGTCCTGTGCTGCTCAGTGAGCTCTGGTAGTGTTGTCTCGGTGTCCTGTCTCAGACAGACTCCTGTCTGCATCATACTGCTGTTCAAAGGTGTGCAGAAGTACAGCTACTGGAGGAAAAAGGGGAAGGCATTTAGCCGTAATCAAACAATGTAAATTCATAAAGGGGATCAACAAAGCGAACTTGAGGGAATTCTTCAGGTTGAGTTCTGTTAGTAGAATGAGGGGACCTAAATGGAAAATAGAAAAAGGCTAATTCCATACAGATATTAGAAAGAATTTGTTTCACCTAGCCAACCAGGTCACGTAGTTGAGACAGAAACTCTGGGGATTTTCAAGACCAGGCTTAATATGGTGTTAATATGGTAGTCTGTAGGTAATCAGAGCACTAGATACAATTTAGTCAGGAAAATGGCGAGCATTGCTGGGCTGAATGGCCTGTACTCATTGTTACGTTACGTCATGTTACATTACGTTTAGTGCTACTGCAGTAGCTGACATGTTCTTTACACTCCACAGTCCTGCAGATATCGGACTGAGCACAGGGGGCGCTCTACCATAATGAGGTGGGCAAAACCCATCCTCTTCCCCTGGGTGATACCAGGAGCTATTTCCAATATCTAAGTTTATGTGTCCTTGTCTCCTCGATCCCAGCCTGGCCCGGAAATCCATCGAGGTCCACCAACTTTAAGGAAATTCCAACCTGTTACATGCTCCTTGAAGGAGCCAGGAGTGAGGAGCTAGGGGACTCCCAGAGGAAGCTTGAGTCCGGAAACGAGTGCATCCTTTGCAGAAGTATTTATTTTTTGGAATGAGTGACGTATAAATGATCAACTTGCGGATCACCCTCTCCCCATCTGCCACATCTGTAATTCGCGTACCTTCAAACTGACGCTTGACTGAATAAGGACGTTCAATTTGCAAAATACACCTTTCCTCAATTCCTGAAGCTATTCATGGCAAAACTTCTATCCCTAATCAGGTTTTTCCCATTTGGTCTTTGAGCATTTGTCCACCACCAGGCATGGCAAATGAACTGGTGATACTAAAGCACAGCATTTCACACACTACCTTTCTTATGACTGAAAACATTACACATCAATTGCCATCAGTTTTACAACACGCATTTAAAGCTGTAACCTTACCAAGCAGATATAAGCTGACAAAAACTGAAATTTTACAGTACAACCGTTAAATTATAGGCTTTCAGTGAGTACGCCAGAAGAAGGGAAACAGAATGTAAAATAAACTCAAACATATACAACTGTTTCAATGAAGTCATTCAATGAGCAAACAATATAGTGTATGTGTATATTTAAAGGTTTTTTCTATTTATTTGTTTTTTTTTTTTTTTCCAAAATTATTATTTATTTTGGAATCTGTCCATTGGGTGAGGGAGTGTTTAAGCAAATTTGCATTTGTGTATGAAAAATATATTTAATTAATAAAATATTGTTATTAATCAGGAATGTCATCTTTTAGTCTTCCAGAAAAATTCCAGATTTGATTACTGTACATGAAAATGCTTCAAGGTTAATAACTTTGAAAGGCATCCAGTTATACAGTAATATCCACAAATCTTTGACTAGTTCAGTTTTCACACACTACCTCTTCAACAGAATGTCATCGCCCTGCGGGCAGGAAACCAGTTTACACGTAATTATGTCACTTCTTTTTCAGTATGGTGGCAAGGCAAAGGCCAATTAACCCCTTTAACCACACTTAAAATAGAGCTTTCTGTAAGAATATGCCCTGTCTTAAATAAACCCCACTATCTCCAAAACTATACTCAGTACAGACATCGTTCAAAACTTGAAATAAAGAGGACATTTGTACAAAAATGACCAAATCCCCTGATCACTGTATGTTTAAGCAGTCTCACTCTATAAACATACAGGACATATTTATTCTGAAAAACAACAAAGAAATCCAAAATTAATTTTGTATTTTTTGAAATTTATTCTGTAGTGATATGTAGATGAAACCCGATTTATTTTCCCAGGCTCTTCAAAAGGACACCATTTTACTGAAATATAGGTCTTAGTCAAAGAGATTCAGATTCAGACAACTTTATTGATCCCAAGAAGGGCAATTCATTTGAAGCTTACCCAGTCCATACACACAACTCCAAAACTCACAGACAAGGTAGCTACTTGTGAAAATGGCAAATAAATAATATTTGTTTTGTGGAGTTCCAGGTGGTATTGTTTTCACTATTCTGTAGTGATTATATGTAGGTCTTATACTGGACAAAACCAGATTTCTTTTCCCAATCGTACCCCATGTTGTATACAACACTAGAATAAAAGTTTTGAGTGGATTGAACAAAGAAGTAAAATTTGGCATGCGTTTTACCAAAGGTAGGCCTAAATGTCCAGAAAACCTCTCCAAATGGCAACGAACTCCAAACTGGAATATTGTTTAAGATACAAAAACGTATTTCTTTGTTGTTTTTCAGAATAAATATGTCCTGCATGTTTACGGAATGAAAATCCCATGTGATCAGGGGATTTAGTCATTTCGGTACAAACTTTCGCTTTATTTCAAGCTTTGAACCATGTCTGTTGTGTAAATGTGTTTAAAACGGGGGTATTCTTACAAAACTCTATTATTCCTTCCTTCATAATCTTCCTTCAATTAAAGTTTCTCCAGCATTGTTTTAAACCAAATCACATCATGACATGGCTTTGTGATGAGCAATAGCCGGGATAGCCATAATGTGGCTACTTCGCTAAAAATGAATTATTTGGCTCGATTCACTGCAAAATATATTTTAAAAAGAACACAGGTGATACAAACCAAACCAGGTTTTTCCAGGACTTCCGCATGCTTCATTGATTAATTTATTTAAGAACCTCAAGAGTAGCGACATCATACACATTTAGCAAACTGTAATCGTATTGACCATCCCATAGAGAAGTAACGAAAACGAATTCGACAATCACGTTAATGTTTGCAGGTATTGCCACACTTGTGAAAACACTAGGGAATGGAAAGTGACGCGAGTTGTAGCAGAAGCTTGGTGGTAAAGAAAACTAACAGTTAAAGAATCAAGATTGTGAGGGTGGGACAACTTACCCCTATTCGTTGGTGACTCTACTTGAAGTGCATAATTTGTTTAACTTGATGTAAAGTCATTCTTGGAACCAATGATCCCACGCGCGTGTTAACGATAATTGAACCACAGAGCGTACAGCACTGTGAAGCTGGAAATTAAATTTAAATTAAATTTAAAATTTAAAATTTTAAAGCTATTTCACATTTCTGGATGTGTAAACCAGATGTAGTTTAATTTAGTTCCGGTTATCGCTTCAGGCACCAGCATGTATGTATGTCTATGGTTATCATCTCTTCCGGTTTTCCTACCCGGAAATGTGAGAGGCCTGTTCACAATGCTGTGCTGAAGTCTACCTTACGCTTTATGATTCACACACCTTTTAGGCGTGCGTGGGATTATTCGCCGCCGAGAATTCGCCTACATTCCTGTGTCGTTTACACCAAATTAAGCGAACGACTGAGTTTGAGTCATGATAGGATAGGGGTAAGGGTTTTAGATACACGTGACCTTGATTCTTTAACAGTTTCGTTTACGTGATTCAAATCGGGTTACTTTCTTTCATTATGTTTGGTTATGTCGCAGTAGCAAACCGCATGTAATTGTATAATTAACTTTCCCAATTTGAAAACTTAGCACTGACTCTCGAGGTCAGTAGGATTACAGTCCGTTAGATGTTTGCTACGTATTGTGATCTGTGGTGAAGAGATGTGGTGTGTGAAATGACAACTGTGTCAGAACAGTGGTGTGTGAGACCCTGCTCTTTGGTCTCATCGCTTGGTTCACTTTACACACCAAGTCCATCTTTTGGACGCGGTGTCAATCGGGGAAAAATATTAAAAGAATGTATCTTTAAATAAAAGTAATGACTTGTACGAAAGTGACCAGCTAACGTTCGGAAGCCATCTAGCTTTTATCGCGTGTGAGCAAGATGTTAAACATGTCTACTTAGATATGCTATTTTGACGATGTGAATGAAAGCACTGCCATTGTTCGCTGTAATTCGAACCATATTTTATATGGAAAGTAAACTGTTTACAAGCAAGCAGCTTTCAAAAACGTTTTTTCCACGTTTTCTGTACATAGCGGGTGTGTTTGTTTTCTCAATGACAAATGGTGCTGAAAACACACAAATGCAAAGCTGCACAGGTTCTGAGGAACTTCAGAAAGGGCTTTCTTCCACTTTGCAAAACAAAAACGGTAAAAAGAACACACAAAATGGCAGAAGAAGTTAAAACTATTTTTTGAAAATTGACTTGAGACTTGGTATCACTCAAGTGGAGAGTAAGGATTCTGCCCACCTCATAAAGCAAGAGTGCCCCCTGTGGTCAGCCAGACATCTGCAGGACCACAGACTGTAAAGAATGTGTCAGCTGTTGCAGTACAACCTGTTTGATTAAAACTAAATCCCTTCCCCTGTTTCTCTCCAGGAGCTGCACTTCTGCACACCTTTGAGCAGCAGGATGATGCAGGGCGGAAGTCTGTCTGAGACAGGACACTGAGACAACACTACCAGAGCTCACTCAGCAGCACAGGATCAGACAGGAAGAAGAGGAACTCGGTGGACTGGAGTCTGTTTACATGGCAGAGTCAGAGCCAGAGTGTGCTGCACGAGGACTCAACACACTGGAGCCAGAGTGTGTTACAGCACACAGAGGGGTCAGTGATTTACACCACACACACACATCACTGATTAAAACAGAAACTGATCTGGGCTCCACCCACACATGGGGTATTATTAAGACAGAGAGCCTAGACTGTACAGAGCTTGGATATGTAACCCATCTGCATCCTGACCAAATCAAAACGGAGACAGATGATGGAGGATACTTTCTGGTAGAACACATGCAGGATATTAAATGTGTTGATATTAAATTTGACCAAATTAAATGTGAATTCAGTGAACGTTTAGTGAATGATCTCATGAATACTGTGATGAATGGAGCTGGTGTTGGTCACAAAGAACAAACTGAATCAGGGCAATGTGCAGGAGAGCCAGACATAAACTGTAAAAAAGAAGAAATTGAGTACCCACACACCCAATGTGGGGAATTAAGTCAACATTATAACATAAACAATGAGATTAATAAGACTCAAATTGTCCAGAAAAGTACTAATTGTTGCAGCAATCATGTTAATTGTCAGATGAAAAATGTGGTAGTTGAACCCCTGACAATGAATTTAAGTAAAACCCCACACCATTTGAATTTCTTTCAAAAGAAGACAGTTCATAGGAATAAAGGTGAAAATGAAACTGTTGAGAAGCCATACAGGTGTACACTGTGTGCAAAGTGCTTTCCTACCCTATCTCTGTTAAATGGCCACAAGAGAATTCATACAGGTGAAAAGCCCTACAAGTGTACACAGTGTGGGAAGTGCTTTTCTACAATATCTAATTTAAATAGCCACCAGAGGTTTCATACAGGTGAAAAGCTTTACAAGTGTGCACAGTGTGGGAAGTGCTTTTCTGCAGTGACTCACTTAAATACACACCATAGAATTCATACAGGTGAAAAGCCTTTCAAGTGTACACAGTGTCAGAAGTGCTTTTCCACAATGTCTTATTTAAATACCCACCAGAGAATTCATACAGGTGAAAAACCATACAAGTGCACACAGTGTGGGAAGTGCTTTTCTGCAAAATCAAATTTAAATAGCCACCAGAGAATTCATACAGATGCAAAATCATACAGGTGTGAACAGTGTCACCAGTGTTTTTGTGCAAAATCTGATTTTAATACTCACCTGATAATTCATACAGTTGAAAGGCCATACAGTTGTACACAGTGTGGGAAGTGCTTTTCCAAAATAACTCAATTAAATGGCCACAAGAGAATTCATACAGGTGAAAAGCCATACAAGTGTACACAATGTGGGAAGTGCTTTTCCACAATATCACATTTAAATAGCCACGAGATAATTCATACAAGTCAAAAGCCATATAAGTGTTCACAGTGTGGGAAATGCTTTTCCACAATATCTAATTTAAATAGCCACCAGCGATTACATACAGGTGAAAAGCTTTACAAATGTGCACAGTGTGGGAAGTGCTTTTCTGCAATATCTCACTTAAATACACACCATAGAATTCATACAGGTGAAAAGCCATATAAGTGTTCACAGTGTGGGAAATGCTTTTCCACAATGTCTTATTTAAATACCCACAAGAGAATACATACAGGTGAAAAACCATACAAGTGTACTCAGTGTGAGAAGTGTTTTTGTGCAAAATCAGATTTGAATACACACCTGAGAATTCATACAGTTGAAAGGCCATACAATTGCACACAGTGTGGGAAGTGCTTTTCCAAAATATCTCAGTTAAATGGCCACCAGAGAATTCATGCAGGTGAAAAGCCATACAATTGTACACAATGTGGGAAGTGTTTTTCTACAATATTTCATTTAAATAGCCACCTGAGAATTCATACAGGTGAAAAGCCGTACAAATGTACACACTGTGGGATGTGCTTTTCTACAATATCTCATTTAAATGGCCACCAGAGAATTCATACAGGTGAAAAGCCATACAAGTGTACACAGTGTGGGAAGTGCTTTTCCACAATATCTCGTTTGAATAGCCATAAGAGAATTCATACAGGTGAAAATCTTTACAAATGTGCACAGTGTGGGAAGTGCTTTTCTGCAATGTCTCACTTAAATACACACTATAGAATTCATACAGGTGAGAAGCCATACAAGTGTACACAGTGTGGGAAATGCTTTACCACAATGTCTTATTTAAATACCCACCAGAGAATTCATACAGGTGAAAAACCATACAAGTGCACACAGTGTGGGAAGTGCTTTTCTGCAAAATCAAATTTAAATAGCCACCAGAGAATTCATACAGATGCAAAATCATACAGGTGTGAACAGTGTCACCAGTGTTTTTGTGGAAAATCTGATTTTAATACTCACCTGATTATTCATACAGTTGAAAGGCCATACAGTTGTACACAGTGTGGGAAGTGCTTTTCCAAAATAACTCAATTAAATGGCCACAAGAGAATTCATACAGGTGAAAAGCCATACAAGTGCACACAATGTGGGAAGTGCTTTTCCACAATATCACATTTAAATAGCCACGAGATAATTCATACAAGTCAAAAGCCATATAAGTGTTCACAGTGTGGGAAATGCTTTTCCACAATATCTAATTTAAATAGCCACCAGCGATTACATACAGGTGAAAAGCTTTACAAATGTGCACAGTGTGGGAAGTGCTTTTCTGCAATATCTCACTTAAATACACACCATAGAATTCATACAGGTGAAAAGCCATATAAGTGTTCACAGTGTGGGAAATGCTTTTCCACAATGTCTTATTTAAATACCCACAAGAGAATACATACAGGTGAAAAACCATACAAGTGTACTCAGTGTGAGAAGTGTTTTTGTGCAAAATCAGATTTGAATACACACCTGAGAATTCATACAGTTGAAAGGCCATACAATTGCACACAGTGTGGGAAGTGCTTTTCCAAAATATCTCAGTTAAATGGCCACCAGAGAATTCATGCAGGTGAAAAGCCATACAATTGTACACAATGTGGGAAGTGTTTTTCTACAATATTTCATTTAAATAGCCACCTGAGAATTCATACAGGTGAAAAGCCGTACAAATGTACACACTGTGGGATGTGCTTTTCTACAATATCTCATTTAAATGGCCACCAGAGAATTCATACAGGTGAAAAGCCCTACAAGTGTACACAGTGTGGGAAGTGCTTTTCCACAATATCTAATTTAAATAGCCACCAGAGATTTCATACAGGTGAAAATCTTTACAAATGTGCACAGTGTGGGAAGTCCTTTTCTGCAATGTCTCACTTAAATACACACTATAGAATTCATACAGGTGAGAAGCCATACAAGTGTACACAGTGTGGGAAATGCTTTACCACAATGTCTTATTTAAATACCCACC
Source organism: Anguilla japonica (assembly GCA_025169545.1). Classification (NCBI taxonomy): domain Eukaryota; kingdom Metazoa; phylum Chordata; class Actinopteri; order Anguilliformes; family Anguillidae; genus Anguilla; species Anguilla japonica. The sequence goes on from CM045884.1 coordinate 74,641,106, forward strand.
AGAGAATTCATACAGGTGAAAAACCATACAAGTGTGCACAGTGTGAGAATTGTTTTTCCTCAATATCTAGTTTAAACAGCCACCAGAGAATTCATACAGGAGAAAAGCCTTTCAAGTGTACACAGTGTCAGAAGTGCTTTTCTACAAAATCTAATTTAAATAACCACCAGAGAAGTCATACAGGTGAAAAACCATACAAGTGTACACAGTGTGAGAAATGTTTTTCCACAATAACTAGTTTAAATCACCACCAGAGAATTCATACAGGTGTAAAACCATACAAGTGTACACAGCGTGAGAAATGTTTTCATAGATAATCTGATTTAAATACACACCTGAGAATTCATACTGATGAAAAGCCCTACACATGTTCTCAGTGTGGGAAGTGCTTTTTTGAAATGAGTGCATTACATTTACATAAGATGCTTCATGCTGATGAAAAATCTTTACATGTGTAGAGTGTGCAATGTCTCAAGAAAAGACCATTTAAATTGCCACCAGAGTATTCGCCCAGCTGAAAAGCTATACAAATGTTTTCACCATATGATGTGTTTTTCCCAAAGGAGGGAGTTTAATTGCCACAATATAACAAGGTGCACTTATAAAATGCTGAAATCCAACCATTTTGCAGTGTTTGTAGTTATGCAGCTTAAAGTTGTATTCCTTGTTGATCATATTTTGGACAGAGAGGCCAAACAAAAAACACAGCACTATGACGAGGACAAACTGCGGTATCATTTTCCTTTTATAACAATTGTTTCTTTTTTTAAAATGTGAATGCTGATTTGTTATTCCTTCTAGATTAAAAGGTGACATTTTGCAAAGTTAATTTTTTTAAATTTTTTTTAAAAATAAACGATGTGAAAACTACACATACTGTAGAGGAAAACATAGCGATCTGTATTGCAAAGTTGTATTCTGAAAATTACCTGAACAATACCTGTATTTTCAGGTCTTTTGCTGCCAATGTAGCGACATTATTGTGCATGTCAGCTGAAACTGATTATTAGACTTAAGGAAGTATGTTTTATCAGGTACATCAGTTGAGGATTTTTGTTTTACTCTTTATTTTCCAATGTTATATATGAAGTGTATATGAAATCATTGCACATTGTGAATGTACACGTACCAAGTCCTATATGACATGTAAATATCTGTATAAACTCATATCCTTTTCTGTTTGATTGTTTTTGTTTATTTACTACTCCTGTCAACCCCTTAAATCATGGATTTATTTACATTCATGCAGTTTTCTTAATGGTGAATCAGTGTGGTCTCACGATATACGATTTGAAAGTGTTATAACTCCAGGTTCTCAGTCTCTGTCACTCAGGGTGACAGGCAGGGGGAAAGCGAAGTAATCTCCAATTGTGTCCTTTTGGAATCTCCAAATGACCTTTTTGGAAAACCGCCTAGACATAGCTTAGAAAAACAATTCAGAATGTTCATTTTTGATGGTTTTGTTGTTAAACTTGGACCATGATTTCTCCAACGTTGTGGCTGTGGCTCCATTGTGTTTCTAAGGCAACCAGGAATGCCCACAAGCATCTGCATCCATTCAAATAAAACCTTCTAGGTGAGGGGGGAAAAAACTTCCACTTTCACTGTGTTTGAGCTTCTGTTATTTTCCTTTAAGAAATATTTAGAGCAATAAACAATCTCCCAAGGGTTACTTTGCAGAAACAGACCAGGATTATGACCGTAGTCAAAAAGGGTTCAAGAATACTAACCATTACCATTTTGTTTTGGGTATGTCATTTTCAGGCTTGTGATACTGAAGAGGTTAATGTAGATTAATCCCTGTTGCACAAACTCATAACACCAATTGTGCAAGAACTATAATTTTTTGGAATTTCAATTGTTTTAATACTTACTGTTGCTCACCTAAAATGTGGTTACAGTGTATAAAAAGGGTTGTACTTCTTACACAGATATGAACACAATATGGATTTAAATGCCCTCAAGCTGACAGTCTGCACTTTCAACTCATATTTATTGTTTTATTTCAGATTCAGTCTGCTGGAGTACTGCACCAAAACAAAAAAAAAATGTGTCACTGTCCCAATACTTTTGCATTTAACTGTAGTTTTGATAAATATGCTGTCTGTCTGAAAGAACTTTCATTTTAAATAACTTGTATGCACCTCAGGGTTTAGATTTCCTGTTCATGTATGGAAATGTATCCTCTGGAAATCAGCATCCAGTCCTGTAGATGCGTTAACCACATCCCTCCTTCAAGTTCATGAGTATTACTGGCCTGAACTGTTGTTAGTGGCTCTCTTTCTGCTGGCTGTGTTCCAGATTACTTCAAATAAGCTTATACCCATTCTCGTTAAAAGCCCAGTCTGAATCATTACTCCCACATCAATTCAGGCCTACCCCAAGCTTTGTTCATTTCCAAAATCCTGAAGAAAGCTGTTTGCAGACTGCTGTTAGAGATGTTGTAAAACAACGTGTTGAAAAATTTCAATCAGGTTCTCGTAAACCACATTGTAGTGAAACACATCTTGTCAGGGTCACTTATAATACTTACTTCAGCTGATGCTGGCAAATGCTCTGTTCTGTTACTGAACATTAATGAAGCCTTGCAAATATGTTTTTTTTTTTTTAAAAACCATGTTATAACCATGCAGGAGTCTGTGCGCAGATGTCTTTGCTTGTTCAAAACTACAACATATCATGAGAACGTAAATTCTAACTTTTAAGGTGAAATTTCACGATCTCGGACATTCCTGGAAGTCACCTTCTTGTTGCGGTCTATTCTGGTTGGCTTCACATTGCTGGAGCTTTTTCATGGATACAGGGTGTCCATTCAACTCTCTCGTGCGTTTATGTTTCACACGGCTCTGCCGCACATGGGATCATTCGCCGCTGATAATCACATTATTGTGTCATTTACATCAATTTAAAGCAATTATTGATTTCAAGTAGTTGAGTCATCAGCGAATAGGGGTAAGTTTTTCCCATGTCATATCGTAATGCGTTTACAGTTCAGTTCATTTTTGTTTACCCGCTTCAAATTGGGATGCTTTCACTGACGTGAGTTCAAGTTGTTTGGTAATGTGACGGTAGCTGCTAAAGCGCACGTGATTGCGGAATTAATTTCAGGGTTTGTAGGCTACTGGCCCATCGTTACTTTTCAGTGAGATTGTCAATAAAGTGTCGCTAAATAACATTAGTCTAGCCAGCTAGCTTGTACGACCCTTTCGGTTGTTCTGTAAATTAATCAGTGAAAATTAGGAAACCACATAAATACCCTGGATTGGGTTTTGTCACCTGTATCGTTGTTTTCAGGAATAGGCTACTACAATTGACTCAATTCATTTTCAGCGAAGTAGCCACATTATGCGCATCCAGGCCATTGCTTGGAAACTAAACGAAGCCATTGAATTGTGATGTAATTTGGCGAAAACAATAGGCTACCGGAGAACATGTAAGTGAAGGAGTATAATAAAATAAGAAGATACTAGGGGCTAATTTCTGTTTCTACTCTGCCATCATAGAAAGCATCCTCACCTCATCCATAACAGTCTGGTACAGCAGTTTGGACAGCCACTCCCTGAATAAACTACAACACATCGTAAACAGGTCATCAAAAATCATTGGTACCCCCCTCCCATCAGTTGAAACTCTCCATCATAAGCGGACAGTGAAAAGGGCAAGGAAACTCATCTCCAACCCCACTCATCCAGCACATCATGTCTTTCAGTTGTTGCCCTCAGGAAGGTGCCATAGAACATTGCCCACAAAAACAACCCGTTTCAAAAACAGTTTCTATCCCACTGCCATAAGAACTCTGAACTCCCTCTGCTAATCACCTGTCCCCCTGTCTGCTGTCTGTCATGCTTCTGTGTCTATGACGTCTCATATTGTGTTAAATTGTCTGGGATGTCCCATGTTGTATTGTGTTAGAAATTATTGTGATGTTGGCGTTCAATGTTGGAACCCTGCTGTTTTTACTATTCTGTACCGCCCACAAATTCCACCAGCCTTGGCTGTGTGGTCATTAAAGAATCTGAATCTGAAGCAAGTTGTCAACAACGGGACTCGGTAAACCATATTGTTTTCAAAGACCAGCATCCAGCAGTCCTGCTTTCTTTTAATTCGCCTTTCTCTCGCCTTTGTCTCTTTCTTCTTTTTTTCATATTGAAAAAGGAAGTGACGCAATTGGATTTAAACCAAATTGCAGCCAGGATCTGCTACCGTTGATGCGATATGTGTTAATAGGATGGTGTAAGTATTGTGAACAAAAAAGTGTACAAATAAGTAAAAAATGACTGAATCATGGATCCATAGAAGATAAAGCAGTGGGAGGGCTCTTAGCCACATCTCTGTGGAAACAGCTTGACCCCACAGGGCTCAACAGTGCTCCCATTTTAGGAGCACTTGCTCCTGGAAATTGATGTGTGCTAACTGGAAAACTAATTTAGGAGTACATCTAGTAATTGGGATTTCTCAGTGTGCGCCTACATTTTTAAACTTAGGAGCACATATTTACCCCTGCCCCAGAGGGAATTATATGCATGACTGGCAAAGTCCTTTGGAATACCTGGAATATAAGCAGATAACTAATTTGCTCTATAAGTACAACTCAGCAATGGAGCATTGACGCATCACGAGTATATTATTGGTGGACAACACTGGCAAAACAATAATTTGTTTTTGTATAGAATGTCCTGAGTTATTCCGTATATCATACCTGGGGTGGGGAGAATAATTATTCCGATAGATTAAGTGACAAGTAAGGAGTATAAAGAAGTATCTTTATGAAAATTTGATAATTTCTGGGAAATTTTTTAAGTATTATAAGTGAAAAGTGGGATAAATTGGAGACCTAATGGAGAAAAACTAAAATGGTATATGAAGTTACAGATGGTGGGTGTTTTTTTTTTTTTGTTTTTTTTTTTTTAAACTGTCGAATCCCGTTTATTTTTTATGTGAAATTAATGGTAGGAAAATCTAGCTGCAGTACTGTGTTACTGCAGTCTCAATACTGTTTTGGTGAAGTGAGTTACAAAAAAAAAAAAAACATTTAATAATTTTCCTGCACATTCTGGCAATTCAGCCATTGTTATTTCTAATGTTACTGTCATCTCCTAGCGTCATGTTCTGTAAGTCATCATGCCTGTGAAATTTGTTCATGGATAACTTATTTTTTTTTTTTTTTTTTTTTTTTTTTTTTTTTAGTTTCATTGATGTTGATGATGGCAACTGAATAGAATTAAATTCACGGCAGCTCACAACTCAGGACAGGACAGATGAATGGACTTGGCGAAATTGTGCAATCCACAAATGCAATCCTGTACCCATTGTGAATCACTTCAGAAGGGGCTGTCTTCCTATTTACAACAATAAAACACTAAGAAGAAAACACACAAAGTGACAATTGAAGTTAAAACTGTATTTTGAAAATTGACCTGTGACTTGGTATCATGTAGGAGGAAAAGTTTTTCCCCCTCGTAATACAAGAGCACCCCCTGTGGTCAGTCAGGCATTTGCAGGACTGCAGAGTCTAAAGAATGTGTCAGCTGTTGCAGTACGACCTGTTTGGTTAAAGCTAAAATCCCTTCTCCTGTTTCCCTCCAGGAGCTGCACTTTTGCACACCTTTGAGCAGCAGTATGATGCAGGCAGGAGTCTGTCTGAGACAGGACACTGAGACAACACTACCAGAGCTCACTGAGCAGCACAGGCCCGGACAGAAAGAAGAGGAACTCAGTGGACTGGAGTCAGTAGACATGGCAGAGTCAGAGAGACAGAGTGTGCTGCACCAGGACTCAACACACTGGAGCCAGAGTGTGTTACAGCACACAGTGGGGTCAGTGATGTACACCACACACACACGCACTGATTAAAGCAGAAACTGATCTGGTCTTCTCCCACACATGCTGCTCATGCCGTCGGAGGATTACGAGGTCAGCATATTCTCGGTCTGTGCGTCTGCAGGCCTGTTCTGGACAGAAGTCGCTAGAGAGCGATGAGGTCATCGGAACTACCTGCCTTACCCTGATTATTCCCTGGCGTGGCTGAGCCGATTGTTGCCAAGCCAATGTGGACCTCCAGCCATAGCCAGCAATGTTGCGCCTAGGACTCAAACACCCAGTTGCAGAGCTCACACTTTACTTTTGAGTGTCTTTACAGCATGAGCCACTGTACAAAATCCATTCTTAAAAACTGTTGGCATTGAGCTCTCATGTGATTCACGCACCACTGTAATACCAAAATATGGGTGTATGCATTTCAGCTGAATCTTTGTTGTTAGCTTTTTTAAAGTAGCCATTTTCTGTCATGTTTATTACAGAAAACTAAAACTGATCCCTAAGAACTGAATTTGAAAGCCTATGGAATTAGAATTTTTAACTTGAAATGAAAAGCGAAAATTGAATGCAATTAAGACCTAATTACATTTCAAACAACTACATGCAATTTTGAATGGTGAAATACAAATTCAATTTATGCAATTCATTTTTTGCTGCCACTAATTTCTGCCTGTAGAAACCTTAAGAAATCATACTGGGTCCAGCCATTCGGAGTCAAATTCTTCATTCGTGCAGCTCTGAAGTCTCAAGCTGGGGGTTGTTTTAAAACATAAAATTTCTTTTATTTACACCAGAATTTAAATTATTTTTGGTGTTGCCTTCCAGCTCCATGAAGCTTGGCTATAGAATAAGACTTCCGGACTTTGGCTACCAGTTTGTATTTGCTCATTTTTTCTAACAAAATGAAAGTTTTTTCTTGTTCCTCTATCACAGATGTTAGAATTCTGACTACAGCTGACAGGAATGTTGAATTCCTGTCAGCTGTAGAATTGTGTACCCATGAGAAGTCTAAAACTAAAGATTGTTTACAATTTCAGCATAATTTGTGATGCCTAATATGCAAATAATAGTGGTTGTACAGCAGTTATAACCCAGTCACAATTTCTTGGATGAAAGCCTTGTCTAAAACTCATGTGATTCTTATATGGGACACTCTGAGGAATTTATTTCACCCTAATTTTGTGAGAATCCTTTGTTTTGCAGGAGAGCAAGATTTGTGCTGGATTACGTAATGGAGTCAAATATGGCAGAAACTAATACGATTGACCAAGTGATTGCATTTATTAAATTAGTTTTGCAAAATGTTTAATAACAAAATTCAGTTTTAATCATACAGTGTTATATGTACAGATGGCATTTTTGCCTGCAATACTACAAGCAGTTGTAAAAAAAAAAATAAAAAAATAAAAATAAAAATAAATAAAATAAAATTATATATAACTTTTCTAACTTTTATTGTGAAATTTTCCGCTCTTTCGCCCACCTGAAAGTATTTTTGTGGCTTGTTTTGGTCCGCTTCTCACTTCTCGAGCTTCCCAAGCTTCACACAGCCTGACTGAACACTACCGTACGATTCACACAACTTCAACACGCCCATGGATCATTCCCCGACATATCGATACATCTCATCAAGCAAACGAGTTCAAGTAATTTAGTCATTAACGAATAAACGTAAGTTTTTTATCCTCATAATCTTCATACTTTAGCAGTTTTGTTTACATGTTTCAAATCGGGTTACGTTCCTTTCACTATGTTGTCAACTAGATGTATGTAATGTCGCTGTAGCAAACCGCACGTGTTTGTAGAATAAAAAAATTCGAGCTGACTCTATGGTACGTCTCAATGAGATGGTTAATAAGATTCGTTACGGGGCGTTAATGATAAGGTGGCCAAATTAATGTCTGTATTTCTTTTCAGGGAGCTTTGCAGATTTCCTCTGCTGCTCTTACTGTTCATTGGTCCCTTACGGTCGGTTTTGATTTCCAGGTTTAGATTCGGTTCCTAGTCCGCCCGGCATATGAGCTGGTGTGAGGCAAAAGAAACTGGAAGTGCCTCCGTGGGCGGACTAGTTCCTTTTTCTTTAGTTTTGTTTTTGTTTGTTGTTTTTGTTCCTTTGGCCACCACTTCCCCAGGTTCTAGTAGGCGAGGGGAACTGGTGGTATCTTGGGTTGGTAAACTGAGGAGTCTCGGTGTGAACACGTGTGCTTACATTTCTTTATCTCACTAGCGTGAAACTAGCAAGTGCGCAATTTTCCATGAGTGTTATATTACAAGTGTTAGGCTGAAAGTGTGCGTACTTGTCTTAAGTGTAGTGATATTAGTGAGTGCATTGCACTTAAGTGGTAAGCTTAACATGCTTACCACTAAATTCTCCTCTTTTCTCAAGCTACAGGTCCAGCCCAGCTTTAAAGCCAGGGATAGGCACTCAAGTATACGGGTGCCTTATGAATTGCATACTGTTGTTATAATAAACTTAAGCTCAAACAAAAAGGGTGGCGTAGTACAATCCTACACCATATCTTCAAATAAAAAAAGTAATTAATTATTGTGCGAAAGTCACTAGCTAAAGTCACTGTTTATGATAGGCTATCTTGAGGATGTGAATGAAGGCGCTGCAATTGTTAACTCTAGAATTTTAATCATATTTTTACATGTAAAGTAGACAGTTTACAAGCACACAGCTATCAAAAAGTTGCGGGCGCTAAAGCGGTCATTCACTCATACCCCTTTTGCATAGGCCTACACAAATATGGTATCGGCTGCACTGTTTAGCCTAGCTTACATCGAACTTGACTACCGGGTTAGTTAAATTCCACATCTGATACCGGAAGTAGCCTACGCGAAATCACTTCTTATTCTTGCTTTTTTCCCTGTTGCGAATGGTGAGATGTCCTCCTTGTCCACGTCAGTGGATCATAAAGGGTAATACTGGACCAATTTCAAGTGTCTTCATCCAAAAGGATTTGTGAGAACAGATTCTAACTCTCTGGAAACTGAATGCTGATTGGCTGAGCATGACTCACTGAGCTCGCACAACGTTGTAGACACGCACTTTGATACTCCATCGGCTAATTCGGTTAATATTAATAGCAAATTTGCATACAATGCAAACTTCCCTTTTTGTACAGAACCCAGGGTTACAATTCCAGTGTAGCATAAGTACTAGTAATTTGTAGCATTTCACTACTTGAGAATTTTAGGTGTGATTTAGGGTAAAGCTTCTTTGGGTCACATTCTGTAGCCTAGGCTATGTAGCCTACTAATTCTCGCCTGTCCTGTAGTCTTTCTGTTTTTCTCAGCAAAGATACTTTGGTTTATCAAAAACAATTTTGAATTTCAGCTGTTTCCTTACACTGCTTGCCATGGCCTTTTGGCACATTTTTTTATGTGGGTTAGTAGTTGCAGTGCTTTGTTTTTGCAGTCCTGTACATCAAAGGGTCTGTGACCCAGTTTGGATTTTCTTGAATATTGTGGATTTTGGTCTCTTCTCTAGGAAAAGATTAATTCGACTCTGGAATGGGAAACCTTCTGGAATTGTCTCATTTTCAGGTGCTGGTTTAAATTTTCCAAATTAAATTAATTCTAGCAAAAGGACATTGATAAGCATTTTGTCCTTTACGTAGCTGCAGCAGCTGTTTTGCTTCAGGTAATCGCACATAAACCCGTAGTCATTCTCCTGTGCATTTTGGCTAGTCCGCCTTTGTCGTTTCTAATGTTACTGTTGTTTTCTCACAGACTAACAGCACTGAAAAAAACACAAATGCTAACCTGTCCTGCACATGTTCGGAGGGACTTGAGAAGGGGCTTTCTTGCATTTTGCTATAAGAAGAGTTATAACCTAAGTGTCGAATTTCAATAGCCACCTGAAAATTCTCTCTCGTGAAAAGCCCTACACATGTGATCGGTGTGGGAGGTGCTGTCCCACACCGGTGAGTCTGGCGAGTCTGCAAAATCCTAACGCTCGTCTTTCTTTTGAACAAAGGAACCCTCCCTTCATTGCAGTTACTTCCATTCTAAGCAAAGCCCAAGTGTCACGCATGGCGAGGGTAATCGCAAAAGGGGGTTTTCTAAACACATTCGGCGAAAGGTCTTATACACCATTTATCACCAGAAGTCCACAATTGGTTATTTAATTTCACTTCTATATCTGTTCAACTCCTTACAACTTTGCAGATCATTTTGATACATATTACCAATACGTGCATAATACAAAAGAGCGAGTATTGCTATTGACAGTACCTTCGTGTACCAGATATAGCTTGGCTACTTCCCGAATAAGCACAGTAGCATGCAGTAAAGCGACGCAGGTTACAGTGAAACACTGCGTTTCGTTGTTGCAGTTACTTAATACCACAATGGTTGGGTATTCCCCCCATGCGCCTAGAACCTTTCGTTTTCACAAAAAGGAAGAGCCAAATAGTAGACACAGCCTTCACAATGCCAACATAGATCGATGAGCTCGACATAGAGGAAATGCTGTTTTTCAGTGAAAATGTGGGCGGCTCTTAAAAGAGCCTTTGGGTAGTTCCGAAACTGATTTACTGGAAGAGAGGTTTACCCACCGAAGCCGTACAGAGTGCGACCCTGACGCTTCAGAGCATAAACCACATCCATAGCGGTGACGGTCTTTCTCTTGGCGTGCTCGGTGTAGGTGACTGCATCGCGAATGACATTCTCCAGAAACACCTTAAGCACACCTCGAGTCTCTTCGTAGATGAGACCTGAGATACGCTTGACTCCTCCACGGCGAGCTAAACGACGAATTGCAGGCTTAGTAATACCTTGGATGTTGTCACGGAGAACTTTGCGATGACGCTTAGCTCCTCCTTTTCCAAGACCTTTCCCGCCTTTTCCCCGACCACTCATTTTCTTCACACAAGAGCAAGTTCTTCACAACGAATTATGAACTCCAGCTGCATAAACACGCGTATGTATCTGCGCAAAGACGACCTGATTGAAGCCACGTATCAACGAAAAGGCGGCTCTAGCTAAAGCCCGCCTCCAGCACTCCCAGACTTCCGAGCGTTAGAGCACAGCGCACCGAACTAGTCATTTGAATATAAAAGGCCAACAGAGCATATCGTCTGCTTATAAGATTATTAAAACTGGAGTTGATACAAATGAATATCACAAAGTTAGTACTGAACACTAGCATATCATAGTGGTCATTCTAGTAGTCTAGCGTAACTAAGTGTTATGAACTTAAACAGCATTTTAAAATGCAATTAAGCTCCAAATTGTGTCCAAATGAAATGTTCCAAAACAGATTTAAATAATTTTTATCCAACGGATTTATTTTTGTGCTTTTTTATTTTAACGTGCACATGTTACAATCAACACTGAATGCAAAAGTTCGTCTACTTACACGCAGTTGTATTTCAGTCCACAAAAATGGGTGTAAGTGAGAAATGTTTAATTATGTCCATTACAAGAATATTGTAGTTGATATATATTCACTCAAAAGGGAAATGATTGATGGAGTTTGACGGGTTTCGCAAAAGGGCGATTTGAGACACACCCAGGCGGCTCACTGAAGAGAGAATACCAGGCCCTTTATTCACACCAGTGAATCTGTGAGCTACATTGGAGCATTAAATGTTCGAAGGAATTGGCGATCTAAGCACAAAAATCACATAAGCACACGCACAGACATAGATAAGAGATATTTGCTCTGACAAGAATTGAAGTGGCTCTTAAAAGAGCCTTTGTGGTTTGGTTGTGTGCTGGCAAACAGTCTTAAGCGCGCTCTCCCCGGATGCGGCGGGCTAGCTGGATATCCTTGGGCATGATAGTCACTCTCTTGGCGTGAATTGCGCACAGATTGGTGTCCTCGAACAGACCAACCAGATAGGCCTCGCTAGCCTCCTGCAGAGCCATGACTGCTGAGCTTTGGAAGCGAAGATCGGTCTTGAAATCCTGAGCGATCTCCCTCACAAGGCGCTGGAAGGGCAGTTTACGAATCAATAGTTCAGTAGACTTCTGATAACGGCGGATTTCTCGCAGAGCCACAGTACCAGGCCTGTAGCGGTGAGGCTTCTTCACGCCGCCCGTTGCAGGCGCGCTCTTACGCGCCGCCTTAGTGGCAAGCTGTTTTCTGGGGGCTTTACCACCAGTCGACTTACGTGCGGTCTGCTTAGTTCTGGCCATTTCTTCGTATTCAAGACTTGGTTGTCAGAATGTAGCGCGTTGCCGCCGACACACATTTAAAGCATACTAGCGAGGAGTTGATTGGATAGGATTTTACGGATCCTCATTGGCCCGGATCTTCCCTCCATTCAACGAGGCCATTGGATCGTTCCTTCCGTTTCCTCAGTCGCCCAAAATTTAAACTTTTTTCTTACCGCCTTGATTTACTCCAACGTCGCATACAGCAATATTGTATATATGTGAGTAAAACATCAGAAAGATTTTTTACAAATAAAAATTATCCTCCCAGGGCATACGAAGCACATTTCGCAATTTGACATGCGACATTAATATGGTTTGTTAATGGAATAAGATTTATTCAATACAAAACTTTGATTAAACGTCCAACTAATGCAAACAGTTCATGAATTCATTACCAAACGGTTAGTTGCAGTGGCCATGCGTCCACACTTCCACAGATTAGGCGACCGGTTCACCTCAGTGTTTAATTTGATCAGTTAAACGCTTCGTATATGGGACTTTTATTCTTCATGGTTGTGGTATCTAACAATGCGTCTATCAATGCGAATAAATAATCAGAGTAACTAAACTTTCCTCTTCAATGCATTTCTAATTGGTTTAATAATAGTATCACTTAAACACTTAACTTTTCACATCCGGTTTTCCACAATTTAATTACAGTGGTGCAAATACACAACCAGTTTGGTTCCCAGAACCCAAATACCATTGAACAATATTAAAATCGACAAGAAACTATTGTAAAGTTATGGTTGAAATGGAAATTGTGTTCTTGATATAGACTTGGTGGCTCTTAAAAGAGCCTTTGGGTGAATGGTCCTCGTGAGAGACAAATTACTTCGCCTTCACAGCCTTTTCGGTTTTCTTGGGGAGCAGAACAGCTTGGATGTTGGGCAGTACTCCGCCCTGGGCGATAGTGACGCCTCCGAGCAGTTTGTTCAACTCTTCGTCATTACGCACTGCCAGCTGCAGATGTCTGGGAATGATGCGAGTTTTCTTGTTGTCTCGGGCAGCGTTACCAGCCAGCTCCAAAATCTCAGCAGTCAGATATTCCAGCACGGCAGCTAAGTATACTGGGGCGCCGGCACCAACCCGCTCGGCATAGTTTCCTTTACGTAGCAATCGGTGAACGCGACCAACAGGAAACTGCAGTCCCGCCCTCGATGAACGAGTCTTAGCTTTCGCTCTCGCCTTACCGCCAGTCTTACCCCGTCCGCTCATTTTCACTGTTGTTCTATGAGGAGAAAAAAAGAATAACACGGATTAGAGGAGTGTCACTCTTATAGCAACACTCTATTCACCCATTGGCTGCAGCGTTGGTGGAATTTTGTCCAATGAAATAGGAGGACAATTTTTACATGGCGCTCACAGCACAGTACTGAATTGCGTCTCATCGGTACTTTGTAAAAAGCGCTTAATTGAAATTTCAGGCATTATGAAGTTTGAATGCATGAAAACCGGTAATTCAAGAAACAATCAAGCATGTCAACATATAAGACGAACACAAAAGTATCGCGTTACTTCTATATATACATTAATGACCAAGGCACATTTTATAAGCCGTATGCATTGTTTTTCCCTTTATTCAGAAATCACCTGAATTACTGGAATTGAGTCTAATATCTATTGTATAACAATTTCACTGCCAAAATGTGTATGATGGGTCCAGAAAATGTTTATACATTTCACGTGAATTCTTCAGTTTATTTCCACATTAAAACCGTTTTTACTTTGATTCTGTTTTTCTTTCTTTTCTGTCGGTTTTATTCTCCTCCACAGTGATAGGGATTCCGCTCAATATCAAGTAACTTAAACCGGTATATTGATATTCATTCATCTATAACAATCACCTATGAACCATTGAGTTTAGAGGGAGCAGAAGCCAGCTAGTTTGTTTGAACACAGAATACCAGTATAGTCCACATATGCGTAGATTGTACTGGTGCCTGGATGTGTTTGTGCATGCCTCGATATATATATAGACACACACACAGACGGCCGACAAGCTTTCTTCTTGAGTTCAATCATATATAGATATCCGCAACTAGACACATGGAAGAGCTTGTCGCCAGACATGCAAGAACGAAATGAAACTTGCACTTTCAAGAAACTGTGGATGGCTCTTAAAAGAGCCTTTGAACTTCGTAAATTTACGTTACAGTATATACGTTCATTTCTTCTTGGGAGCCGCTTTCTTGGCTTTTGTGGTCTTAGGTTTGGCAACTTTTGGCTTGGCCGCCTTCGCTTTCTTAGGACTCTTGGTTGCCTTCTTAGCTGCTGCTGCCGGCTTCTTGGTTTTCTTCGGACTCTTGACCGGCTTCTTCGCCGCGGCTGTCGGCTTCTTGGGTTTCTTTGGGCTCTTCTTCGCCTTAGCTGCAGCGGGCTTCTTCTTCGGCGACTTCTTGGCCGCAGGCTTCTTCGCTGCTGCCTTTTTGACCGCAGCGGGCTTCTTAGCTTTAGGAGCTGCTTTTTTAGCGGGTTTCTTTACACTCTCCTGTTTTTTGTTGAGCTTAAATGAGCCAGATGCGCCGGTTCCCTTTGTCTGAAGCAAGGTCCCCTTGGTCACCAAGCTTCTAACAGCTAGCCTTACGCGTGAGTTGTTTTTCTCCACATCGTAGCCATTGGCGACCAGACCTTTCTTCAATGCGGCCAGGGACACTCCGCTCCTCTCCTTGGAGGCAGAAATAACTTTCACGATCAGTTGTCCAACGCTGGGCCCCGCATTTTTGGGCTTGCTTGCTACTTTCTTCTTAGGAGCCTTAGCCGGAGCGGCGGCGGCGGCTGGAGCTGGAGCAACTTCCGACATAATTCTTCAGTCAGATTTTCTCTAATCACGCTTGCGGTACGTAATTCAACACCCTTTTGGCGCTCTCGCACAGGGGGCTGGACTTAAATGCTACATGAGGACCATGTAGACTCAACCAGCCCGGTGCAGTGTCTCGGCTCCTGAGAATTCGGTTCACTTGTGTTTTCTCTGCGTCAATATTGATAAAATAAAACACCGTGCAGTTATTTTACTAGTAAAAAACGCAGGTAAACTTCAACAAAAGCCCTTCTGCCTACAAATTAACTCCTGTGCCCTGAACAGTGTAGCCGCATTTTCTCCAGCCTGTCCAAAACATCGACACTGGTCACGGACAAGTACCTGTCAAAGGTGCTTCTCCCACACGATTCGTCTTTTAAAACCATAAAACATATCACAAACGCTAAAAGTGTTCGTTCATTATTCACAGAAGCCCCGTGTGGAAACGGGAAAGGCTGAAAGACTTATGCAATACCGAAGTGAAGCGGTTGTGCAGGACTTCTAGTTCTGGCAGTAAAGCACAACGCAAGTCTTCGCTGAGATTCATCACCGTTACACATCAACGTCTGCTGAACCAGCCATTATGGCTTATAAACAAAAATAAAATAAAATAAAAAACATTGTTTAGCTTATTAAATCGAGACTAATGTATTTTTTCTATTGTCGTTAATATGCTGCTATGTAAATGAGTCCGTGTTTTCATGTAACTTCCTCCGGACATGCCCATGCAGTACCTGAATGAACGCTCTTCAGACGCCTGATATCCCTATGGGTGATTACATTTTAGGTCATAAAATGAGTGGAACCTTCCCCCTGCATCCATGAAATTAGAAGAAATTGGTTGGGGGGGGGGGGGGGGATAATTGTCAAAATTTAAATAGTGAAAACGAAAGTAATAAAATCAAAAAGATGATTATTTTGTGAGTAAAAAAATTTAACAAACAAAAGACAAATCAGTCCTTGCAGAAATCATGAACTTAAAAGGCTGAAGTTTGAGTCGGAACTGCTGGATGTCTATCCAACCAATTATTTTAGGATATTGAAAGCATTTATTATAGTTCCATCATTTTGATTTTGTGCTGTAAGAGATAAGAACACAATGCAGGTTTATTTTTCATTTGCCTTGGGTGGGATTCAATCGATATTTGTCCAACTTTGACTGGCAATGAAAAGCCTCTCTTTTGTTCATCTTTTGTCAATACAGCCTTTACACCTAGTTTTCATTTTTACAATTATTTCCATCCAAATAAATTATTTGAGTTGTTTCGGTAGGTTGTCCATAATACATCCATATTTGGTAACATTAAGATTAATATTAATACTGAAACCATTAGTCTTTTTCCTCATTTTTAAAAATCTTTGCAATACAGTAATATGTGATTTATTGTTTCTTGCTCAGTGCACTCAGACAGTCAGTGGTTTTAACAAAACAGTGGTTTTATTTTTTCCCCCGCAGCCATGGCATGGTGAGTTCAGCAATTGCTTCAACTAATTGACCAGACTGATTTGTGAAGTAAAGGTGTCATATTTGTGTCATTTTAAAATGTAAGAACAAATGTTGATTGAGTTTTCTCTTTGCACTCTTCATTTTACACTAGTGGGTTAGTTTCAATCATGATTTTCAGCATTTAAGTAATTGACTGTTTTCAGGTGTAGGTCTCAGTTTACAAATGCTAAATAACCAGTTTTCCACAGCACATTACCAAAAACAGATTTTGTCACCTGGAAGTTTTCAGTGAAATTCCTTACAAGAATATAGAATATTCATACTTTCGATTATAAAGGTTTGATGTGTGACATCAGGAGGGTAAATGATTATCTAATTATGACAAACAATTACTGGAATTGCAATCACTGGAAAATGCCAGTTGCTTCAATTTTGAGATGCAATATATTTAAACTGGTTTTAGCTAAAACTATGCATTTAATAATACGTACAATAATATACAAAGGTTCAGGCGCCTCTTGTCAAATGGCAAATTGCGATGAATATTGAATATTTAAGTGAAACGTTACCACAAACACTGGAGGCCGCCGCCCAGCCCCCACAGATGTCAGCATAGCAAAATCTTTGGTCATTTTTTATCAGAAACCGCAGACCCACCCCATAGCACCGTGTCCTTACGTATTTTAGGATTGGAACGGTTTACTTTATGGCTTCATATTCTCGGCTGGCATAAATTCATTTGCTTGTACCGCTTTCTTGAGGTAGTCACGAATCTGCTAAGGTTACACAGCATACTGTAGCGCGGTTTCTCAAAGCTCCGTTGGATGCACTTGGGGTTCTGCTACATTGTTAAATCTCCCTAAAATTAAGTCGACCGTCCTATTAACTAAAGCCGGACTTCAATATAGAATTTCGGACGCAAGCATGTGCGCACGTCCACATCAAAGGATTAGGAGGACAGAGTTGAGGGCATATGCATGCAACTCCGCCGGCTAGGCTGTGTTATAAAATAAGCCCAGCTCCACACTGAACTCAGTGAAAGTATTTTTGCCTCCCGTGAGAGTGTGGGTGGCTCTTAAAAGAGCCTTTGGGTTAAAAATTTCTTAATAACTATTGTATACCACATTTAACACGATTTCACTGCCAAGATGTATACGATTGGCCAGAAAATGTTCAGATCTATACTGGATGTGGATTTCACACGTGCATACCTCAGTTTATTTCCACATTAAAACCTTTAGGCTACATTTGGTTAAATGATCTAATTACGAAAAACAATAAAAGCCAACGATCACTGGGAAATGCCAGTTGCTTCAATTATGAGATGCAGCGTATTTAAATGGGTTCTTAGCTAAATTTATGCATGTAATATGTACAGTGGTATGTGTATATATATACACACACACACACACACTAGAATATATATTATACAAAGGTTCGGGTGCCTCGTCGTATTGCACATTGTGCTGAATCCCCAAGAGTAAAACAGCAGCACAACCTCTGCAGGTCCGAACAACCCGGAAGCACGGTTTTTCAAAGCTCCGTTGGATTCACTCGAGGTTCGGTTACATTGTTAAATGGACCTGTATTACGGCGACTGTCAAATGACGGCCGCACTTTTATAACATTTTGTACGAAAGCATGTACGCACGCACACATCAATAATGGACTAAGGAAACGACCATTGTGGCATACGCATGTATCTTCGCCGATACAGGTTCAAAAACAAGGCCCAGCTCCAGATTAGACTACAATTCGAAAGTTCAATTCAAATTTTTGCCTCCCGTGAGAGTGTGGGTGGCTCTTAAAAGAGCCTTTGGGTTAAGATTCGTTGCACGTCAGTTTACTTTGAGCTGGTATACTTCGTAACGGCCTTCGTCCCCTCAGACACTGCGTGTTTGGCCAGCTCTCCTGGCAACAGAAGGCGCACAGCGGTCTGAATCTCCCTTGAAGTGATGGTAGAACGCTTGTTGTAGTGAGCCAAACGGGAAGACTCACCAGCAATGCGCTCAAAAATATCATTAACAAAGGAGTTCATGATGCCCATGGCCTTTGATGAAATGCCAGTATCAGGGTGCACTTGCTTCAAGACCTTGTACACGTAAATAGCATAGCTCTCCTTCCTGGACTTTCTGCGCTTCTTTCCTCCTTTCCCAGCGGTCTTGGTGACGGCTTTCTTAGAGCCCTTCTTGGGCGCGGATTTCGCTGGCTCAGGCATTCTTGCAAATTCAGAAACGAAGTAATACCCGCTAGTCCGTTCTCCTTCCATATAAACGGTCCGTATGCAAATGTTCAGACATGGTTTAAGATGACGTCAGACCAATTCTCATTGGAGGCCGCTTTGTACTGCAACTGTTGTTGGCTGATTTTTCAAATTCTATTGGCGGAAATTCGCGGGCTTTAAAACCATTGATCAAGTTTTATACAAAGGTTTTTTTTTCATTCTCCCGCATTTTTCTAGTAATCGCACAGAGAGCAAAAAATCATTGAGCAAATCGGTTACATTCTAAACCAAGTCCATTTTATCTCCATGTTCACATTACAGGCATTTGGCAGACGCTCTTACCCAGAGCATTTTAACACACATCACTTGCTTCTAACGTTGTCTGAAGAAATAAAAGCGTTAACACGTTTGCAATCTGGCATTCGTCCTGCCGAAACAATACCCATATGCCTATATATAAATGGAGGCATTGTCTAAACGTTGGAGATACCTTGTAGAATACAGCTTTAAGCCCAATTCTTCAGTGAAAACACGCTGGCAATTATATATATATATATATATATATATATATATATATATATATATATATATATATATATATATATATATATCACACTCACATATATTTCATTGTAAATAGTTTTTTGTTTCTGTAATGTTGTACAGAGCCATTAAATGTCTTGTCTTTTCGCCTCAGGTCGTGTTAGCTTTTGAGGGCTTTTAAATAACTTTATTGATTTTAGCTTTTGACACTGCTGATCACGGTGTCCTTCTTTGACTACCTCGGGCCGTGGGTGGGGTGTAGGGATCTGGATGTGTGTCCTCAGGATTAGCCTCAGAATCCTTACTAACAATATTAGACATGATTCAGACTCAAGCAGTGAGAATATCTTGTGCAGCAGTTAAAAATACATCAGTGCCACCCTTGAAAGTGGAGATGCTATGGAGGCGATAAGATTCAAGATTCGATACTTTAATGCCATACAACTTGTTAGGAATTGTTAGGAATTTGCCTCGGTGTGCTCATGACAGAACAACAAACAATCACAGCAAAACAGTCAAGACACATAATAAGAAAAGAAACACATACCACATACCCCCCACCCCATATAACATTATACATAGATCCGTGGATGTAAGATTTTAACAGTCCAAGAAGTCCAGTGCAAAATATGAATAAAGCGACGGGTGCTTTGAAATAGGGTGCAAAGAAACGTGGTTAATAGGTAGGGTTTAGGTCCTGTTAAGTGAGGCAATTGTTAGCAGAAAAATACGTTTGGGAAAAGAGGGCATAATCGTTAGACCACACTCCGGCCCAGTAGGTGGCGTTAATGAACCAAAAGATGGTTCATAAACCGCCATTAAACAGAGAAGAACAAGAAGAAGTTTTAAGAAACATGCGAATGGTATCATTCGGTGCCGAGAATTAGTGCATTAAGTTAAAAAAACGGTGTAGCGCAACTGAAGTAAAGTCAGCATTAATAAGGGTAAGTTGTTCTCCCCCTATAAATATCGATGCTTTATCAGTTCTATTAGTTTAATTTACCAGGAAGCTTTTCTCGGCGTTTGCACAAGTGTGGCAATGGCTGCAAAATAAACGTGATTGTAGAATTCATTTTCGAGTTTGCTAAATGTGTAAGATGTCGCTACCCTTTTGATTGTTCCGTAAATTAATCAGTGGAGCACGTGGAAGTCCTGAAAATAAGGTGATTTGGCTTGTAGCGTCTGTATGGTTCTTTTTAGTCATAATGTGCAATGCAATTTGAATTCATTTTTAGCGTAGTAGCCACATTATGAGTATCCCCGGTCATTGCTTGTAAACTAAACAGTGCTTTGATGTGATTTGGTGAAAAAAATGCTGGAGAACCTGTAACTGATAGAGCATAATAAAACAATCGGAGATTAGACACTAAATTAAATTGGGGCAATTCAGCATGTTGTCAACAACCGGGTTTGCACGGGATTAAAATATGTCATGCGCAAATGAAAATTTACTAAAATAACCCCAACCCCGCCAACTAGTTTAAAAACTAAGACTTCTTTTAAATCAAACTATGCACAAAAACTATATTGGCAATCTCTGTTTTTACCATTGACAGTAGCCTACATGGACGACGGGACGCCGCTATTTTCAATGGGCGAGGTTTGAGGCCAATCCCGTCTGGTTTATGGGACAATCGTATTCCTCTCTGATCGACCTTGTGCAGTGAATATGGGAACACTAAAGATTGCGCAGGCGCCAAGTCTCCAATTTGTGATAAAGATGTACTCCTTGTAGAATTATTAAGATTACAGCATCGAGGATAGAACGCAAAATCATCACGATTCACGAAATGTCCTGTACATTTGGGGCGACATGGCTCAGGAGGTAAGAGCGGTTGTCTGGCAGTCGGAGGGTTGCCGGTTCAAACCCCAGCATGGGCGTGTCGAAGTGTCCTTGAGCAAGACACCTAACCCCTAACTGCTCTGGCGAATGAGAGGCATCAATTGTAAAGCGCTTTGGATGAAAGCGCTATATAAATGCAGTCCATTTACCATTTATGTATGAAATTATGCCTCATTCTCAAAATAACTGTAATACGTACGATACCTTCTCACTTTCCTTACGGTAAACCTCCATTTGATTTTTAGGGAGCTTCTTTACGAATTTTCTCCAATTTTTGCACCTTTAGCTGTATTTGTTATTCTAAAATGTGTTCAGGGCTGTTTCTGGGTGTGGCGATTTTTTCTGTGTGTGAAGGGGTGGGTGTGGCTACAGAACCGTGGTTTGGGATCGGAGAACTCGTTCAAGAACTTTACTTTAACATTGGAATTGCTTTTCCTCGGTGGTGTTAGCTGAAGTTCGCCAAGGGGATGAAAAACGACCCGGAGCTGGCTTGTTTTCTGTTCGACCTGTAAGTAACTTTACACCTAGCTATGCATCTATGGTTCCGGTTTTTGACCGGAATGTTCGGTTTTCACATGTGTGGTTCAGGACAGTGTAGCCTATGCCTATGTCTATGCCTATGCCGAGTAATTGGTGGGAGGAATTTACCGATAGTTTATCATGCATTCGCATGTCTGGGACAAGTCAGTGAGTTTTTCCTTGCCACTGTTGCCCTAGGCTTACTCTTTGGGGGCCGGATCTTTGTAAAGCTGCTTTGTGACAAAGCTCCTTTGTTAAATGCGCTATACAAATGAAAATTGATTGATTGATTGAAGTGGGGTACTCAGGGGGTGTGTGAGCGAGATTGAAGACGGAGGTGGAGACTTCCTTGATTGTAAACACAGGCTAAGAAATCACTGCATAGTTTGCCTTTAATCCTTGTATATGTTTGAGCTTATTCTACCTTCTTTCCACTCAATTTAGCTGCTTCTGGTGCACTCCCCGAAAACCTATATTTTTACTACTATAGCGATAAATTATTTCAATTTATATCAGCTGAATAATGTTAAAGTTTAAAATGCGTGTATTAAGTTCAACACACATTTGTTTTTGTTTGTTTTGTGTGTGTGTGTGTGTGTGTGTGTGTGAGAGAAGAACTTTGAAATAATAAAGTAATGACTTGTACAAAAGTAACTAGCTAATTCGCAGGTACTTAGAGCATTTTGCTATTCTGCTTTTCTCGGTTGTTAGCCTGATAAATAGGCCTATATTTTGGCCTATACAGGCCTACAGTCGCCTATATTTTGTATATTTAATTATGATATTTCGACGATGTGAATGAAAATTCCCTAAGATGTGTCAAATGTCTTATAGGACATGAACCGCAGCACTTCTAGGTCTTGTTCATTCTGTACACGTTCTCACTTGCCCTCTAGTGGTGAAAAAATGTATAAAACATTGCGGCGCTGGTTCCCCTTAATAAAGGTTGTTTGGTTTGTCTGCAACAAACTTAAGTACAAGTTGTTTTCTTCTAATGCTTGCGATAACCTTTTTGGCACATTTCCGCTTTGTGGTTTGTAGTAGCAGTACTACCTTATTGCAGTCTTGTACACCATTTTTTCCACCCATTCCTGGATTCTGTGGGATTGTTCTGGATTGTGGTCTACTGTGGGGAAAAAATATTTTTTCTTTTGGAAGAGGAAACCTTCCGGAATAGTTGTTTTTACATGCAGGTCATTATTTGCTTTTGAGTTACACTTCTTGTGTACATGGCAAATTTAAATTTCCCAAATGAAAACATTTACCATATGCATTTTGTTCTCTACCTAACAACAACTGTTTTGCTGAAGGTAATGAGACACATAGCTTTATTAATTATGCGAGACCTTCTTAATTCAGCCTTTTGCTTTTGTTTTTGTAATGTTTCTGTCATTGTCTTGGGTCTTCAAAAAAATGAATTCGAATCAATTTTTTGTATAGCTGTTTTTTATAGAGATACTGTCACTAGTGGAAATACCCATTTCCTCGAAGCTTTTGGAAATGTGTAAAAAAAAAAAAAAAAAAAAAATATAAATATATATATATTTTGTAACTGTTCTCAATAATGCATTCTTGAAGAGTAAGTATTACTGGCGTATCATATTTGCTTTATTCCTTCATAAATAAGGAGGACAGCCAGGGCTTGGTAGTGTCTTGGTAGACTTTTGATCCCCCTGTATCTTTGCTTGGTGTACTTGAGAAGTTTAAGTTGCTGTGCGATAAATCTTTACATTGATCATCGTTGCTACATTGGGTAGCCTGTACTGACAGTGATGAGGTACGTGAGATTAGATGGCCTTTTTTTTTTGTGCAGATTTTTGGATGATATACGCTGCTTTACAGTATTATAGATGCCAGTTTTGAGAGTTTCATGATGCATTGTGGTGGTCAGATTATTTTTTAAGAATGTTGTATTGTGTGTTGTCAGTGTTTACATTTAAATGCGTTCAGTTTTAGGGGTTCATGTTACCGTGACGCTCCCAATTCATGCAGTGGCACAGCACCATGGCTTATTGGCAAAAACCCTGAAGCCTGTATAATTATGGCATAATAATATCTTAATAGAATATAATAAAAACAACTAATTTGACTGAATGACTAGCTAGATTGTTCAAAGCTGCAAACGGCACAACTAACCTGTTCAAGAGAAACCCAACATGCAGCCCTCCCCACTCTCCCGTGAAGATGCAATCAGCGATCCCTGCAGGTCGTATTTGGCCGATCCAAACAGACAGACGATCGCCCAGCCCTACCTTTGGGCTCATTCCTATTGCATAATTTACGTCCCAGCATCCTTTGCTCACATCCTTTCCTTGCTCATTTGCTTCACCTAACGGAGGACGCAGAGGAAGGAGACATGGAAAGGACACCAAGCGTCAGTTTGAAGCAACGTGAATCACAGGCATTGCAGACGGGGAGAGGTGGAGCCACAGGTCGATCATTTATACATCACGCGTTCCAAAAAGGGTATACTCGTGTTTCCTACCTCAAGCATCCTCCAGGTGCCTCCTGCCTCCTTACTCCTTCAAGGACCTTGATTGATTTCAGTGTCAGACGAGGACTGAGGGGACAAGGACACATAAGACAAGCGATTGGAACGAGCCCCAGGTATCACCCAGGGGAAAAGGATGGGTTCAGCCCACCTCATATTGCTACAGCGCCCCCATGTGGTTTGTCGGGTATCTGCGGGACTGCAGACTGTACAGAATGTGTCCGCTGCTGCTGTAGGGCCTGTTTGATTAAGGCTAACTCCCTTCCCCTGTGTCCCTCCAGGAGCTGCACATCTGCTGTACTTTTGAGCCGCAGTATGATGCAGGCAGGAGTCTGAGACAGGACACTGAGACAACACTACCAGAGCTCACTGAGCAGCACAGGACCAGACAGAAAGAAGAGGAACTCAGTGGACTGGAGTCTGTCCACATGGCAGAGTCAGAGACAAAGTGTGCTGCACCAGGACTCAACACACTGGAGCCAGAGTGTGTTACAGCACACAGAGGGGTCAGTGATGTACACCACACACACACATCACTGATCAAAACAGAAATTGATTTGGGCTCCACCCACACTGGGGATTTTATTAAGATGGAGATCCTTGAAAATACAGAGCTGGAACATATAACCCATCTGCATCCTGACCAAATCAAAACGGAGACTAATGATGGAGGATACCTGAAGGCAGAACACATCAGTGACTTGCAGGATTTTAAATGTGTTCATATGAAATTTGATAAGATTGAATCTAGTGAAATTTTAGTGAATGATCTCATGAATACTATGATGAATGGGGCTGGTGTTGGTCACAAAGGCCAGACTGAATCAGGGCAATGTGCAGGATGGCCAAGCCCAAATTGTAAAAAGGAACCTTATGGCCTACTGACCCATTGTGGAGACTTAAATGATCACTGTGACATGAACAGTGAAGATAATCTGACCAGAATTGTCCAAAAAAGTGCAAATAGTAGCAACAAACATGTAAACTCTCAGAGAACAAATGTGATTATTGAACCCATGATAATTCAATCAAGTAAAACACAAAGCCTTTTGAAAATCTTTAAAAAAAAGGCTGTGCATACAAGTGAAGGTCAAATTCATGCAGGTCAAAAGCCATACAAATGTACACAATGTGAGAAGTGTTTTACTACAAAATATTATTTAAGTGTACACCAGAGAATTCATACAGGTGAGATGCCTTACCAGTGTGTACATTGTGGGAAGTGCTTTCCCACAAAGTTTCTATTAAATCACCACCTGAGGGTTCATACAGGTGAAAAGCCATACAATTGTACAGAGTGTGAAAAGTGTTTTAAATCAAAATTTGAATTAAGTGTACACCAGAGAATTCACACAGGCGAGAAGCCTTACCAGTGTGTACATTGTGGGAAGTGCTTGTCCACAAAGTATCTATTAAAATGCCACTGGACAATTCATACAGGTGAGAAGCCATACAAATGTACACAATGTGAGAAGTGTTTTAATACAAAATCTTATTTAAGTGTACACCAGAGAATTCATACAGGTGAGAAGCCTTACCAGTGTGTGCATTGTGGGAAATGCTTTTCCACAAAGTATCTATTAAAATGCCACTGGACAATTCATACAGGTGAGAAGCCATACAAATGTACACAATGTGAGAAGTGTTTTAATACAAAATATTATTTAAGTGTACACCAGAGAATTCATACGGGTGAGAAGCCTTACAAATGTACACAATGTGAGAAGTGTTTTAAAAGAAAAGCTTATTTAAATACACACTTGACAGTTCATACAGGTGAAAAGCCCTACAAATGTACTCATTGTGAGAAGTGCTTTGCAAGTATGTGTCATTTACGTAGCCACCTGAGAATTCACACAGATAAAAAGCCAAACAAGTGTACACAGTGTGGGAAGGGTTTTTCTGGAAAGTCTCATTTGAATATACACCAGAGAATTCATACTGGTGAAGAGCCTTACAATTGTACACAGTGTGGGAAGTGCTTTTCCAAAAGATCTCATTTAAATCAACATCTGAGAATTCATACAGGTGAGAGGCCTTACAATTGTACACAGTGTGGGAAGTGCTTTTCTATGATGTCTAATTTAAATGCCCACAAAAGAATTCATACCATTGAAAAGCCCTACGAATGTATTTCTTGCGGGAAGTGCTTTTCCCAAAAGTCTCATTTAAATCAACACCTGAGAATTCATACAGGGGCGAGGCCTTACAAGTGTACACAGTGCGGGAAGTGCTTTTCCCAAATGTCTCATTTAAATCGACACCTGAGAATTCATACAGGTGAGAGGCCTTACAATTGTACACAGTGTGGGAAGTGCTTTTCTGTGCTATCTAATTTAAATGCCCACAAAAGACTTCATACCGCTGAAAAGCCCTACGAATGTATTTCTTGCGGGAAGTGCTTTTCCCAAATATCTTATTTAAGTCGCCACTTGAGAACTCATACAGATGAGAGGCCTTACAAGTGTACACAGTGCGGGAAGGGCTTTTCCGTGGTTGGTCGCTTAAAAAGACACCTGAAGATTCATTCAAGGGAAAAGCCCTAAACATCGAAGTGTGGTAAGGGCTTTTCCACACTGCCTCATGCCAACATGGAATTCATTGAGGTGAAAAGCTCTGCAAATGCATTCATTGTGCTTCTCCCAAATATTTAAGTAACCACCTGAGAATTCTCAGTGTGGGAAGTGCTTTTCCAAAGCAAGTGCATGAAATTTTCACTAAATGCTTCATACCGATGTACAGTGTGGGGTGTGTAACTTGCCACCAAAGCAGTCACACAGCCAAATTGCGTACAAATGTTTTCAGTGTAGGGGTTGTTTTTCCAAAGGAAGTGTGTTAAATTGCCACCATGTACTGTACGTAATGCTAGTTTTAGATGATTGTCACCTGAGAATTCATATGAGTCTTCCAAATGCACTCAATGTGTAAATAAAGTTCTCCTTTTCATGGCAAAGGTCAACTCCTAGAAATAAATAGCCTGACAAATGTATTCATTGTGGGAAGTGTTTGATGAAAGCATCCATTACATGATGTAGTTTACCTAGGAAGCATTCCAGATGTCCATCAAATTTTCAAGAATAACCTTAGAACTCACGAACAT
The DNA here is from genome assembly GCA_025169545.1 of Anguilla japonica. Lineage (NCBI taxonomy): Eukaryota > Metazoa > Chordata > Actinopteri > Anguilliformes > Anguillidae > Anguilla > Anguilla japonica. The sequence continues at coordinate 74,668,058 of CM045884.1, forward strand.
CCCTTCACTATTATTAAATGAACCATCCCGTTGTAATTTCCATATTTTTATTTTGTGGGTGTTTAATTTGAATTCAAGGAGTGAGGAAAATGTTGGTACCCCAACAATTTTGGAGTGTTTGTTGTTGTGCATTTTTTCTTTGTAAAATATAATTCCTTGTAGATTGAAGGGTGGTATTTTGCGATTATGAAATTGACTGCAACGTAATTTGTTTGAAAGAACTGAAATCTGTTTGGATATACTGTCAAAAGAAACATGGTTTTGTGTATTGCAAACTTGTTTTCTGAAAATAAACTTACTGCCATTTCCAATTCTTTTACTGCCACTTCAGAAGCTGTAATGTGCGTGCCAGTTAAAGCTGATTATTAGACCTCACACAGTAGAGATATCAGTTGAGCATCTTTGTTTCTCTCTTAATTTTTCACCATTGCACTGTCGATTTGGCCTCTGCAAAAGACCTTGCAAATTCCCTGTTCAAGATGGCTCTGATGAACATATGTTCTATGTCTAACAAGACTATAATTGAAAAAAAAAACTTCAATGCATTTCAGGGTTACATTCCCTGTTCATGATGGACTTGGGGAAGACCCAGTTTGGTCGAAACATCTATGTTTTGATGATTAAATGTGAGAATTTTTCATTAGCTACAGTGAGCGTGCTTTTTTCTGTTAGTTTGGATTTTGCCCAGTGCCTGTATCTACGTTATACTGGATGTGCTTGTTAATTGTGTCCTTCTAGATTGGCTCAGGCAGTGGGTGGGTACATCCGGAACTGCCCAGGACTGGGTTTATCTGTCCAACAGGAAATCTGCATCACTGTTGGGGAGTTTGTTTCATCATCAGCTTGCTGAAGTGCAGTGTGCCCCAGTGATCAATTCTTGGTCCGATTTTGTTCCCATTATACACATTTCCTGTCATTGCTATGCAAACGGAACACTCTGTATTTTAAGCCAAATGATTCGCCTTGGCCAGTTTATTAACGTCACTTTCAGGACTGGATATCACAAGGTTTTCTCCAATTCTGACAAAATTGAATCTCATTACAGGCCCACACCACACCTGTGTGTTCGTTCGTTTGCATCTGATTTTAGGCCCATGATAGCTAGGGAGTAACAAGACCAGGGCTGCGGTCGAATAGTCAAAAGAATTACATCCTCTGTCTTTTCCTAACCACTTTTCCTTGACCTCGATGGAAAACGTCATGAGGGCAAGGGAAAATGTGAAGGAGAATTCATAAAAGGACTTAGAAAGGACTTAGAAAAAGACAACCGCGGTGCTAAGAGAATCCGACTGCATTTACACTAGGCTACATTATTATGTGACGCCAGATGTTATTGACGTGGGTCTGCCGTGGTGAAACTACAATGTTCCGAAGATGGACTACTAAAAGCACATCTTAGATACTTCGCCCCATGCGTTCTTCAATCAACGTTAACACGCACGTGGGATCATTGGTCGCCAAGAATTACATTAAAGTTAAACAAATTATGCACTTCATGTAGAGTCACCAACAAATAGGGGTAAGTTGTCCCACCCTCACAATCTTGATTCTTTAACTGTTTTTTTTCTTTACCAGCAAGCTTCTGCTACAGATCGTGTCACTTTCCATTCCCTAGTGTTTGCACTAGTGTGTGGCAAGTCTGAAAACATTAGCGTGATTGTACAATTCACTTTCGTTACTTATCGCAGCCCAAGTTTTCAGGGAGACCCACAACCACCGATGGACACACGGAGGATAACAAATAACGTTACAGAGGTGAGGACGTGCCATAGCTATACCTACCTATATAGTGCGGAGGCCAAAACGGAGCTTTACAATGTCGACAGCAGTGTATGCGCGTCAGCTTGACAACACATTTCTCATAGAAAAGGTAGTTTGTAGCCTTTTTTTTTTTTTTTTTTTTCACTTCATTACAGTGGTGGTACAAGTGACAAGAACGAAGTGCTACTGTGCTGTTAGCCTTTATTCATCGCCATACATGTGAAGTAGCTGGCACAATCTGACAGCACTAGCCCATAAAAATTTACTGTGAATGGTACTTGCTCAATCGAACGGTAAATGTGAAAAACATTCGCTTACGCAGCGCTACTGAAATTTTCTGTCACACCCTCAATAAACAGCAACAATTGATTTCAATGAATTAAATCTTAACGTTATATATTTTCTGAAACGTTATCGATTCTAGGCGATCTGAGCGTATAGTTTCTATGTACATTCCGTCAAAAGGATTTAGCCTTGTTGTTTGCTACCTAAACTTCACAGCACAGTCATTGCCGTTATCATGCTTGTAGCATGAAGTGTCTATTTTCAAAATCCATTTCAACCATTCACAAATGACCTGGGACTTTGAAGTTACAAGGCGGTATCAAGTTTCCACTGAAAATGTTCCCTGGCTATATCAGAACCAATTGCCATATATGACTGCGTAAAATCAACCAAAAAATATAGTTCACCAAATTGCGCCGTGGGTCTGGATGGTTTCGTGCTTGCTAATCAGTTGTCCATTTATCTGAAAGATGAGATCAGTAAGCTTTACAACAAAATTATCAGTGGAATAGGCTACTGCGATCCAACCAGTGTGCTTATATAGACTATGTTACAAAAGAAGTATACTATAAAATGCCATTAGCTGCAGTACCTCAAACATTATTTGCCTATCGTTATTAAAATTTAAAAGAATGTTTTTAAACGTTCATTGGTAATTGTCATCATATTCAGCATCATAATCATTGTCCTCAGCGTCATCATCAACAGCAGCTTCAGCATAACATATAAATAGTTTTAGGTTCTCTGACATTGTTGGTAGGCATAAAAATCATGTGTATCAAAATACCAAACAAAATATTAGTCAATTAATGCTCTCCATCAAAGGTGTAGCTTTGTTTGAAATTTCTTGATACAGCCATTTTGTTAATCATAACTACTGTACTTCAGACACTCAAACTTTCTTGTACATTGAAGCCCACAGCCCCATGTCTGGGGAATGCTTTGAATTATGTTTGATCAGTAGAGAGAGGTTTAGATATGACTTTGCCAAGAATAAAAACATTATTTAGGCTAAGTCAATATCCTAAGAAGATACTGATTTCAGGTTGTGTATGAGCAGAAATGTGTGTTATTACACCAAAAGGCTATGGCATTCCAAAGGGGGAAATCTTTAGAAATCATACTGGGTTTAGCCATTAGGGGCACAATTCTTCTGGTTAAAGGATCTCTGCAGTCTCAACCTAGGGGTAGTTTTGAAATGTAACATGCGCTTTTATTTTGAAGCTTGGTAAAGAACCAGAATCAGACATTTTATTATTTTCCCTGCTGCTGCTCTGCTGAACTCTATCAAACCCTTTATGGTTCACACAGAGCATTGATGGTTTAACAATTATGCGCAATAAAACCAAGTGTCATTTCCACCCAGACACAGCCAGAGGGTTGTACTGTGGGGCTGCAGCTGAATACTAGAGTAGTTTTCAAACATAATAGGTCACAGAAGTGGGTCATGTCTGTGACAGAAGTTGGTGCCAGGAAATCACACTCAGGTAGCCATTTTTCCTATGAGTGTTTTAGTATTAGCACTTTTATGAAAGTATGTCAAACCAGCTTTTAACCACATTGTTACAATAGTGTAAAAAGTACCAAACAATGAGACCCTCTGAATTGGCGTAATTTTTGACACAAGGCGCAGTTCATTTTTTTGTCTTTATGAGAAACTACATATCCCACCGGGAGCATGCTAGCCCCCACGGAACCGGTTAGCTGTCCTTGATGGTAACTGCACTTCTCGACATGCCCTGAATTATATTTGTTTTCACCCCTTTGAATGCTCTTGCTGTCATCCTTAAAATAAAGTTGCTTAATGTGACTGCCATAAGCTAGCTAAATTAGGACTCGGGCAGGCTGAAACGCAGGAAGGGTACGTCATGAACTTAATGCTGTATGGAACTGTAGTCCGCTTGCATAATATGGCCAGTAAAGACATTAATCAAACAAAACTACCTAATGACTGACATGACTGTTAGACATGACTTGAATGAATGAATGAATCCTTGCATTTATATAGCACGTTTTCAAATGCTCAAACGCTCTTAATGAAAGTACAAACCAAAAAACATACTTTGTGGGAGGGGGGGAGGGGTGTGGCTTGTGGTCTCCAATTCCAGTGCCTCCTTCCAGTGAGTCTGCATCATGTGCTGGCTTCACCACGAGGGGGTGGAGATTATTACCCATAACTCTTTAGGTTAGAGGTTGAGACGGCTCCAACAGCTGTTCTGAAACGAGTGGGATGCGGCCGAAAAGCAAGATGAAGAGGGTGGGAGGGATAATGGACAGATAGACTCAAGGAAGGAGGGAGGGAAGGGGGGAACAGAAAAGGAAAAGAAGAGATATGGTTCTGTTACTCTTCCCCTATTTCAGTGTCATAAACAAGCTAAACTGTTTACTCTAGCTATGCCTGCATATTTTCAGACAAATGAATAAATACAAGAACAAAAAATAAGGATAAAAGGAAATGAGAGGAACAAATTTTAATCAGTCTTTAAGCTTTATTTAAAAATATCTTATTGACACACAGCTGTTAAAACTACTGGTGATGCTTAAGAAGGCTAGGAAATATGTTGTGAACATTTTAGCAAAATGTAATATTTCATTTTTATAAAATCTTTTCTATCAAAAGAAGTGTAATTCTCCAAGATATAGCATCCAAATATCAAAAAATATATATCAAAATTTTGTAAAAAAATGTTTTAACATTGGCTACAGATTTTTAAATGTACACAGAAAAAAGTGTATGTTCTATTTAAACAGAGTAGTAATGAAAGCAGTATGAAAGGAGTAATACTGAAATAGTTTTGAATAGTTTCTGTCTGGCTGATAACCCTTCCATGCGTCAATCACAGAGAGCCAACATGGACAGCTCTTACCCGCACATGATGAACACAGCAGCCAAAACTGAAAGGGTTTGATGTAAATACAAACAAATCTAAAGCAAAAAATTTTACAGGCTAAAGTTCACTGTTTTCATTTTTACATTCCAAAAATTTTGATCCATTAATTTCATATTTAAGGGGCTTGTACTGACTTGATGTAGTTTGAGCTGTAATCACATTATCATTTTGGTCAGCAAAAGTAATTTACTCACTGTGTCGATTAATGCAAGCTATTATACCCAGTGTACAAGCGTAGTGTATACCAGCATTTCCAATGAGCTAAGGAGACTACAGTGAATAATTTCAGGTGAATTATTAATTCATGAATAGCTGATCTAGTGCGATATGGTTTTATCACATTGAAACATTTTGCTTGAGATGTGTAGGATAAAGGCGTCCATGTAAGTTCTTCTATCCAAACTTGAGGGTGGACACTTCCAAAGTTAGAACTGTCAATCTCACAGTGCTCCTCCTCTTTCAGGAGACTCCTCCCCCACATCATCATAGTCCATCCCCCTGGGAGCTGGAGGGCTTTCAGCCAGAACACTCTCCCCTACAGGGATGGATCAGGAGACAGACAGACACAGTCAGGGAAAGGCTCATTTTCACCAAATAACTGCTGTGATCTTGGAATTCTATACTGAAAGAAAAAGTTTCAATCAAAATATTTTCATAGGGTCATGTCTACACTAAAATATCCACTCTCAGAAAAGTTTGCAGGTGGAATGAAATGTGCATATTCTCATAATTGCCCATGAAGCAATCTTCCAAGAACCGGTATGTAAAATATAATGGGATGGATCGATGAATTTTTATTAAACCACAAAAGCTTGTAGTTATTCATGTTATATGGAGTGATTCACTTTGTACAGACTCACCCACTTGAATCCAGTCCAGAGTCACGACATCATCATAATTCTCCTCTGTGTCTGTCACATGATCCCCTGTAACAAAGCTACAGCACACAGCTACTGTCATACACCAGCCACCTGTCAGAAACCAGGGCCCTGTAGGACTGCTGATCTGAGATCAGTCCAACCTTTTATCACATAACGGATAACTTATTCATGCAGACTGCAGGTATGTGATCGACCACAGGGGGGCGGTGGTGCACAAAAAGACAAGGTCAGCATGCCACCCAAATCCCTCCCTCGGGAACACTGCAGCCAATCACGCGTCACCCGGCAGTCTCCTTGTTTTCAGGGCAGCTGATGATGGAGGACTCGACCCCACACTGCGGGGCCCACCCACACGCACTGGCGCAGGGTCTTAACTGGGCGAACCTCCCATCAGCCCCCATTCAGAGCTGCGTGGTTAATCCACTGAGCTGATCACTGGAGAGGCTTCTTCAGTCACACTCGGCGTGTGATGGCGGTTCACCCAGCGCCCGTCCTCCCCCTACCTCTCCTCAGCGTTCTGCTCCAGAACAGCAGAACACCCAGCGCTGCCAGCAGCAGGAACAACAGCGCCCCCATCACCAGGAAGGCCACTGTTGGGATAGACGGGCTGGGCGGAGCCTCCTTTGGTCCGGGCACTGGCTGTTTGAACACAACTGCAAAACGGGGAAGGCAAGGGGTTGGGCATCAGCAGAGAACATGGCACACTGCCACTACTCTACTTACACTAACCACTGAGCTGTGTTTCCACCTACAGTACTGTACTTATACAGCCAGCCATCCAGTGACCTATTAAAGCAGAGCCACTGTCTGCATTAAGCAAACTGAGTCATTCCACAAGATACCCACTACAACATAAAAAGGTGGCCTGAGAGCAAGTGCATGGTTAACTTTCCAGCTAGTAAACTTTAGCTAAGTCTGTGCTATCTGTACTAGAACGTGGGTGTTCTCTCTTCTCTGTTCAAGAACATTGGCTATTTAAATTAAGCAAACTGCTAGCTTGGTACCAGCATTCAGCAAGCTTAGAGAGCCACACCATGTTTATTGTTAGATAGAAACCTATAGGATAGCATTCAGTCTTAATGCATTAATGCAGAGGTACTGTTGCCAACAGGCAAAAAACTGCAAGAAGCAGTTGTGTGTTAACACTCATATACTGAGTGTTACTAAGCAACCTACCCAGGTAAACAGCCACCACCATTTATATGGTGGAAATGCAATACAGAGCATTAATGGAAAAGCTAGTCCCAACAGCTGAAATTAGTTGGAGGTCCTCTTTTCACTGTATAAATGACTCCTGGGGCAACTTTACCTGTCTGTGATTTTGGTTGTGTCGTCATTGCAGGAGTACCTAAAACAACAAAATTAAAATAAATTAAAATGCATTGTTTTATTTATTGGGCATGAGAAAGGGTTTGTGTGATTGACAGGGCTCTGAGCTCAGCCTCAGGTTTCATCTCCCGAACTCTCTCCTACACCATCCAGAGGAGTCCGTACCTGCAGTGGAGCTGGACTCAGATAAAGGAACTGTAAAATAAAAATGAAGAGATTTGTTATTTATTCATTCACTTGTTCCACTTCCTGTTCTTGCCCACTGCTATTGGCTGTGACCCTGATGATGTCACATCCTCTCTGCTCATTCCACTTCTGTAAGCTGCGTTGGATACGAGCTTCTGATCAATGTAAATGTAGTTCCAAAGCATCATGTTTTCTACTTGCATTATTAGTGAGCGCATGAATAAAGTAATCATCGAGCTGTAATGCAGGGTGGATCTTTAAGCTGCTCCTGGGGTTTAGGGTGTGTGTTTCTGTCAGGGCTCCAGTGATTAATCTTCTCAGAAGCTGGCAGTCAGCCTGAGGTGATCTGGAGTCGCAGGCTCACCTGTACAGGTGACCCCAGCCTGGTTCTGGTGTGGGCAGCGGCTGTGCTGATGCATAGAGTGTGGGCAGTCCCACAGGTGCATCTCAGTGCCCCTGCAGTTCACCTCAGTCAGCCAGAGGGTGTCGTTCCCCATCCCAAATGTAGCATTACTATGAGCCTTTCCTGCTGACCCACAGCCCAGCTGTCTGCACACCACCTGGACGTCCATCATGTCCCAGGAGTCTCCACACACCTTCCGCCAGGAGCCCTCGTGGAACACCTCCAGGCTCCCAGAGCACCCGCCTTCACCCCCCACCAGCCGGAGGGGCCAGTGACCTAGAGCAGGAGACACAGATGAGCTGAGCATCCTCATTACGTTTAGCATCTCCTACAGACATATCTCCACTAACACTATGACTGACCTCATTATGTTTAGCATCTCCTACAGACATTATGACTCCTACATTTAGCATCTCCTACACTACAGACACATCTCCATTAACACCATGGCTGACCTCATTACGTTTAGCATCTCCTACAGACACATCCCATTAACACTATGACTGGCCTCATTACATTTAGCATCTCCTACACTACAGACACATCTCCATTAACACCATGGCTGACCTCATTACGTTTAGCATCTCCTACAGACACATCTCCACTAACACTATGACTGACCTCATTACGTTTAGCATCTCCTACAGACACATTACGTTTAGCATCTCCTACAGACACATATCCACTAACACTATGACTGACCTCATTACGTTTAGCATCTCCTACAGACACATCTCCATTAACACTGACTGGCCTCATTACGTTATGTTTAGCATCTCCTACAGACACATCTCCATTAACACTATGACTGACCTCATTACGTTTAGCATCTCCTACAGACACATCTCCACTAACACTATGACTGACTCATCATTACACCTCCTACAGACCTCATTACGTTCAGCATCTCCTACACTACAGACACATCTCCATTAACATTATGGCTGACCTCATTACGTTTAGCATCTCCTACAGACACATCTCCACTAACACTATGATTGACCTCATTACGTTTAGCATCTCCTACAGACACATCTCCACTAACACTATGACTGACCTCATTACATTTAGCACCTCTCACAGACACATCTGCCCTAATATTATGGCAGACCTCACGTAATGCTTTCTGCTTTGCCAAAGCAGAGTGGATTTGTGGCTGTGGATACAGCCTGCTCAACATTTGCATTACGTTCAGTAGACACTCTTATCCAGAGCGGCTTACCACAGGATTCAACCAAAAAAACGTACTTGTGCAAGCTCTCTGATTTGCTGCTGAGGAACATGACAATTTGCTTCGTGGAACTTGATCATCCTCTTCCCCTTTGATGTGAAGAGAAATAAATAAATAAATGAACTACAAATTTAAAAAAAATTTAAAACACAAAGACAGAAACAGGTTCATTCCATATCAGAAACAAACTGCACTACTTAGAGCTTCAAAAATTCTCATTCATGGGGTTACACTAAAAATTCACAATAGTCCATAGTTTTACCAATTTAATGTTGCAACAACTAATAAGCTGACTTACACATTTACCAGTTTAGGGCAAATTAGCTTCATTAATGATTTCATATCATCCTCTCCATCTGCATAAATGAGCCAGTTCTACTTGGTTTAATTCTGTTGTTTCTAACAGAAGCACCAGGGCCGGCCCTAGGAGTTCGGTGGCCCTAAGCAAATCTTTCTGAGTGGGGGGGATGGGGGGAGGGAGCTGTTGGATTCCGTCGAGCGGGGGGGAGGAGGGGGGGTTCACTTTGTAAAATCCTTCATACATTGCATTGTTGTGAAATGTTCGGATGCCATTCTGTTCAAAATTTATACCACTAATTCTGCGATAGGGGATGAATAACGTAACTGCCCCCCCCGTTATTTACCCAGATAAACATTGAATCGTGCGCCCCCCCCCCCCCCCCCCCCACCCCCCCCCCCACCCCCCCCCCTCGTGGCCGTGTGGCCCCAAACGACCGCATAGACCATTTATGATTTATGCCACGGGCCGGCCCTGAGAAGTACTAAAGTCTGCAGTAAGGAGAGTTTTATGCTGCTGTTCCCAATAGGAGTGATACTGTGTTTGCAGTCATGAGGTTTATTATACTGGTCCTAACAGGAGTAATTAAGTCTGCAGTTGAGTGAGGTTTACCTGAGCAGGTTAGTGAAGCCACGCTGGTTTGCCCACAGGTATTTTCACCCCAAGGCTTTGATGGGCACTGCCACAGAGTGGAGTCATGTCGGCGACATTTGAAATGATCCAGCCAGTTTGGAGCTGATTCCAGTCTTGACCGTGTGTTAGACACAAATCCGCTCTTCCCACAGTTCAGCTCCTGACATATGAGAGTAGCCGTGTCTGTAGTCATTTGATTGAAGCACACGTTGCCCCAGGTGCCGTTGTAGAAAACTTCCAAATTCCCAGAACAGCCCTCGGTCAGTCTCATCTCCTTGAATTCTACAACAACGTTAGAAATCTCTTAGGGACAAAATGGTTTAAAAATAAACATAACAGATATAAGTCAGGATGAAAAGCTGTGTGTTCTGTTAGCCACTGTTCTCCTGAGATAAATCTCATCACTTTGAACACCTGAATTTACTGACCAATCAGGTATCGTGTATTCACACCAAATTAGTGTCAGAGTAAAAGCAGAAACTTTAGATGTTCCAATGAGTTCCAAACCTGAACACACGACTCCCACGTCCTTCCTGTGTCCACAGTCAGTTTGTCCCCATCCGGCTGTGGGACAGTCCCACAGGGACGTCTCGTTCCCCACACAGCCCACCTCATCCAGCCAGACAGGGTCCACTTCCTGGCCCAAAGAAGGAGGGTAACGGGGCACTGAGGGCTGTCCCACACTGGAGCTGCCTGCACACCACCTGAGCATCCTCCAGGTCCCAGGAGTCATCACAAACTGTCCCCCAGGAGCCCCTGTGGAACACCTCCAACCGTCCCGCACAGTCCCCCCCTCCCCCCACCAGCCTGAGAGACCTGTGATCTGCGAGAGAGAGAGAGAGAGAGAGAGAGAGAGAGAGAGAGAGAGAGAGAGAGAGAAAACAGAGAGAGAGAGGGAGAGAAAAGGGGAGAGAGGGGGAGAGAGAGAGGGGGTGAGAAAGAGAAATAGAGAGAAGTTATCTGAGTTGTTACACAAGCTCTGTCTGTTTTAAATACTCTGATTCCTAATACTTTTTAAAAATCCTTTAGGTTGAGTATACAATTTCCCCCCATGTCAAACAAGCAGCTAGAAACTGCAGAGAAACTTCATTAGTAACCTGTACTCACTGGAACAGACGATGGACACCTGTTCCCTGGAGCTGCAGGTGAGTTTGTGTGGAGTGCTGCAGTTCCCCAGGTGAGCCTCTCTCCCGGAGCACTGAACCCCCATCAGACACTCCCCACTGCCCCCCGTCCCAGACGGAGAGGAGCTGTAGACCTGCACTGCAGAGCCACAGCCCAGCTGCCTGCAGGCCACCGAGGCCTCACTGAAGCTCCAGGACCCCCCCACTCTGCTCCAGATCTGCTGGTAGTACACCTCCACCTGGCCCTCACACGCACCCTCTCCAGCCAGCCGCACCGTCCCGTCCAGAGCTGAGAGGGCAGAGCCTGAGGATCCCAAATGTAAGAGGGTTAGGGTTAGTCTCCTCTGTTAAACCCAAGTGTATTAAGGTTAGGGTTAGACTCCTCTGTTAAACCCAAGTGTATTAGGGTTAGTCTCCTCTGTTAAATCCAAGTGTATTAGGGTTAGACTCCTCTGTTAAATCCAAGTGTATTAGGGTTAGGGTTAGACTCCTCTGTTAAACCCAAGTGTATTAAGGTTAGACGCTTCTGTTAAATCCAAGTGTATTAGGGTTAGGGTTAGACTCCTCTGTTAAATCCAAGTGTATGTAGGATACGTAGTGTTTAGATTTTGGTCTGGTCTCCCCATCACAAGCATCAAAGCAAATGTGATTGGGGCAATTTTAAATTCCACTGATACCCTAATTTAGGCTGACAATCTATGGGTCTCACCTCCTCAGAAGAGACAAACCATATGACACAGGACACCATATCAGGGGTTGGAGACCCTACATGCCTAACATTTCCCATTACTTTTAGTTTGAATGCAATCTTTAGGTAGGCCAGTCCTTGCCATAAATTAGACTGACCCCCCTTCCCTTCTCTCCTGAACCTTAACCAGGCATGACCCAATCAGGGCAAACATCCTAAAGCCATGCTGGGTAAGGTATTTAAGATGGCCACAGGAAAAAGTTTTTGTGTTGCGTTTGGTTTCAGTGCCTGGAAGAAGAGTCTTCCTCTTTTTATTTTGGTGGTGGTTCCTAGGTTGTGTGTTTTTAGCTGGTTTTCTTGTGGCGCTTATACTGGAAGTGAGTGAAACTTTGGCAAGGTCTGGTTTCTCTCTCGAATCCGTTTCTCTCTCTCTCTCTCTTATCCATCTCTCTCTCTCTCTTTTCGGGTATTTCTAGATTAGTTGTTTAATGTTTTGTATTATGTCTTCTGTTGGGTAATTTAGAAGTAGAGTGCCTGCATTCAATAAAGAATGTATGTTTTCAATTAATTAATATAATTGACTGCTTCTTTTTGAACTCAAATATTTAATCTTAAAACCTGGTATAGAGCTTGTTTTGACTTGTTGGTTGATTCCATCAGTGCACAGTAAACTGACCTATCAGTGAACTTGGCAATTTAATTGATAATTCTCACTTTAAATAATAATTATAAAATTAAATCACATAAAATACATTTTATATGTAGGTTAAGTGAGGGGTTCTAGCATGCAATATCTCTTGTGTTCAGTATTCAGAGTGCTGGACATTTTAACAAGGGAATTGACTGTTGGAACCACTGGATTCAGAAAATAAAAATATTCTTAATTAATCCTTACTTGTCCGACAGTATGAGGGTTAGGGTTAGACTCCTCTGATAAACCCAAGTGTATTAGGGTTAGGGTTAGACACCTCTGTTAAATCCAAGTGCATTACTCACACGCATTGGCACATGATTGCAGATTACACTCCGGTTAAATCCAAGGGCATTTCACTTATAGAACATTGTATTAACACAAGATACTCGACATGTGGATTTTTAAATTGTTTTTGCCTTTTTATTTTTGTTTTACATCAGACAGCCCATATCCATCTCAGTTTCTCTCTCCCCATCTCTCTCTATCACTGTCTCTCTCTCTGTCTTTCACTGTCTCACTGTCTGTCCCTCTCTCCCTTCTTCGCCCTCTTCCGCTCTCTCTCTCTCTCTCCTCTCTCTCTCTCTCTCTCTCTCTCTCTCTCTCTCTCTCTCTCTCTCTCTCTCTCTCTCTCTCTCTCTCTCAGTGCAGTAAATGTGTGCTAAATTGTGCCATGTATACAGTACAGAGAGCAGGACTCCTCACCAGAGCAGATGACTCCAGCATCCTGTCCATGTGAGAGCACAGCTCGGCTCCATGAGGAAACAGCACACTGTGAGAGGCGTGTCTCGTTCCCATGGCAATCAAACACATCGGCTCTGATTGGCAAACTCCCCTCTCCAAACCAGGCCTGTCCTGGTACTGCCACTGCAGTCCCACACTTCAGCTGCTGACAGAGGACATTGGAGGCTTTCCTGTCCCAGCATGCATCACACACTGTCCCCCATTTACCCAGGTGCTGCAACTCCACTCGACCAGAGCAGTTATCAGGGCCGTCAGCCAGCCTGGACTCAGTGTACCCTACACAGAAGACAGTGGGGTTAGCATCTGACTAACACTGAGATAATAAAGGAGACTTATGGAAGAGGCTAACAGAATACACAGGTACAAAACACACACACACACACACACACACACACACACACACACACACACACACACAGACACACACAAATGCACACACACACACACACATGCATGCATGTACAATAACACAGACATGCACATTCACGCAAGCAGCTAGAGACTGCAGAGACAAGCAGACAAACTGGCTTTCACATGCACACACACACACACACATACATACATATGTACAATCACACACACATCCACCGGTCCACACACACAGGCAAACTCCACACAGATTAAACTCACACAGACACTGGGAGATCATCCCCACCCTCTATAGTTTTCACTGCATTTTACAGATTATATGTGCATCACAATATCAAGCATTACAGCCCCTGACATGCAACATTTCACAGTATAATGAATGAATATCTTGATCTTCTTAAATATAAATGCATACAATCTGTTTAGGACTATATTACCCAGTGTCACTGAAACACACAGTATACAATTGACTCTTACCAGAACACACTAGTCCCACATCGTTTCCATGGGAGCAGGGTTGATTTTGTGAGGGTGCTTCGGGACAGAAGCAAATGTGAGATTCGTTGCCTGAACACTGAATCTCCTCTGCCCACACCTGGCCCTCCCCCTGGCCAAACGCAGCTGCCCCCCGCAGCTCTTTAGGAGCCCAACAGCCCAGCTCCCTGCACACAACCTCTGCGTCCCGCTGGTCAAAGTCAGCATCACACACCGTGCCCCAGGAGCTCCCATGATGCACCTCTACTCTCCCAGAGCACAGGTCAGCCCCGCCCACCAGCCTGACATCACGATGGGCTGCAGTTAAACAGGGAATAAAGAGAGAAGCATCAGCAACGACTGGCACCTTATTCCAGAGACAACAGTGAGCACAGCTGCATGAATACAGGACTGCACGGCTATTACACACGGAATACAGCAGTGTGATATGAGCCAATCTCACGTCTACGGCAGTGTGAGATGAGCCAATCCCATATAAACTGCAGCGTGTGATGAGCCAATCACATGTAAACTTCTGCTACAGACTTAAACTTTAAAAGAATAAACATTCTGATAGCGTCAGAAAAAGAGAAATACATCAGAAACACAAAGATTCTGCTGTGACTGGGTAAGTGCTGAATTAGTTCAGTGAAAGGAGCAATACAGTAATTTACTTCATAACGCCACATTTTAAAATGTAACACTATCTTTTAGTTATGTAATAATATATGCATTTATGAAACTAATATATCCTCATTTAAATCCAAAGTCCTGTGTTGGTATAAGAACATTGGTAAGATCTGAATAACATTGAGTCCTACCTGAGCAGATCACTCCAGCATCCTCTCCATGACCACAGTAATTGTTGCCCCATCCTCGTGAGCCACACTCCTTCAGTGTGGATTCTGATCCCCTGCAGGACACATCATCCATCCATATTCTCCCAGACCCTAGGCCAAAGCGAGCATTTCCGGGTGCTTCTACAGCATCTCCACAGCCCAGCTGTCTACACACCACCCCAGCATCTGTCATATCCCAACGATCATTACACACCGTCCCCCACTCTCCCTGATGGTAAACCTCCACTCTCCCAGCACAGGGGCTGCCTCCATTCACCAACCTCACATCCTCACTGCCTGAGAGAGAGAGAGAGAGAGAGAGAGAGAGAGAGAGAGAGAGAGAGAGAGAGAGAGAGAGAGAGAAACCTTTATTTTACAAGAGAGATAGAGTCATTCAGCAGAGAAGAAGAGAGAGAAATAGAGAGAGAGATCACCATAGAGAGAGAGAAACAAACAGAGAGAGAGAAAAAATAGAGAGAAATAGAAAGAGAACGCATCTGATAACTTCTCTCTATTATCATCTCATCTTAGTATGTTGTTAAATATTAAATCTCCACCCGCTTGACTACACTCAGCCTCCCCATGGCACCACCTATCCTGAAAAACCCCCAGGTCCTGTATCCAACTATTGTACTCAAAGTCAATAGAAACTTGATCTGAAGGAGGCACTGGAACCACCTATAAATCCACAACATGAGAGACAGAGCAACCTCCACTACAGCAGAGTTATGCAGCTATTGCTGCAACACCAAGGACCCTGGCCAGTTCTGAGATGGGAGAAATACGGCAACTCCTCAACATAATCAGCAGAATAATTGGCAAATTATAAATGTATATGTATAATAAATATTCTACAATTATATTTTAATTATTTATTAAATATAATTTAACTAATAATTAAATTAGTTGATAGTTTGTCATTATGCCCTATTCTATGCAATCATTTATTGTTTATGTAATGAGATCACTTGCAATTAGCAGTTGGAACAATCAGGGCTTTTGTTCTTCAGTGTATGGGCTGAAGAGCACAAATCCAGATTTTATCAGTAGCATAAAATATATAGATATTTTAACCCTCCAGGAGACATGGTGCATAGAGATGTATCAACTTACTGTCCCTTAGGCTACAGAGAAATAGTATTGCCATCCCTCAAGCACAGCAATGTCCAGCCTGCCAGAGATTCTGGGGGCATTATAATATGGTACAAGTAGGAGCTTGCAGACTCAATGAAAATAATCAAAATAGCAGACTTGCATATCTGGCTAAAAATAAGGAATGTCACATACCTCCAAATCTCACCTATTCCTATGTACAGCATATATACACCCTCTGAATCCCTTTATTACTCAGAGGACATGTTCCTAAATCTCTACACGGTAATCTGCAACTCCCAGGCCCAGGGGAAGGTACTCCTATGTGGAGATTTTAACTCCAGGACAGGTAAACAACTTGACTTTAGTCCTTGGGAAATTGGGAATTTGTCATATATTTGGAGCAACTAATCCGTGTCACTCAATAAATTTATCCTTGAAAAATAATTATGACAGAGTAATTAATAAAAATGGTAAGGCACTGTTGAATCTCTGTCAAAGTCTTGGTTTCTATATAATAAATGGCATGATCAGAGAGGACTCTTTAGGTAGATATACTGTACATACAGTTCAGCTCTTGGTAACAGTGTAGTTAACTATGCCATCACGGACCTAAACCCCTCCTCCATAAATGCATTTACTGTCAGACCACAAACACCCTTATCAGATCACAGTCAGATCACTGAGTTCATAAAGAGAACGCAGCAGTGCAACACACATATATAACCTCAATCCTTTCTACAGATGGGCTCCAAACAGCACACAATTATACAAAGAGGCAATTGGCAGTGATTAAATAAAAATTCTAATACAAATATTTCAAAACACACAGTATCAACCCTCAAAATAAGGTGTAGACCTGGCCATAAATTATTTGAATCATTTTTTTAAGTAGCTAAAAAAGTTAAAAACCACAAATATGAAAAATGATAATAAGAATGTAATGAAAAATGGTTTGATGAGTAATGTAAAACTATGAGAAAAAAGCTGAGAACCAAAAACATAAAAATCCCAAAAACCAAGATTTATGCCTAAGATACTGTGAAACACTCAAACAATATAAACAAACAATTAAAAATAAAAGACTGGAACACATCAGCACGCAACTAAACGGAAATGAACAGTCAATAAACCAAACATGGAAACAACTACGGCACACAGTGCTGTACATAAACATCTTATAGATAAACCTGGTTCTTATGTAGTACCACTGTTTATAGATTCTCAATAATGTTTAGCCTGGTTTACTATGGGTGTAAACCCCAAGTTTTTTGCTGAGAATTTAAAGGATATGCCCCCAGCAGTGTCTGCAGGAACACAGGCACACCACTAGGTTGTGCTCTATTAGCCTGGCCACTGGTGCTTATCCCTCAAGGAGATTAAGCCCCTACAGAATGCAGGTGCACACTTCGGCCACAAGGTGGAGAAAACCCCTTCACTTTCTCAGACATAAGAACTGTTTTGCTGCACTGAAAATAGGAAATGAGAATGCTGTGAGTGAGATGGTATTAAAAACCTGAGATTTGACATTTGCACATATCTCAAGTGGAGTACAGACACAGATCTATTCAAAATGTAATCAGCCTTACCAGTGTCTACTTTCTACAGAAACTGAGAGCATTAGAAGTAGACTGGAACACCAAGCGTGTTTATTGCAGTTCAGTACTAAGACTTTTCACCTTCTGTTGCATTTCCTGGCTGAATGGTCACTCAGACATGAATCTCAGTAAACTCCTGTGCATCGTAAAACGCTGGCTCCTCAAAAGACACAGACGAGCAACAGGAGACCATTCTTCCTACCAAGCTCAGTGCATCTTTATAAGAACTCATTTATCAGTGAAAAAGGAGATTTATCTGGAATGCATTTTAACCATTTAATGATATTAAGTACAGCCCTGGGCGTATGTAGATGTACATTATACTGTTTTAATATTTTACATTAGTGACGATGTTGTTATGCACTTATTGTACATTACTTTGAATAAAAGTTTCTTCCAATTAAATGTCATATAATGCTTTCAGTGAAATGGTATGTTTCCACAATGAGGATTAAACATGAATTTGAAATGTTAGCTTATATATATATTTTATTATTTGACGCTCAGCTCTACAAAATTCCTGTTTAACAATCACTTTTATACTTTTAGCGTTCATCCTATGGAGTATGTCCTCCTTAAATTTTTCCCGTGAAATTTCAATAATTATTTAATTTGAAAAATTTGCATGTTTTTAAATTGATAGTAAAATATTGCATGAAAAAGACCACATATTCAAACTTATGTGAGTTTCAAATAAAATAATATTTTCCATTTGCAGCCGTAAGCAGCGGTGGAGAATATTATCTGATCAGAGTGTGTTATTTTAAGATTTACACAGGAAGTCTGACTCTGGCTCATCGTTGCTTCAGTCTTACTTTTGAAGTTGAGGTTTGAGCAGGTGTTACCACTGATGCACTAACATGTGCCAAGTTTTTTTTTTTTTTCTTTTTAAAGTTGCTGTAATAAGTTTCATGAGATGAGAGCATTTTAATAAGTGCAATATATTATTAATGTGCTGCCATAAAGGCATCAAATGTATCACTGATGAGAGTACGTCACATTTCCGTTGTGCCTTCCGTTATAACGCACTAGACGGAAGAGTTCTTATAAAAATACACTAATAAAAAGCAACTTGCAACTACAAAAAGTGAAAATATTAATTAGGCCAACTTATGATATAAATATCACACAAACATCAGGTATTTCTGGGAACGCCAACTAATACCTGGACTGTTTCATGACTATCAGGTGCCAAATTACATAGACACGGAAACGATAAAAACAATATTTGAAAAAGATCTTTATATTCACATATATTTATATTTACTAAAACACAAACATGATCAAACAAAAAACATTATCTTGGCTGGATTATTCAAATATCATGTTTTATATACCAGTGAATCAAATACAGAAACATTTCCTAAATAATTAATAATAAAATTTGTTTCATGAAAGCTTCATGAATGATGCAGAGAAATATTACTACAGTAAACTCTGGTGTTTAGAGACGGCCTGGAGCCCTGCCCGGAGAGCTGCCCCTCTGACCCCTTGGCCCTGACCCCCAGTCTCTGAGCCCTGACTGGGTGTGGAGAAACTGGAGAGGAGGATAAAGCTGGTACTCACTGACTGTGGAGAGCAGGAGCAGGGAGGAGAAAAAGAGAAAGAACAGACATCTCTCCATCTTCAGCGCGTACGAACCAAACCTTCCTCAGAGCAGAGTGGGTGCCCTGCGCACACACCCGGCCCCCCTCTGAGAGAGCACACTCTTTCCCCCCCACCAATCACACTCACTGCTGCCTTATAAGAGCACTGCAGGAACACTTGAAACAGCCACAGTGACAAATCAGCGCACGCCATTTACATTTTCTCCATATATTCCAACTCTGCATCACTGCCGGCTGTCAGGACTCCTCCCACCAGAAGACCCCGCCCCTGTGACGCACTGCACTGACAGACAGAAGAAAGCGGCTCGTTTCTAAAAAGGATGGAGTTTTCAGTGCAGTGTTTGGCTGTGCAGTCTGAAACCCAGTGCAGTCTTGGGCCTTCAGGAAAAACAAAAACCTGGCGAGAGAGAAATGGGGGGTGGACCATTGGAAAGAATTGATCATTTAGTCCACCCCCCAGAGAGACACCCATCCATCACACATCCACCACGTACAGTTGAAACAGCAAAGATTTAGATTTTCATTTGGACTTTTGCAAATTGATCATAACTGTTATGAAAATTGTGTATTTTCAGATTTTAATGTTTTTGTATGAGGTCTGTTCAGGTGATGATTTTTTAATGTGTAAGAATTTTAAAAAACCAATAAAGACAACGTGCAGCCTGAAGCCCTATGCAGCAAAGCCCTGATGCATTTTGTTTAAAAAATGATAATATTCCTGATACATTTTCAGTGTAAATGCAAATTACATTACATTTACATTACAGGCATTTAGCAGACGCTCTTATCTAGAGCGACGTACAACAAGTGCATCAGTTCAAGGTGCAGAGGTGCAGAAAAACACACTAGAGTGAAGTAAAGATCGTAGTGCCAGAAGTGACCACAGAGATCAGGACTCCAACCCTGTAGGGTAACCTGTTCAGCAAACAAACACACAATCCTGCCAAGTACAAAACTAGCACTGAAATCACGTTTGCCTAATCTGAATCAGACAAAACAATCCTGCCAAATACAAAACTAACGTGATCGCATTAGCCTAACTAGGTACATTGAGCTAAACTAGAGGCTAGGGAGGGGTGGGGAGAGGTGCAGCCTGAAAAGATGAGTCTTTAGTCTGCGCGTGAAGGTAGTCAGATTCTCTGCTGTTCTGACCGCCATGGGAAGGTCATTCCACCGGCGAGGGGCCAGGACAGACAGCAGAAGGGAGCGGGAAGTACAGACACAAAGAGGGGGAGGTGCCAAGCGTCCAGAGGTGGCAGAACGGAGAGGTCTGGCTGGTGTGTAGGGTCTGATGATTCTCTGGATGTATCCTGGTGCTGACCCCTTAGCTGCCTGGTATGCAAGCACCAAAGTCTTAAATTTGATGCGAGCCATAACAGGCAGCCAGTGGAGGTCAGTGAGCAGGGGGGTGACATGGGAATGTCTGGGGAGGTTGTAGACCAGACGAGCTGCAGCATTCTGGATGAGCTGCAGGGGTCTGATGGCAGATGCTGGCAGACCAGCCAGCAGCGAGTTGCAGTAGTCCAGGCGGGACAGGACCATCACTTGAACCAGGAGCTGGGTTGCGTAGGTGGTGAGGAAGGGACGGATTCTCCGGATGTTGTACAGGAAGAACCTGCACGTTCGACTCACCGCTGCAATGTTCTGGGAGAGGGACAGTCTGTTGTCCATCACCACTCCGAGGTTTTTGGTAGTGGGTGATGATGACACCACGGTGTCCCCTAGGGAAATAGAAAAGTCAAGGAGGTTAGAGGATGGAGCAGGGATGAAGATCATCTCTGTCTTACCTGGGTTCAGCTTAAGATGGTGGTTATCCATCCAGCTCAGGATGTCCCTCAGGCAAGCAGAGATGTGAGCAGAGACCTGTGTGTCAGAGGGGGGGAAGGAGAGAAAGAGTTGGGTGTCATCGGCATAACAATGATAAGACAGACCATGGGCAGAGATTACAGGACCAAGAGATTGGGTGTACAGGGAGAACAGGAGGGGACCAAGGACTGAGCCCTGGGGAACTCCTGTGGCAAGGGGGCGAGGTGCCGATACTGCACCGGCCCAGGCGACTTGGAAGGAGCGACCGGAGAGGTAGGACTCGATCCAGTCTAGTGCTGTGCCACAGATCCCCATAGCTGCCAGGGAGGACAGGAGGATGAGGTGGTTGACTGTGTCGAAGGCAGCAGAAAGGTCTAGGAGTATCAGGACGGATGAACGGGAGGCTGCTTGTGCGGCGTGAAGCGACTCACTGACCGAGAGGAGTGCGGTCTCTGTCGAGTGGCCAGGTCTGAAGCCGGACCGGTGGAGGTCTAGGAGGTTGTTCAGCAAGAGAAAAGAGGAGAGTTGGTTAGAAGCAGCTCGTTCAATTGTTTTGGATAAAAAGGGGAGAAGAGAAACAGCACGGTAGTTCTGGATGACGGAGGGATCCAGAGTGGGCTTCTTCAGCAGTGGGGTGATGTGGGCCAGCTTGAAGGAAGAGGGGAAACATCCAGAAGACAAGGAGGAGTTCACAAGGGAGGTGACAAACGGGAGGATGTCAGGTGTGAAAGTCTGGAGGAGAGAGGAAGGGATAGGGTCAAGAGCACAGGTGGTAGTGCGGTGGGAGAGTAGGAGCTGGGAAACATCAGAGTCAGTGAGGGGAGAGAAAGTGGAGAAACAAGGGGAGGGAACAGAGAGGGGGGAGTGGGAAGGGGGTGGCAGTGGACATGAAGGAGCTGCGGATGTCTGCAATCTTCTCATCGAAGAAAACCACGAAGTCATCTGCAGCGAGGGAGGACTGAGGTGGGGGAGGAGGAGTGCTGAGGAGAGAAGAGAAAATGGAGAACAGATGATGAGGGTTAGAGGCAGATTTATGAATTCTTGTTTGATAATAATTAATTTTAGCAGAGGTTACAGCAGTAGAAAATGCAGCTAGCAGAGACTGGTAGGCAGACAGGTCAGATTGAGCCATGGATTTCCTCCACTTCCTCTCCGCTGCACGTAGGCTGGCCCGGTTGTTCGGAGGGGGTCAGTCATCCACGGACTGGGAGGGGACGAGCGTGCCGGCCTGGAGACTAGAGGACAGAGAGAGTCAAGTGCTGAGGAGAGCGAGGAAGACAGAGCGGAGGATGCAGAGTCAGTGGGAAGGTTGGAGAAGGATTCAAGAGGGGGGAGTGAAGCAGTGACACTAGAAGCGAGAGAGGAGGGAGAGAGGGAGCGGAGGTTACGGCGGACCATGACAGTAGGAGTGGATGGAGGGGAGGGAGGGCGGGAGGGGAGCAAGAGGGAGGGAGAAGGAAATGAAGTGGTGGTCAGACTGGTGCAGAGGGGTCACCGTGGGATCGGAGGAGGAGCAATCCCTCAGGATGACCAGGTCTAGGAGGTGCACAAAGCAAGTAAAAGACATGAAAACAGGATGTAATAACACAGCGAAAGACTGAATTTTAGTGAAAATAAGCATTAAAGGTTTAAAAAGAATAATTATGACAAGGATGGTCAAACAAAAAAGTGTCAAGGTGGGCAACCCAGCAGACTCACAACCTCTTGTTACGTCCTCTGCCTCTGCTGGTCTGGGTAGTGCAGGTGGAGGTAATTACCTAACTGCCTAATCGCTTGATTGCCTCCACCTGCCTGTGGCCCAATATAAGCCCAGTAGTATGAGGCAGGGGACAGTTTCTTTTGGGGCTTTTGTGTTTGTGGTTTGGGTAGAGAGTCTTTCTTTGAGATCTTCTTTCGCGTTCCTTTTGTGTGTGGTTTGTGGTTTGATTTATGGTTTTGGGTTTGTAGTTTTTGTGAAGATCGTTTTGTTTGAACTTTGTGAGTTTTCCTTCGTTTCGTTTGTGATTAGTTTGTTATTCTGATAAATGTCTGGGTTTGTGTTTTTAAATCAGTTCTTTGATTGTGTTGTTGGGAAATTAGACTTGTTACAGCTTTTCGAGCCAGGCCGTAACACCTCTACACTCATTTTAACAGGAAAAATTAGGATTTTAGTTTTTCTTTCCATGGAGAAATGTACGTTCTACAACAAGACATTTGTTAATAGTGCAACATTTAACAAAATATAAGACTTCTATGGGTTCATAGTGAAACATTTAACACACAAAGCCAGTGCTGTGTTAAAGTAATGAACTCAAAGATTTTCATTAAAATAAATGTCTGTTAAGTCACTATCTATCGCCGAATTAGGTAACACAATGGCGATTGAGCCTATTTTTATATTAATTTATATTATTATTATAATAATTTATGATTAAAGAACTGGGTGTCTGTGGCGACATTCCCGGGAAAAAATCACAAGCGGCGCACAGTTAGTGACGCGTTTTCCATCACCCAGCAGTGGTTGGTCTGCCAGAGAGGGTAGACGGAGCTAACGCAACAGGCTCGCTCTTCAACTCACTTGTGTGTGAGTGGCGTACTGTTTTTTCCAGTGTCTGCTAGCGTTACGATAACAGAGAAAGGGGGGGTTATGGAACCCTAAAAAGTTTTTGTGTAACATGAGAGGTCATATTATTAGTTGATGTAGATTTTGTATTACATTTGATGACAATGCAACGTTACTAAATTACATAGCCTAGCTATTTGCACAGCTAGCTACCGGACCATGTCAAGAAAGGCAACATTAGTTCAGGCAAAGTTGCGCACAGTAGCCATCTCTCATATCAGGTAACGTTGCGTTAGTTAGCTAGCTAATGTAATTAACACAATCTAATGTCAGCTAACAATTAGAAAAAACGCTAGCTAATGCTACTGACTGGTACCGACCTCGCAAAACGTCTCTCAAATGCAATGCTACCTTGTTGCAACGTTGCAATGTAGCTAACTAAAGGTCAGTTCAGATCAATGATTCGCAACGAGACTGGATGCAACTTGCAAAATTCCAAGACGTCTGATTGTAAACGTTCTAACTGCACTTGGCGATTTGACAAGGTGGGTCTTTTGAGACCCCAGGCAACGGCTTCAGACGCTCTGCAACTAACCAGTTCACACTGCTGCAATTTTCTCTGCAACATTCTAAAACCGTTTCGTCTCGTTGCGAATCATTGATCTGAATTAGCCTTAACTTTACCGTTACTTACATTTCCATCAAGTTCATCAGTATATTATAGGCTAATAATCGGAATAAAGTCGTCTTTACACAGAGCATTAACCCGGGGTATAGGTGGTGCAGACCTGGGACTGATTTCTGTATAAAGATGTCAAGCCAGAGAAAACGAAATAAAAGAACACGGCAGTATGGATTAGCATTGTTATTATTTTATTACGCTTCCTCATATGTTCCTTCAGCCTTGCCCTTTTTTGGTGAAATCTCCTTTGTTTTTATTTTATTATTCTTTATCTGATTGGTAATTCAACACCCAGCTCAGCTTTATTCTCGAACATTTTAGCTAGCAAAACCAGAAACACCAGGAGTAACATTTTGCAAGGCAGTTGTTTCAAAAATATCACAATCATTCACGAGAAAGACTGTTTATTGTGCACGAAATACATAATTGCACGAGCCACAGAGAATACCGCAAATTCTTCTCTGCAGTGTAAAGATGTTCATACCGGGCAAAAGGTGGATAAAGAACGTCTGTGGAAATTGATCATCACTAATTCTACCCCAGGTCTGCTACAGCATTTTAACCCAGCTCGGCAGTGTAAAGACAGCTTAAGTTAGCCTAATGTTAGACAATGAATGAGTATGTACATAACGTTACTTTTATAACAACCATTTTTTATTCAGTAAATAGTGTTATAGTTGGCGCGGCCCAGGTGCAAACTGACTGACGTCACACAGGCGACACTGGTTGGATCCGGTTGGATCTCTGGGAAGTGAGGTGCAAAAACACACCTGCAATTACTGCTTTTCGCCATTGGTACCGCCAAAGAGAACGAAACGGAAATCTTCGAGATTGTAACTTTAACAGTGAAATCTTACCAGAGGGTCTGTCCCAGGTGGAGCAGCAGTGGCAGACTGGGGAGGAGTGCTCTGTTTGGTGGGGGTACTGGGGACAGGCCTCAGGGCTGCAGGGTGGGTGGGTGATTTACCTGATGGTGCTGCAGGATGATGGGCCCGTTGGGTCCCTGTCCTCCACATCTTCAAATCCCTCATCCTCCA
Source organism: Anguilla japonica (assembly GCA_025169545.1). NCBI lineage: Eukaryota > Metazoa > Chordata > Actinopteri > Anguilliformes > Anguillidae > Anguilla > Anguilla japonica. The sequence goes on from CM045884.1 coordinate 74,693,249, forward strand.
CGTGCAGCTCTTCCTCGTGAGGAGTCCAAGCTGGTCCCGCAGCACTCAGACTGAGAACGCGGCCACTCCCCCCGTTCAGCTCTCCTGCAGCGCACTGACGCACAGCACGCGCATTATTCCGCTCGCCGCACTGTTCATCATACCGCTGCATCTTTCCAATGATTAACATAAGCATCGTACCGACGGACGTTACCAATTCAGCTGATTTAATCAATTAATCAGCTTTTAATGTACACTATGCTCTATTACTCACTCAGAGGAGGTCTCAGATACTTGACAGATAACAATCTGTGTGCTTTGTCACAATGCTTAATGAATGAGCTACAATAGCTTTTATATTTACACCCAAAAATCCTACGTATGGAAAAATAAATATTTATAGCCACTTAGCAGACATTCTAAATACATCACATTGCGTCACATTTTTCTTTAAAATAAAATAAAGGTGGCTAACATTTCAGCTAATAACCGTTCCAACTGAGTTATTGTCAAGGACAACTTAAATTCAACAAGCTAACTTGAGCAGTAGGCATTTTATCCTCATTATCCTTCTTCACCACGACGGCAAACGTGAACTTTCACCACAAAGAAATATTTGCTGAAATACTTACGGATCAGTGGACATCGATTACTTGTATCGTTGCAAAATACATAATGAAAAAATTCATAAAATTTTGACACTAGCTTCACGGAGCTGTACTCACAGCCTTCCCGGAAGTCTTGTTCAACTTTACCGCCGTCGAACAGTAATGACGTCATTGGGTAAAGAAAAGCTGAGCACCGATTGGCCAGGCCAGTGAAAGGAAAATGAAGAAAAGGCTGCAGACTACACGTTTCCGAAGAAGTTCAGTGCAGTTATTTGACATAAAGCACTAACTGTTTAATACTTCATCACAACTACAGTCCTTTCTAAAACGATAGTGCTTTTAAGAAAATAGGCCCTACGTAAATATTGACCATATAGTTTAAAACTACGGTGAGGATCTGTTGAGCTCGTGCTGAGAGCCTCCAAAAGTCTGTCTATGGTTTTCGGCCTTGGTAACAAATGCAGTCTTGTTTCAGAACACATCGTGCTACAGTTTGTGTCATAGACATATTGGGATGGCAGGTATGCCATCCCGCCAAGTTACGCCTTGGCGGGGGCATGCCCCATACCTATACAGCACCGAGAGTTTGGCACTTTTCAGGGTTCCCCACAGAAATAACCACAACAGCCACAGACACTCAGCCCTTAAAAAGATTCTGTACATTCTGACCCCATTTCAACAGACAGATTTCATAAACAACTTCACATGTCCACACAATAAAGCCCCAAACTAAGGAGATTTTGTGTTTTTCCTTCTTCTTCTTCTTCTTCTTCTTCTTCTTCTCATTATTATTTTTCCTGCCGCCTATCCCACTAACAACATGTCTCCCCATTGGACATTTTACCGACACCAGCCAAATCTTCACCTACACTACCCAATCAAAAACTTGCATACACACGCAAAATACCCATACCTTTTTACTCTGAAACATTTCCAGTTTAAACAGCTAGTCTGCCTGTGGCCTAGTGGGCAAGGTCCAGTTTTTGGCAAGTGACTTGAAAGAATTGAGGAAATATTGGGTAGCATTGCTTTGGAATACATCTTATTTCATTTCGGTGAGGCAAGATAGCCTATATTGTTTGTAGTACGGTAACTTGGCGTCATTTCTATATCAATAGTTTTAATGGCAGGCCTATATTTTGGCAGTCTGAATGAATGAGTTATAGACGGTGTATGTCTTGTATGTGTGAGTAACTTGGCATTTTTGTACGTTGAAAACGTGTTTTTTTATGAGATATACATAGACGCCGCATTGGCCTTTGGGTCGTACGTCGACTTCGAGTCGTTTTTATATTCAAGGGTTTATGGTCTACGTGGAGTACAAAAAAAGTTTTATCTCCAGTTACTTAGAATCGCGATAGTTAGGCTATAATCGCTGCTAGACGCTCAAGAGAGGAGTGTGTATCAACGGTTTACATGAACTGAATTACTTACGTGGTGGAAAATAATTAATTGTCATAAGGAATTGCCACAGTTAATTTTTACCTGGCAAGCTGGCTAGAAAGTAATAAATGCATTGCTAGCTAACTTGAGTAGGATTGTAAGCATCAAATAACCTTGATTGTAAGGCTAGCTTTGCTTGTTAGCTACCTACCAATGTTTTCTTGCCTGTCGTGTTTTGATTTTGAACGAATTAAACTGAACATAACCACAATAATTTTAACCTGAAAAGCTGGCTAGAAAGTAATTACTGTATTATTAACTTTAGCTGAAACGTTTTTCATTAGAACAAGCTTGATTTCTTGTTATTTGCTTGCTAGCTAACATGAGTAGGATTGCAAGCATCATTTATCATTTATGAAGGCTAGCTTTGCTTCCCACGCGAGCGCGCGATCAAAGCACAGAAACCACGCGAGCGTCTCTTACCCGCAGCTCCTCTGCAGAGGAGAGAGAAGCTTGTCACTCAAATGCAGATGAATGAGACGTACACGATAACCAGTACAACTTCCGGCAGCTGTGTTTACGTTCGGATACTCTGCGATACTGGAGGGGGTTGAAGTCCCTCTGCAAGCTCCTCAGTGTCACAGTTAAATGTTTCACTTTGGCAGCTCTTCAGGTCAGGTTAGGTCATGTGGGCCTATCAGAGTCATGCTGATTTCTCTCAGAAAGTACACCTCAGGCAACATATTCCGTGTGTAAATTATATTTCAGTTAATATTTCATACTTATTTAGGAGTTCAAAGAAAGTTACAGCATCCACTTTGGGGGTTCCACTTATAAGTTTCAGATATTGTGTTTCAACACAATATCTTTAAACAGTGTTTAGGAGAGGGAGCTTGTTGGTATCTGGGGGCCATTTTGTGGTTGATTATGAGACTTGTTGACCTCAAAATGCAACTAAACTCAAACTGTGATCACTGGGCTCTTCTTCCTCCCTCATCATCTTCCTCACTGTGTGGGGGGACCACATGTGTCCGACCTCTGCCACCTTGTTTGAGAGGAAGGTTGCTGACATCTGCAATTCTTTCAAGATGGAGTCCTCAGACACATTAGGCAATCCTCTCCCCAGACAACCCTCCCCCTCTCCCCACTCCCCCCAATCACACAGACGAGACAAACAGCAGGAGGACTCGGTGACTCAAGCATGATGTCAGAGGAAAGGGAATATTCACACTGCATTTTGCTCCAGAGCTGAACCTCTCCGGGGTCAAACACCTATCATCTGGAGGCCTGGATGGGTGACCTCGCTCTTCTGAACCATGTATTAAATTAATATACACGGGCAGTCTATTTTACCATAGTTTAATACCTCAGGCAATAATCTGCCCAAACACTGATTATTTGCTTTGACAGATTCCCCATTAGCTCCCTATTGCCATTTAGCTCATCTTTAACTATTGATAGCAAGCTAGTCAGTGGAGGATGGGCTCTTCCTCTGTGGACTGGTTCCACCTATGATGTTTTCACACTGGGAATCTTCTTATAATCATTGTTTCAGTCTTTTTTTTTTTTACCCCACTTGCTCTTAGTTTTGGCTGACAGTGAAACATGACCTCTGCTGACCTCATCTGGACACAGGTATGTACTGCATCAGCCAAGACAGGGCAGCCGACAGCAGGACATATCATACAGACATAGAGACTTAAACATTAAAACCAGGAGAGGCGAGTTTAAGGTTATTCATCCGTGCAGTTTATTTATTTAATTAGTGGCCTCTCATTGCTCTCCTACATTCTGTTCTGTCTTGTAGGAGGGTATAGTTAAATGACAAAAGCCACACATTAACACAGACAGTGGTGGTATGGTCATTGGCCACAGGTGTCTCTCTCACCTGGAGGTCCAGGTACCACAAACATCTGACCACCAACTCATCCTCTACATCTGAGTGATTACACACCTTTAATTCCCCACACGCTGATTCCCCAGGTTGTCACTGCAAAAGAGAACTCACTTAACTGTCTGATTAAATAAAGATTATTAGATTTTCAAAAGGGGTAAGATGAGAACATCTGTATTATGGCATTGGGGCAATAGTGTATAGTGAAATTGGGACAGTTGGGGCAATATCCCTGTGACTGGGAATGGGAGATGCAGACAGGACGTGTTGGTGTTGTTAAGGTTTTGCATATTTTCACCACTAGGTGTCAGTAAAAATCCCAGTACAGTGAACATGTGGAAATGCCGGCCGTTGGGACAAAACCAGGCTTCTGTTGGCAAGCTCAGTATTAAAGCAGGTCAAGAGAATTTGTCCCATTAAATGCTGCAAATAATGATCAGAATAAACAAGAGTAGCGCTGTCTTCTAGCTTTATTGGGCTGGAACGGCAGGAGTAGCGAGGGGAACCGGGCGAGCGCGCGTGGAATGTTGAGCACGGAATTGAATATAAACCGCCAGAGATGCCGGAGTGTTCACTGAGAGAATTAATTGAGGGGAACGACTATAAAATAAAAGGGGGAAAGTACGATCTGTGAGGATAAAGAGATATGCCCAGAGGGATGGGACGGGGAGGGATTCTTAGAACGGCAATTAATTTAATTTTGGTTTAGTTTTAAGAAACTTAGTTTTCCCCGGTGGTCTCCCACCCAAAGCCCACACTTGTGTAGCTTCAGCCATTCAGCAGGAGCAGGGTGCAGGGTGGTATGGCTGCTGTTCTGTTTCTCTTCCTCTATTTCAGTGTCATAAATCTGCAAACAATCTAAACTGTGTACTATACCTATCCCTGCATATTTTCAAATGAATGAACAAATACATTAATGTAGAATAGAAATAAAAGGAAATGAGAGAGCAAAGTTCAATCAGTCTTTCAGCTTTATTTAAAAATATCTTATTGACACACAGCTGTTAAAAATACTGGTATTGCTTAAGAAGGCTAAGAAATACATTGTGAGCATTTTAGCAAAATATAATATTTCATTTTTATAAAATCTTGTCTATGAAAAGCAGTATAATTCTCCAAGATCTAGCATCAAAATATATATATATAAAAAAGTAGTTAAAAAAATATTTTTTGTTAAAAAAAATTAAACTAATTTGAGAAGTAATGAAAGCAGTATGAAATAAGTAGTACTGAAATAGTTTTGAATAGTAACAAAGCAGCCAGTGGAGACTTACTGCCTTGTTCATCTTCTGCTCAGATGGAAAGATGAACAAACTCATCAGCTATGTGCAATAAAAGCATATTTAAAAATGTGATCTTGCAAATGAGCATGTTGGGATGCTGGATAAGTGCTGTCTGGCTACCCTTCCATGTGTCAATCAGAGAGCCAACATGGACAGCTCTGACCTGCACATGATGAACACAGCAGCCAAAACTGAAAGGGTTTGATGTAAATACAAACAAATCTAAAGCAAAAGCTTACACAGGCTAAAGCACAGTTTTCATTTTTACATTCCAAAAATTTTGATGCATTCATTTCATATTGAAGTGGCCAGTACTGACTTGATGTAGTTTGAGCTGTACATCATCATCTTGGTCAGAAAAAGTAACTGTCTCATTGTGTCAGTGAATGCAAGCTATTGTTCTTAATGTATACAAGTACCAGCATTTCCAGTGTCCTAATTTATGAATGAGCTAAGGAGTCCACAGTAAATAATTTCGGGTGAATTATAAATTCATGAATAACTGATCTAGTGGGATATGGTTTTATGACATTAAAACATTTTGCTTCAGATGTGTAGGATAAAGGAGTCCATGTAAGTTCTTCTATCCAAACTTGTGGGTGGACACTTCCAAAGTTAAAACTGTCAATCTCACAGTGCTCCTCCTCTTTCAGGAGGCTACTCCCCCACGTCATCATAGTCCATCCCACTGGGAGCTGGAGGGCTTTCAGCCAGAACACTCTCCCCTACAGGGATGGATCAGGAGACAGACAGACACAGTCAGGGAAAGGCTCATTTTCACCAAATACCTGCTGTGATCTTGTAATTCTATACTGAAAGAAAAAGTTTCAATCAAAATATTTTCATAGGGTCATGTCTACACTAAAATATCCACTCTCAGAAAAGTTTGCAGGTGGAATGGAATGTGCATATTCTCATAATTGCCCATGAAGCAATCTGGAAAAATGACTTCCAAGAACCGGTATATTAAATATAATGGGATGGATTGATGATTTTTTATTAAACCACAAAAGCTTGTACCTATTCATGTTATACAGAGTGATTCACTTTGTACAGACTCACCCACTTGAATCCAGTCCAGAGTCACGGCATCATCATAATTCTCCTCTGTGTCTGTCACATGATCCCCTGTAACAAACCACACAGACAGGAAGTAGCCCATGGCAATGATTTTCACAAATTACACAGACAGGAAGTACAAATGATATAGACAGGAAGTAACGATTTTCAACACAGGATAGTGTCTTAATCTATAAAATTCATTAAATAGAATAATAAACATAATCTAAAATATAAATATTATATTAATAATGAATAAATCACATGATTGCAGCCAGAGACACAGAAAAGCACCTGAGCAGAACTCAGTGAATTCAGTGACAGACATTGTGTTTCACTCCAACATTCTGTCTGTAAAGAGAAACTCAACCTGGAAAAGCGTCTGGGCCCGGCTGCATAGTGATGACATCATCATAGTGCTCTGGTGCATCTCCCTCCACCAGCTCCCCTTAAACAGACAGAGAGAAGCAGCAGCAGTGCTGGTTAAACTGGGCACACTGGTTATAGTGCTCATAATGGCTATATTGGTTTTGGTGGTTATACTGGTTACACTAATTATCGGGGCAACAACTTTAAAAGTAATTTCCATGTCTAAGACTGGACAACAAAACAAGTCAACTGCAAGAAATGTTCTATGTAATGAAATAATTCCATTAATGCACGTTTTATTCATCTAAAAAGGCCAAGGGAGATTGGAAAATTAACACAAAAAACTAAGTACAGCATATAATAATGAATGCAATTAAATGTATTCATGAGGAGAAAATATTGAATCATCCACCAACCAATCAAAACACTCACCTTCCACACTGTCTGGATGCTTATCCGCTGGGATGACATCATCATAGTTCTCCGGTGTGTCCTCCATCACCAGGTCCCCTGAAAGCAAGGAGACTTCTAGGGACTTGTGGCTGAATCTCAGGACTGTCACACAGCAGGACAGTGGGGCCCTTCAGAGCAGCACTGAATAACACTTCAGCTAGCTGTGTTTGCACACTGCAGTCACGGCTGCCTGACAGTGTGGGGACAGTCTAACTGACCCCATATTTAATCCTTGGTATGTGGGTGCTGGGGAATCCACACCACTGAGTCCCACAGGAACCAACCTGACCCGGTGGTAACAGAGAGACAGAACACAGAGGAGGGCAGCTCCACCTGCTGGAAGACGTCTGTAACTACCTAGAAATCTACGAGGCCTGAAGGGCACTATTTCAGTGCTCCTGTGGGGTAGAAGTAGCGGATTAACAGTCTATCCCCATGTACCCATAACGGCTGTTTTAATAAATATATGTCATGATTAAACACCATATCTACAATATGATTATATTACAGGCATTTACCAGACACTCTTATTCAGCCATAACTTAAACAGCTTTTTCATTACATAGTATCCATTTATACAGCTGGATGTATTGTGAAGCAATTCAGATTAAGTACCTTGCAGTGTCCTTTCAGGGAAATTGAACCTGCAACCTTGAGCCCAGTTCTCTCACCATTTTACTACACAGCTGTCCTGTTCACAGCCAGTGATCCTGTTACATAAGCCACTGAAACTCTGAGGAGCACTCAGGAGTTCCACCCCTCCCAAAATCACCCTGGAGCCACAGCACCACCACCTACACCCACTGAGAGCTCCACAGAGCTCCGCCCCCTTACCTGAGAAGGAGTGTCCCTCATCGTCCCCCACGTCTTCATACCCAGAGGGCGGATCCTCTGATAGGCCACTCCCTGTGAACAGGAGAGAGGGTGTGTCCCGACCCCGCCCACACCACACATGCTCTGAGGAGGTCTTCCACAGAGTGTTTAAGACTTTACTGTGAAGCACGAGGAGGACAGATCAGATTCACTCACCCCACCGGGGGGCGCTGTAGGTTCCCCCTCTAGCCAGTTTGTACTCGATCTCCTCGTAGACGGCTTCGTGCAGAGGGGCGTGGTCCCATTCAGACAGGGCTGTGTGAGCAGAGACAGAGAATCACAGAGTCAGAGTCTCCTCTCAGAGAGCACATCTCTCTCTGCATGAGCAGCAGAGGTACAGCACACAGCTACTGTCATACACCAGCCACCTGTCAGAGACCAGGCCCCTGTAGGACTGCTGATCTGAGATCAGCCTACCCTTTTATCACATAATGGATAACTTATCCATGCAGACTGCAGGTATGTGATCGACCACAGGGGGGCGCTGGTGCACAAAAAGACAAGGTCAGCATGCCAACCAAATCCCTCCCTCGGGAACACTGCAGCCAATCACGCGTCACCCGGCAGTCTCCTTGCTTTCAGGGGAGCTGGTGATGGAGGACTCGGCCCCACACTGCGGGGCCCACCCACACGCACTGGCGCAGGGTCTTAACTGGGCGAGCCTCCCATCAGCCCCCATTCAGAGCTGCGTGGTTAACCCACTGAGCTGATCACTGGAGAGGCTTCTTCAGTCACACTCGGCGTGTGATGGCGGTTCACCCAGCGCCCGTCCGCCCCCTACCTCTCTTCAGCGCTCTGTTCTGGAACAGCAGAACACCCAGCACTGCCAGCAGCAGGAACAACAGCGCCCCCATCACCAGGAAGGCCACTGCTGGGATAGACGGGCTGGGCGGAGCCTCCTTTGGTCCGGGCACTGGCTGTTTGAACACAACTGCAAAACGGGGAAGGCAAGGGGTTGGGCATCAGCAGAGAACATGGCACACTGCCACTACTCTACTTACACTGACCACTGAGCTGTGTTTCCACCTACAGTACTGTACTTATACAGCCAGCCATCCAGCGACCTATTAAAGCAGAGCAACTGTCTGCATTAAGCAAACTGAGTCATTCCACAAGATACCCACTACAACATAAAAAGGTGGCCTGAGAGCAAGTGCATGGTTAACTTTCCAGCGAGTAAACTTCAGTTAAGCCTGTGCTATCTGTACTAGAACGTGGGTGTTCTCTCTTCTCTGTTCAAGAACATTGGCTATTTAAATTAAGCAAACTGCTAGCTTGGTACCAGCATTCAGCAAGCTTAGAGAGCCACACCATGTTTATTGTTAGATAGAAACCTATAGGATTACATTCAGTCTTAATGCATTAATGCAGAGGTACTGTTGCCAACAGGCAAAAAACTGCAAGAAGCAGTTGTGTGTTAACACTCAAATACTGAGTGTTACTTAGCAACCTACCCAGACAAACAGCCACCACCATTTATATGGTGGAAATGCAATACAGAGCATTAATGGAAAAGCTAGTCCCAACAGCTGAAATTAGTTGTGAGGTCCTCTTTTCACTGTATAAATGACTCCTGGGGCAACTTTACCTGTCTGTGATTTTGGTTGTGTAGTCATTGCAGGAGTACCTAAAACAACAAAATTAAAATAAATTAAAATGCATTGTTTTCTTTATTGGGCATGAGAAAGGGTTTGTGTGATTGACAGGGCTCTGAGCTCAGCCTCAGGTTTTATCTCCCAAACTCTCTCCTACACCATCCAGAGGAGTCCGTACCTGCAGTGGAGCTGGACTCAGATAAAGGAACTGTAAAATAAAAATGAAGAGATTTGTTATTTATTCATTCACTTGTTCCACTTCCTGTTCTTGCCCACTGCTATTGGCTGTGACCCTGATGATGTCACATCCTCTCTGCTCGTTCCACTTCTGTAAGCTGCGCTGGATACGAGCTTCTGATCAATGTAAATGTAGTTCCAAAGCATCATGTTTTTTACTTGCATTATTAGTGAGCGCATGAATAAAGTAATCATCGAGCTGTAATGCAGGGTGGATCTTTAAGCTGCTCCTGGGGTTTAGGGTGTGTGTTTCTGTCAGGGCTCCAGTGATTAATCTTCTCAGAAGCTGGCAGTCAGCCTGAGGTGATCTGGAGTCGCAGGCTCACCTGTGCAGGTGACCCCAGCCTGGTTCTGGTGTGGGCAGCGGCTGTGCTGGTGTGGGCAGTCCCACAGGTGCATCTCAGTGCCCCTGCAGTTCACCTCAGTCAGCCAGAGGTCGTCCTTCCCCGTCCCAAATGTAGCATTACTATGAGCCTTTCCTGCTGACCCACAGCCCAGCTGTCTGCACACCACCTGGACGTCCATCGCGTCCCAGGAGTCTCCACACACCTTCCGCCAGGAGCCCTCGTGGAACACCTCCAGCCTCCCAGAGCACCCGCCTTCACCCCCCACCAGCCGGAGGGGCCAGTGACCTAGAGCAGGAGACACAGATGAGCTGAGCAGCCTCATTACGTTTAGCATCTCCTACAGACACATCTCCACTAACACCATGACTGACCTCATTACGTTTAGCATCTCCTACAGACACATCTCCACTAACACTATGACTGACCTCATTACGTTTAGCATCTCCTACAGACACATCTCCACTAACACATGACTCCATCTAACACTATGACTGACCTCATTACGTTTAGCATCTCCTACAGACACATCTCCACTAACACTATGACTGACCTCATTACGTTTAGCATCTCCTACAGACACATCTCCACTAACACTATGACTGACCTCATTACGTTTAGCATCTCCTACAGACACATCTCCACTAACACTATGACTGACCTCATTACGTTTAGCATCTCCTACACTACAGACACATCTCCACTAACACTATGACTGACCTCATTACGTTTAGCATCTCCTACACTACAGACACATCTCCACTAACACCATGACTGACCTCATTACGTTTAGCATCTCCTACAGACACATCTCCATTAACACCATGACTGACCTCATTACGTTTAGCATCTCCCACAGACACATCTGCCCTAATATTATGGCAGACCTCACGTAATGCTTTCTGCTTTGCCAAAGCAGAGTGGATTTGTGGCTGTGGATACAGCCTGCTCAACATTTGCATTACGTTCAGTAGACACTCTTATCCAGAGCGGCTTACCACAGGATTCAACCAAAAAAACGTACTTGTGCAAGCTCTCTGATTTGCTGCTGAGGAACATGACAATTTGCTTCGTGGAACTTGATCATCCTCTTCCCCTTTGATGTGAAGAGAAATAAATAAATAAATGAACTACAAATTTAAAAAAAATTTTAAAACACAAAGACAGAAACAGGTTCATTCCATATCAGAAAGAAACTGCACTACTTAGAGCTTCAAAAATCTCATTCATGGGGTTACACTAAAAACCTTTTAAAAATTCACAATAGTCCATAGTTTTACCAATTTAATGTTGCAACAACTAATAAGCTGACTTACATATTTACCAGTTTAGGGCAAATGACCTTCATTGATGATTTCATATCATCCTCCCCATCTCCATAAATGAGTCAGTTCTACTTGAAGGTTTAATTTTATTGTTTCTAACAGAAGTACCAGGGCCGGCCCTAGGAGTTTGGTGGCCCTAAGCAAATCTTTCTGAGCGGGGGGGGAGCTGTTGGATTCCGTCGAGCGGGGGGGGGGGGGGGGGGTTCACTTTGTAAAATCCTTCATACATTGCATTGTTGTGAAATGTTCGGGTGCCATTCTGTTTAAAATTTATACCACTAATTCTGCGATAGGGGATGAATAACGTAACTGCGAAAATAACGTTATTTACCTCAGATAAACATTGAATCGTGCACCCCCCCCCCCCCCCTCGTGGCCGTGTGGCCCCCCCCTAGCGGTTGTGGCCCTAAACAACCGCATAGACCATTTATGCCACGGGCCAGCCCTGAGAAGTACTAAAGTCTGCAGTAAGGAGAGTTTTATGCTGCTGTTCCCAATAGGAGTGATACTGTGTTTGCAGTCATGAGGTTTATTATACTGTTCCTAACAGGAGTAATTAAGTCTGCAGTTGAGTGAGGTTTACCTGTGCAGGTAAGTGAAGCCACGCTGGTTTGCCCGCAGGTATTCTCACCCCAAGGCTTTGATGGGCACTGCCACAGAGTGGAGTCATGTGGGCGACATTTGAAATGATCCAGCCAGTTTGGAGCTGATTCCAGTCTTGACCGTGTGTTAGACACAAATCCGCTCTTCCCACAGTTCAGCTCCTGACATATGAGAGTAGCCGTGTCTGTAGTCATTTTATTGAAGCACACGTTGCCCCAGGTGCCATTGTAGAAAACTTCCAAATTCCCAGAACAGCCCTCGGTCAGTCTCATCTCCTTGAATTCTACAACGTTAGAAATCTCTTAGGGACAAAATGGTTTAAAAATAAACAAAACCTTAAAATCTTGTGCCAGAAATTACAGAGGAGAAAGGTAAATGTATCAGATGCAGATATAAGTCAGGATGAAAAGCTGTGTGTTCTGTTAGCTACTGATCTCCTGAGATAAATCTCATCACTTTGAACACCTGAATTTACTGACCAATCAGGTATCATGTATTCACACCAAATTAGTGTCAGTGTAAAAGCAAGAACTTTAGATGTTCCAATGAGTTCCAAACCTGAACACACGACCCCCACGTCCTCCTTGTGTCCACAGTCAGTTTGTCCCCATCCGGCTGTGGGACAGTCCCACAGGGACGTCTCGTTCCCCACACAGCCCACCTCATCCAGCCAGATGGGTCCATTTCCTGGCCCAAAGAAGGAGGGTAGCGGGGCACTGAGGGCCGTCCCACACTGGAGCTGCCTGCACACCACCTGAGCATCCTCCAGGTCCCAGGAGTCATCACAAACTGTCCCCCAGGAGCCCCTGTGGAACACCTCCAACCGTCCCGCACAGTCCCCCCCTCCCCCCACCAGCCTGAGAGACCTGTGATCTGAGAGAGAGAGAGAGAGAGAGAGAGAGAGAGAGAGAGAGGGAGAGAGAGAAAAACAGAGAGAGAGAGGGAGAGAAAAACAGAGAGAGGGGGGAGAGAGAGGGGGGTGAGAAAGAGAGAAATAGAGAGAAGTTATCTGAGTTGTTACACAAGCTCTGTCTGTTTTAAATACTCTGATTCCTAATACTTTTTAAAAACCTTTAGGTTGAGTATACAATTTCCCCCCATGTCAAACAAGCAGCTAGAAACTGCAGAGAAGCTTCATTAGTAACCTGTACTCACTGGAACAGACGATGGACACCTGTTCCCTGGAGCTGCAGGTGAGTTTGTGTGGAGTGCTGCAGTTCCCCAGGTGAGCCTCTCTCCCGGAGCACTGAACCCCCATCAGACACTCCCCACTGCCCCCCGTCCCAGACGGAGAGGAGCTGTAGACCTGCACTGCAGAGCCACAGCCCAGCTGCCTGCAGGCCACCGAGGCCTCACTGAAGCTCCAGGACCCCCCCACTCTGCTCCAGGTCTGCTGGTAGTACACCTCCACCTGGCCCTCACACGCACCCTCTCCAGCCAGCCGCACCGTCCCGTCCAGAGCTGAGAGGGCAGAGCCTGAGGATCCCAAATGTATGAGGGTTAGAGTTAGTCTCCTCTGATAAACCCAGGTGTATTAGGGTTAGGGTTAGACTCCTCTGATGAACCCAAGTGTATTAGGGTTAGACTCCTCTGATAAACTTTGAACACTGCTGTTTGTCTGCTTTTATAATATGTTAAATGTTGAAATTTTGTTGTGTCTGTAATCGACTGCTGCTTTCTTGGCCAGGTCTCTCTTGAAAAAGAGATTTCTAATCTCAATAAGACTAACCTGGTTAAATAAAGGTTAAGTAAATAAAAATAAATAAACACAAGTGTATTAGGCTTAGGGTTAGACTCCTCTGATAAACCCAAGTGTATTAGGGTTAGGGATAGACTCCTCTGATAAACCCAAGTGTATTAGGGTTAGGGTTAGACTCCTCTGTTAAACCCAAGTGTATTAGGGTTAGGGTTAGACTCCTCTGTTAAACCCAAGTGTATTAGGGTTACTCCTCTGATAAACCCAAGTGTATTAGGGTTAGGGTTAGACTCCTCTGATAAACCCAAGTGTGTATTAGGGTTAGACTCCTCTGTTAAACCCAAGTGTATTAGGGTTAGGGTTAGACTCCTCTGTTAAATCCAAGTGTATTAGGGTTAGACTCCTCTGTTAAATCCAAGTGTATGTAGGATATGTAGTGTTTAGATTTTGGTCTGGTCTCCCCATCACAAGCATCAAAGCAAATGTGATTGGGGCAATTTTAAATTCCACTGATACCCTAATCTAGGCTGACAATCTATGGGTCTCACCTCCTCAGAAGAGACAAACCATATGACACAGGACACCATATCAGGGGTTGGAGACCCTGCATGCCTAACATTTCCCATTACTTTTAGTTTGAATGCAATCTTTAGGTAGGCCAGTCCTTGCCATAAATTAGTCTGACCCCCCTTCCCTTCTCTCCTGAACCTTAACCAGGCATGACCCAATCAGGGCAAACATCCTAAAGCCATGCTGGGTAAGGTATTTAAGATGGCCACAGGAAAAAGTTTTTGTGTTGCGTTTGGTTTCAGTGCCTGGAAGAAGAAGAGTCTTCCTCTTTTTATTTTGGTGGTGGTTCCTAGGTTGTGTGTTTTTAGCTGGTTTTCTTGTGACACTTATACTGGAAGTGGGTGAAACTTTGGCAAGGTCTGGTTTCTCTCAATCCGTTTCTCTCTCTCTCTCTTATCCGTCTCTCTCTCTTTTCTGGTATTTCTAGATTAGTTGTTTAATGTTTTGTATTATGACTTCTGTTGGGTAATTTAGAAGTAGAGTGTCTGCATTCAATAAAGAATGTATGTTTTCAATTCATTAATATAATTGACTGCTTCTTATTGAACTCAAATATTTAATCTTAAAACCTGGTATAGAGCTTGTTTTGACTTGTTGGTTGATTCCATCAGTGCACTGTAGACTGACCTATCAGTGAATTTGGCAATTTAATTGATAATTCTCATTTTAAATAATAATTATTAAATTAAATCACATAAAATGTATTTTATATGTAGGTTAAGTGAGGGGTTCTAGCACGCAATATCTCTTGTGTTCAGTATTCAGAGTGCTGGACATTTTAACAAGGGAATTGACTGTTGGAACCACTGGATTCAGAAAATAAACATATTCTTAATTAATCCTTACTTGTCCGACAGTATTAGGGTTAGGGTTAGACTCCTCTGATAAACCCAAGTGTATTAGGGATAGGGTTAGACACCTCTGTTAAATCCAAGTGCATTACTCACACGCATTGGCACATGATTGCAGATTACACTCCGGTTAAATCCAAGGGCATTTCACTTATAGAACATTGTATTAACACAAGATACTCGACATGTGGATTTTTAAATTGTTTTTGCCTTTTTATTTTTGTTTTACATTAGACAGCCCATATCCATCTCAGTTTCTCTCTCCCCATCTCTCTCTATCACTGTCTCTCTCTCTGTCTTTCACTGTCTCACTGTCTGTCTCTCTCTCTTCTTCGTCCTCTTCCACTCTCTCTCTCTCTCCCTCTCTCTCTCTCTCTCTCTCTTCTCTCTCTCTCTCTCTCTCTCTCTCAGTGCAGTAAATGTGTGCTAAATTGTACCATGTACACAGTACAGAGAGCAGGACTCCTCACCAGAGCAGATGACTCCAGCATCCTGTCCATGTGAGAGCACAGCTCGGCTCCATGAGGAAACAGCACACTGTGAGAGGTGTGTCTCGTTCCCATGGCAATCAAACACATCGGCTCTGATTGGCTCACTCCCCTCTCCAAACCAGGCCTGTCCTGGCACTGCCACTGCAGTCCCACACTTCAGCTGCTGACAGAGGACATTGGAGGCTCTCCTGTCCCAGCATGCATCACACACTGTCCCCCATTTACCCAGGTGCTGCAACTCCACTCGACCAGAGCAGTCATCAGGGCCATCAGCCAGCCTGGACTCAGTGTACCCTACACACAGCACAGTGGGGTTAGCATCTGACCAACAGTGAGGTAATAAAGGAGACTTACGGAAGAGGCTAACAGAATACACAGGTACAAAACACACAAACACACACACACACACACACACACACACACACACACACACACACACACACACACACACACACACACACACACACATACATACACACACACACACACACACACACACACACACACACGCAAACACGCACACACAGACACAGACTCATGCATACACACGCACACACATACATACGCACACACACTCACGCACACATACATACATACGCACACACACACATACATACACACACACACTCACGCACACATACATACACACGCACACTCACATGTATGCAGACACACACACAAACACACACACACACACACACACACACACACACACACACACACACACACACACACACACACACACACACACACACACACACACACACACACACACACACACACACACACACACACACACACACAGACTCATGCATACACACACACACATACCTACGCACACACACTCACGCACACATACATACACACGCACACTCACACACACATGCACACACATGCATGCAGACACACACACAAACACACAATCACACACACACACACACACACACACACTCAAGCACACAGACACATGCGTACACACATATACAATAACACATACATGCACACATGTACATACGACAAATCACACACACACACACACACCCAGAGCAGCAGCCAGAGTACTTACCCACACACACCGCTCAGAGCATATCACTCCTGTTCTTAAATCATTGCATTGGCTCCCTGTTAAATCCAGGGTTGAATTTAAAGTGTTGCTAACTACTTACAAAGCATTGCATGGCTTTGGACCTTCATATTTGCAGGATTTGATTGAACCTTATGTTCCCTGTCGTACCCTGCGTTCAGCTACTGCTGAACTTTTAGTGGTTCCTCGTTGCCGATTAAAAACAGTTGGGGGAAGAGCTTTTAGCTGCGCTGCACTGTGCCTCTGGAATTCAATCCCAAGCCATATCAGAGGTGCAGCTACAATTGGTTCTTTTAAATCGTATCTTAAGACTTATTTGTTCTCATGTGCCTATTCCTCTTAGTTTTGACTTCTTATGTTATTTATTTATTTATATATATATATATATATATTTTATTATATTTATTTATTTATTTCGTAAAGCACCCTGGAATGTACGCATGAAGAGCGCTATATAAGAGCTTATTGTATTGTATTGTATTGTATTGTACACCCGCATACACACACACACACACACACACACACACACACAGGCTACACAGATTAAACTCACACAGACACTGGGAGATCATACAAACTCCACACAGATTAAACTCACACAGACACTGGGAGATCATACAAACTCCACACAGATTAAACTCACAGACACTGGGAGATCATACAAACTCCACACAGATTAAACTCACACAGACACTGGGAGATCATAAACAAAACTCACAAAAACTCCACAAACAGATCATAAACTCCACACAGACACACTGGGAGATCATACAAACTCCACACAGATTAAACTCACACAGACACTGGGAGATCATACAAACTCCACACAGATTAAACTCACAGACACTGGGAGATCATACAAACTCCACACAGATTAAACTCACACAGACACTGGGAGATGCCGCTGCTCAGAAATGCCTGTATGTGAATTCCTGCAGCTCACAGGAAGGCTGTGATAGCTCTGTGTGCTTCCTCTTCCTGTGTGTCTATGGTACATATGGTGTGCTTCCCCTATCAGAGGGTTATGGGCTGCACATCCCCGCCCTCTATAGTGTTCACTGCATTTTACAGATTATATCTGCATCACAATATCCAGCATTACAGCCCCTGACATGTAACATTTCACAGTATAATGAATGAATATCTTGATCTTCTTTAATATAAATGCATACAATCTGTTTAGGACTATATTAACCCAGTGTCACTGAAACACACAGTATACAAATGACTCTTACCAGAACACACCAGTCCCACATCGTTTCCATGGGAGCAGGGTTGATTCTGTGAGGGTGCTTTGGGACAGAAGTAAATGTGAGATTCGTTGCCTGAACACTGAATCTCCTCTGCCCACACCTGGCCCGCCCCCTGGCCAAACGCAGCTGCCCCCCGCAGCTCTCCAGGAGCCCAACAGCCCAGCTCCCTGCACACAACCTCTGCGTCCCGCTGGTCAAAGTCAGCATCACACACCGTGCCCCAGGAGCTCCCATGATGCACCTCTACTCTCCCAGAGCACAGGTCAGCCCCGCCCACCAGCCTGACCTTACGATGGGCTGCAGTTAAACAGGGAATAAAGAGAGAAGCATCAGCAATGACTGGCACCTTATTCCAGAGACAACAGTGAGCACAGCTGCATGAATACAGGACTGCACGGCTATTATACATGGAATACAGCAGTGTGATATGAGCCAATCTCACGTCCACGGCAGTGTGAGATGAGCCAATCCCGTATAAACTGCAGCGTGTGATGAGCCAATCACATGTAAACTTCTGCTACAGACTTAAACTTTAAAAGAATAAACATTCTGATAGCGTCAGAAAAAGAGAAATACATCAGAAACACAAAGATTCTGCTGTGACTGCGTAAGTGCTGAATTAGTTCAGTGAAAGGAGCAATACAGTAATTTACTTCATAACACCACATTTTAAAATGTAATACTATGTTTTAGTTATGTAATAATATATGCATTTATGAAACTAATATATCCTCATTTAAATCCAAAGTCCTGTGTTGGTATAAGAACATTGGTAAGAGCTGAATAACACTGAGTCCTACCTGAGCAGATCACTCCAGCATCCTGAAAATGATCACAGTTATGTACACCCCATCCTCGTGAGCGACACTTCTTCAGTGTGGATTCTGATCCCCCGCAGGACACATTCATCCATCCATATTCTCCCAGACCCTGGGCCAAAGCGAGCATTTCCTGGTGCTTCTACAGCATCTCCACAGCCCAGCTGTCTACACACCACCCCAGCATCTGGCATATCCCAGCTCCTATGACACACTGTCCCCCACTCTCCCTGATGGTAAACCTCCACTCTCCCAGCACAGGGGCTGCCTCCATTCACCAACCTCACATCCTCACTGCCTGAGAGAGAGAGAGAGAGAGAGAGAGAGAGATTAAACTCACACAGACACTGGGAGATCATGCAAACTCCACACAGATTAAACTCACAGACACTGGGAGATGCCGCTGCTCAGAAATGCCTATATGTGAATTCCTACAGCTCACAGGAAGGCTGTGATAGCTCTGTGTGCTTCCCCTTCCTGTGTGTCTATGGTACATATGGTGTGCTTCCCCTATCAGAGGGTTATGGGCTGCACATCCCCGCCCTCTATAGTGTTCACTGCATTTTACAGATTATATCTGCATCACAATATCCAACATTACAGCCCCTGACATGTAACATTTCACAGTATAATGAATGAATATCTTGATCTTCTTAAATATAAATGCATACAATCTGTTTAGGACTATATTAACCCAGTGTCACTGAAACACACAGTATACAAATGACTCTTACCAGAACACACCAGTCCCATATCGTTTCCATGGGAGCAGGGTTCATTCTGTGAGAGTGCTTTGGGACAGAAGTAAATGTGAGATTCGTTGCCTGAACACTGAATCTCCTCTGCCCACACCGGGCCCTCCCCCTGGCCAAACGCAGCTGCCCCCCGCAGCTCTTTAGGAACTCCACAGCCCAGCTCCCTGCACACAACCTCTGCGTCCCGCTGGTCAAAGTCAGCATCACACACCGTGCCCCAGGAGCTCCCATGATGCATCTCTACTCTCCCAGAGCACAGGCCAGCTCCGCCCACCAGCCTGACGTTACCTAGGGGCTGGAGCTAACAGGGAATAAAGAGAGAATCACCTGCAATGACTGGCAC
>CM045884.1:75171115-75246115 GCA_025169545.1 Anguilla japonica
AAACTCACACTAAAATCCCAGTTCAGTGAACATATGGAAATGCCAGCGTTAGGGACATTACCAGCCTTTCAGCAGGTCAAGAGAAATGATCAAATAACAGCTAGAAAATTCTCAACAGGCCAGAAGCAGTCAACTATCAGCTGTTTACAACTGGTGTACAGAAGGGCATCTCATGGGATGCAAAGCTATTTTGGGCATAATGTGGTGTAAGTAAATAAATAATAATATATATATATATATATATATATATATATATATATATATATATATATATATATATATAAATATAATATATATATATAATAATATAAAATAATAATAATAATAATAATAATAATAATAATAATAATAATAATAATAATAATAATAATAATAATAATAATAATAAGTAATCATTTAAACATGGAAATCACCTAATTAATTTACTTAAAATCGGAGCATAACATTTATTAGCAGCTCCACTAGGCTGAACAGGAACAATCGGAGGATTGTCATGAGGCCTGCATTTCAGAAATATCTACTGGTTTTGAGGCAAATTTCAACAAATGCAATAAGTCAAAAAAATGCTGATAACCACATCTGCCGAAGTTTAACTAATAATTCTAAACTGAAACACGCAAGATGGTGGCTTAACTGAATTAAATCCAATTAACAACCCCACAAGCTAAAGCTATTTAGCCAACTTGCTAAAGCTGGTTGCTTACCTCTACATGCTTCTACAGGTTGAATGAGGAGTCATGCAAAGCCTCCAAAGAAAAGCATTAAAAGGCCTTCAACCTAGGACGAACTTTTACAGTAAATGTAAAACATAATTCAATAGATTTCCTGAGGGAAAATGGTGGAACTCCCAAATATCCATTAAAAAAAACATCAAAGTGAATACAAGAAAAAGGTATTAAAATGATAATTCCTTGAAAAGCATACAGTTTAAATTTTTCAAAAATGAAAATATCAAATGATCATTTTTGTCAGTTTTTGCAATTAAGAGTCATAGACACCAGGTTGAGAGGACTCCAGTGGGTACCTGTTTCACTCCACCACTGACTGGTGTGAAGGTAGGTATCTTTTCTCTAATTCCCCTTATTTTAAGGCATTGACAAAAATCCTAAAGAAATGTTTCCAACACTCAATCCATGCTATAAAGAATTTAAGTTCTTCTCTTCTTCTTTATTCAGAACCCAGCGATTGGGATTACATGTCAAATTTGTATGGATTCCTGCTCATGTAGGAGTACTTGGCAATGAGCTGGAAGATAAATGAGCAATAAAAGCTTTGAAATCAAGTGATATGCAGTTTTGGGTCAGTATTAGCTAATCAAAAGCCAAAGCGTCATTTTAAAAAGAAGTGTCACCTTGTGTGGAACAGAGAAAGCAAGGGTTGGCATTTATTTGCAGACTAAGACTTGCTCACACAGGATTTAATAGCACACTGTATATTAAGAAGCACAAATCAATTAGGTGTGAATTTTGTGGGGAAGAAGAGACTATTTTTCCACATCATTATTGATTGTAGAAAATACAGGAGAGAAAGTGGAATTTTGAAAACAAGTTTACAAGAGATAGGGGAGGAATGCAATGTTCACAAAATGTAGAGGAAATCTACAGGGATAGAGGAATCATTTTTTTTCCCATACATTACTTAAAAGTGATGTAATCTGTAAATCTCCTCAGTTGACACTCCAGGTCAGTGGATGGCGGTAATGCACCCTTTGCTGTTTTCAAACCGCCATTAAAATGAACAAGGACTAAGAAGAAGAAGAAGAAGAAGAAGAAAAGAAAAAAACAAGGTGGAGGATGTGTAACATTCATTAAGGATACTTTAGCATATAGAAGAGTAAACGTTCCAAATGAGTATAAATGTATAGTGATAGAAATGTGTAGTCCCAGAGGAGATATCAAATTAGTCCATTTTCATAATCCTTGTAAGAAGTTGTCAATGCAAATATTTCATGAGATCTCAGAACGTATTGATAGAAGAGAAATATGGTGTGGAGATTTTAATTCTCACAATACTCTATGGGGCAGTGAACATACTGACACAAATGGAGAAGTAGTTGAAGAATTAATCGAGGAGAGATCACTTACTTGTCTCAATGATGGAAGAGGTAGTAGGGTGGATGTTACAAGAAATTCCGTTTCATGCCTAGATCTTACCTTAGTCTCTGGAAATATAAGTAATTCATGTGAATGGAATGTAAAGAATGATTCTAACATAGGGAATGATCACTTTCCGATATTATGCTCTATGAATTTTGATATGTACAGGAAGGTAACGTAATTGAAAGATGGTGTTTTCCTAAAGCTGACTGGGAAAAATTTAGAGAATGTTGTATTGAGTCCAGTGAAAGAATATCTATAGAGGGTGATGTAGATAGCTGTACAGGAGCAGTGACTTCCATGATTATTAGTGCTGCATCAATATGCATTCCTAAGAGCACACTGAATGGGATAAAGAAAATGTTGGAATGGTGAATGTAAAAATGCTATAAAAGAAAGAAATCAGGCATTCAGAATATTAAGAAATCATTTGAGTCAATATAATCTGATAGATTATCAAAGGAAAAGAGCTATGGCATGGAAAATTATTGAATCATCCCTGAAGAATGCATGGAGGCAATTCTGCTCCCATATTAGCAGAAGAATAGAATTGGGTGACAATTGGTCAGTGATTAAAAAGATGAGTGGGAAAAGAAAATCTGTTAAAATCCCAGTGTTGATAGATAGAGAATATCTGGCAATTACAAATAAGGAAAAAGCTGATCTATTGGGTAAGAAGTTTGCAAGTGTACATAGTGTTAGTCATTTAGATGAGATACATACTGTAAACAACGAAAAGATGAAATTTTAAGAGCAAATGCTGATGTAACAAAGAAAAAGGATAGTGATGTATCATCACTTGACATGGACTTTACATTACATGAGTTGAAAATGGCCTTGGAGGGAAGTGTATATACTGCTCCAGAACAAGAACAATTATGCTATGCAATGTTTAGACAATTACCAGATGAAGTCTTGAAAATTATATTGAACCTGTTTAGTAAGATATGGAGAGAAGGTGTAATGCCTTGCGGTTGGAAAAGGGCTTTGATTCTATCTTTTGGTAAGCCTGGCAAAGACCCAGCTAATGCAGGAAACTACAGGTAGCGTTGACATCTCACTTGTGTAAATGGATGGAAAAGATAATTGTTCATAGATTGTCATACTGTTTAGAACAAAGAGGATTGCTAAGCACATGTCAAAGTGGATTCCATAAAGGTAGATCTACGCTAGATGCTTTAGTGAAAGTTAGTAATGAGGCAGAAAAAGCAATTCATATGAAAGAGGTCATGGCTATTAGTGTATTTTGATATTGAGAAAGGTTATGATTCCATGTGGAGAGAAGGCCTTTTGATTAAAATGCATAAAATGGGTATTGGCGGAAGGCTATACAACTGGGTCTTAGATTTCCTGTCTAGTCGGACATTCCGTGTAAAAGTTGGAGCTTTAAAGAATTGAGGAAATATTGGGTAGCATTGCTTTGGAATACATCTTATTTAATTTCGGTGAGGCAAGATAGCCTATATTGTTTGTAGTACCGTAACTTGGCGTCATTTTGATATCAATACTTTTAATGGCACGCCTGGACTTTGGCAGTCTGAATGAATGAGTTATAGACGGCGTATGTCTTGTATGTGTGGGTAACTTGGCATTTTTGTACGTTGAAAACGTGTTTTTTACAGAGACTTTTTTTACAGAGGTTTTTTATGAGATACTATTCACCCCGGGACAGTAGGGGGCGATAAGCACTTTACAAAATTTAAGTCCGCCGTCGATAAAAAAAACGCGCGTGGGATCATTCTTATGTAGTTCCTATTCCATGCAGTTCAGTGAATCATTCGCCACCCATAATTGCATTACATCAAGGTAAACAAGGAGAGTCATCAATGTGTAGGGGTAAGACTAAAATCGTAATGCTTTAACAGTTCTGCTAGTCTATTATTATTATTATTATTTTTTTTATTTTTTTTTTTTTTTACCAGCAAGCTTCAGATCATGTTACTATTCTTTTCACCAGTGTATGCGCGCGTCTGGCAAAAGCTGCAAAACAAACGTGATTGTAGAATTCATTTTAGAGTTTTAAAACGTCGTATTGGTCCAGCGTTACTTATCTATGAGATGTTAGTAAGATTACTGTTAGCTAAATGTATGAAACAAAATATGTCCCTATCCTTCCAGTTCAGCAAAGGTATCCGTGGAGCATGTGGAAGTCCAAAAAATATGCTGATATGGGTTGTACCACCAGTATTGTTCATTTGGGCAGTATATGATGTAATGCAATTGAGTCAGTGAATTAATTCATTTTAAACGAAATAGCAACATGACTAAACTAAACAGTGCCATGTTGTGATTCGGTGAAAACAACAGTGGAGAATCTGTAATTTAAGGTGCACAAAAGAAAAAGAAATCAAGCAGGGATTATAGGCAAAATTAAATTATGGCAGTTTAGCTCGTCAACAACCGGACTTGCGCAGGAACAAAACAGAACTAGTTAAATCGTAGTGTTTTCAAAAACCAGCGGGCCCCTTCATCTCAAGTCGCCTTTCTCTCGCCGCCATATTTAAGAAGGAACGTGTACAGTAATTTCCTGCCAGCATATCGATGGCAACATGGTGAAGAGGAAGTGTCTGGAAACTTTTAAGTAGTAAAAGATGTGATTATCACTAACGATATAACTGTGCATGCCTTTCTGAAGTTATCAACTGTAGAAACGTTTTCATTTACAGTAATCAAATTTGGAATTTTCCTGGAAGACCAAGGGAAGGATTTCCTAATACATAACTATTAGGGACTATTATATTATTAATAAAATAAAATAAAAATTTACACAAAATGCAAATTTACTAAACCACTGACTTCTTTAAAAAAATATATATGCATCTAGTACCCCTTTCACACACAAGACGGCTTCGATACCTTACTTATGTGTGTGAACACGTTGCGACGGCTTTTAAAATACTCCATCGAAAACGCCTCTCCCGGTGTTTTCGAGGCGCCTCGACGACTGCTTTCTGGGCGGTGTTCGAATTACGTTAGAGATTTGCGTTCACGCGCACCTATTTCTCAACCGACAAAATGGCAAACAGAGGAAATACCTGGACCAATTGAGAACGCTGAAACTAATAACATAAAAATGCGACCACTTGCACTTCAAAATGTAACATGTTTGTGTGTTTGTTTGATTGTTTTGCCGGGAATTACAAGAAGATTGCAACGAAAATAAATACAAGTAACGTTATATAGCTTTGGGCCTATATCAAGTGTGTACTGTGGTAACGGAACGTAAACAATTCATTCACGAGAGCGGAGTTATACTGTGTGTGAAAGGTAAAGACGGCTCGAATACCACATTACAAATTCTTTGGGAAAGGGAACCTGTTACCGCATCAGAGGCGGCTCAGCTGTGCATTAGCTGTGTGAAAGGGGTATAGTATAGTAAAACTTCAAAAAAACTATGTATAAAACTATATTGTTTACTCACTGCATGATTTAATTTAACCGGTCTTCCAAGTGAGGGAATTCTTTACGTTTGTGCGAGACACGACATTTTGCTATTGCAATGTCACATATCAATACGCACAACAGTTTTGGCTGTGGGTAGCTTGACCAAGAATCGCAGAAGTGGGGCTAGCTTAACTCCAGTAAAATATTTAAATATTGGCTAAAGTCATGGAAGAGTCATGGCGAATTTATTAAA
The DNA here is from genome assembly GCA_025169545.1 of Anguilla japonica. Lineage (NCBI taxonomy): Eukaryota > Metazoa > Chordata > Actinopteri > Anguilliformes > Anguillidae > Anguilla > Anguilla japonica. The sequence continues at coordinate 75,176,849 of CM045884.1, forward strand.
AATCACAGAAAACTGAAAAAAATGTTTGTTTGTTTTTTGTTGTTGTTTTTTTACATTAATATATTAAAAAAATATCTGGGCTGTTGCTGCTTGTAAAAAATACAAGTGAATACATGAGCTGGTGTGTTTAATCACTTCAGTCCATCATGGAAGGTGCATGCGTTTGCCTTTAACTGGTGCTAGTCATGCACTTCTTTTGTGCATGGCAAAATATAAATTTGCCAAATGAAATTATTTCAAGCAAAAGACGGTTGACAGGCACCTCGTCCTCTACCTTGAAACTGTTTTGCGGAAGTAAATTGCACAGCAACCTTTAATAATTCTCATATGCATTCTGGCAATCCAGCCTTTGTTATTTCTCATGTTACTGTCGTGATCTTGAGCCATGTCCTTTAAGTCAGGCCCAATTCATTTGTTAGTGGACAACCAATTTTGATTTTTGAGTTGCATTGCTATCGATGATGGCGGCTAAATAGAATTAAATTCACGGGAACTCTGCAGCCCAAGGCAGGACAGATGAATGGACTGAGGGAAATGGCCCTTCTGCCATGGCCAGCCCAGTCTTCAGGCTGCTGTACCAGGTTTTGCGCTGGGCTGGTTTTCTGCATTTTATCTGGCAGGAGGGTTTGTTTTCTCACTGACAAACAAAGCTGAAACGCACACGAATGCAAACGTGCACATGTGGCTTGTAAGAAAGGGCTGTCGTCCACTCTGCAATAAGAGAACACTAAAAAGAACTTGCGTTGAAGTTAAAACTGTTTTTGGGAAAAAAAAAAAAAACCTGAGACATGGGTTGTATTCCAAACTGTAAACTTGTGTTCTCTGTTCTTGTGTTCCAGTTAGAACACGCCTCCGGGTACTTAAAGTCCATTTAATTTGAAATGTGCATGTACTTTGATGTCACCACTACTGATCTCTAGCCTTTGCAAGATACACATTGACACTACAAAAATCCGTAAATAAATTATACGTACACTTGTATGCAAAATCCTCTTGCCCTCTGTCTTCAATGTTCTTGGCTGAGCTAAAAGTTCTTATTCGCACTCAAGGACAGTGCAGAAAACGCAATGGCTGCTGGGAAGGGGAAGCATGGAAAAGTCTGCTTCCAAGCAAACTTTGTTTTTTTTTTTAGTCCTCCCAAGAACACGAAGAGAACTTCCAGTAAAATCTTGCGTTCTTTCCTTGTTAGTGTGGTTGCTTCAGGAACCCACTGCCTGCTCTCTTGCATACTTATTATTCTTCTTATTCTTACCTTCCTTCCAGTTAAAATTCTGCATTCTACTCCAGCTACAGACTTTAAGCTAGACATGCCATTCCAACTGCATACCATTCAGCTTGGTTCAGAGCACCGTGCTTGTTCAAATCGTTTTTGAAATTCCAAATAGTTTTACAAATGTTTAAAGTTTTTTGGGGAAAATTCCCATAGAGAAAGAATGGGATGAAAATGAAAAGTTAATCTGAGTTTCCAACTCCCCTGACTATTTTGCCTCCTCATCTACCATGTGCTCTGGGTAGAACGCAAGTATAAGGTTTTGAATACAGCCTTGGTATCACCCAGGGGGAGAGGAAGGGTTCTTGGTTCTTCCTCATAATGCAAGAGCATCCTCTGTGGTCAGCCAGGCATCTGCAGGACTGCAGAGTGTAAAGAATGTGCCAGCTGCTGCAGTGCGACCTGTTTGATTACAGCTAAATCCTTTCCTTTTCCCTCCAGGAGCTGCACTTCTGCACACCTTTGAGCAGCAGTATGATGAGTCTGTCTGAGACACTGAGACAACACTACCAGAGCTCACTCGGCAGCACAGGATCAGACAGAAAGAAGAGGAACTCAGTGGACTGGAGCCTGTCCACATGGCAGAGTCAGAGACAGAGTGTGCTGCACCAGGACTCAACACACTGGAGCCAGAGTGTGTTACAGCACACAGCGGGGTCAGTGATGTACATCACACACACACATCACTGATTAAAACAGAAACTGATCTGGGCTCCACCCGAACTGGGGATCTTAAGACAGAGAGCCTCGACCATACAGAGCTGGGATATGTAACCCATCTGCATCCTGACCAAATCAAAACGGAGACAGATGATGGAGGATACCTGAAGGCAGAACATATCAGTGACTTTAAGGATTTTAAGTGTGTTCATATTAAATTTGATAAGATTGAATCCAGTGAAATTTTAGTGAGTGATCTCATGAATACTGTGATGAATGGGGCTGGTGTTGGTCACAAAGGCCAGACTGAATCAGGGCAATGTGCAGGACAGCCAAGCCCAAACTGTAAAAAAGAGGAACCTTACGGCCTACTGACCCATTGTGGAGACTTAAATGATCACTGTGATATGAACAGTGAAAATAATCTGACCAGAATTGTCCAGAAAAGTGCAAATAGTAGCAACAAACATGTAAACTGTCAGAGAACAAATGTGACCATTGAACCCATGATAATTCAATCAAGTAAAACACAAAGCCTTTTGAAAATCTTTCAAAAAAAGGCTGTGCGTAGAAATGAATGTGAAATTCATGCAGGTCAAAAGCCATACAAATGTACACAATGTGAGAAGTGTTTTACGACAAAATCTTATTTAAGTGTACACCAGAGAATTCATACAGGTGAGAAGCCTTACCAGTGTGCACATTGTGGGAAGTGCTTTTCCATAAAGTATCTATTAAAATGCCACTGGACAATTCATACAGGTGAGAAGCCATACAAATGTACACAGTGTGAGAAGTGTTTTAGAACAAAATCTTATTTAAGTGTACACCAGAGAATTCATACAGGTGAGAAGCCTTACAAATGTACACAATGTGGGAAGTGTTTTAATAGAAAAGCTTATTTAAATACACACTTGACAATTCATACAAGTGAAAAGCCCTACAAATGTACTCATTGTGAGAAGTGCTTTGCAAATATGTATCATTTACGTAGCCACCTGAGAATTCACACAGGTAAAAAGCCATACAAGTGCACGCAGTGTGAGAAATGTTTTATATCAAAAGCTAAATTAAATATACACCAAAGATTTCATACTGGTGAAAACCTGTACAGCTGTACACAGTGTGGGAAGTGCTTTTTTGTGCTATCTGATTTAAATGCTCATGAAAGAATTCATACCGTTGAAAAGCCCTACGAATGTATTCCTTGCGGGAAGTGCTTTTCCCAAATATCTTATTTAAATCGCCACTTGAGAATTCATACAGATGAGAGGCCTTACAAGTGTACACAGTGTGGGAAGTGCTTTTCCCAAATGTCTTATTTAAGTCACCACTTGAGAATTCATACAGGTGAAAGGCCTTACAAGTGTACACAGTGCGGGAAGGGCTTTTCCCAAATACGTGTTTTAAGTAATCATAAGAGAATTCATTCAGGTGAAAGACCATACAAGTGTACACATTGTGGGAAGTGCTTTTCCACAAGATCTCATTTAAAGAACCACCAGATAATTCATACAGGTGAAAAACCATACAAGTGTACACAGTGTGAGAAATGTTTTACTACCAAATCTTATTTAAGTGTACACCAGCTAATTCATACAGGTGAGAAGCCTTACCAGTGTGCACATTGTGGGAAGTGCTTGTCCACAAAGTATCAATTAAATTGCCACTTGACAGTTCATACAGGTGAGAAGCCTTACAAATGTACCCAATGTGAGAAGTGTTTTATGTCAAAAGCTAACTTAAATATACACCTGAGAATTCATACAGGTGAGAAGCCCTGCAAATGTATTCATTGTGGGAAGTGCTTTTCCCGAATATATAATTTAAATCGCCACCTGAGAATTCATACTGGTGAAAACCTGTACAGTTGTACACAGTGAGGGAAGTGCTTTTCTGTGCTGTCTAATTTAAATGCCCACAAAAGAATTCACACCATTGAAAAGCCCTACGAATGTACTGTGTGGGGTTTGATTTTCAGAAATGTTTGATTGAAATAGACACCTGAGAGTTCATACAGGTGAAAAGCCATACATGTGTACACAGTGTGAGAAGCGTTTTAATAGTAAATTTTCTTTAAATAGACACCTGAGAATTCATACAGGTGAAAAGCCCTACAAATTTATTCATTGTGGGAAGTGTTTTCCCGAAGTAGGTCACTTAAAAAGACACCTGAAGATTAATTCAAGGGAAAAGCCCTAAACATCAAAGTGTGGTAAGGGCTTTTCCACACTGCCTCATGCCAACATGGAATTCATACAGTTGAAAAGCTCTGCAAATGCATTCATTGTGCTTTTCCCAAATATTTAAGTAACCACTTGAGAATTCATGTTCTCTGTGTGGGAAGTGCTTTTCCAAAACAAGTGCATGAAATTTTCACAAAATGCTTCATACCGATGTACAGTGTGGGGTGTGTTTAACTTGCCACCAAAGCAGTCACAGAGCCAAATTGCGTACAAATGTTTTCAGTGTAGGGATTGTTTTTCCGAAAGAAGTGAGTTAAATTGCCACCATGTACTGTACATAATGCTAGTTTTTGATGATTGTCACCTGAGAATACATATGCGTCTTTCAAATGCACTCAGTGTGTAAATAAAGTTCTCCTTTTCATGGCAAAGGACAACTCTAACAAGTAAATAGCCTGACAAATGTATTCATGGTGGGAAGTGTTTGATGAAAGCATCCTTTACATGATGTAGTTTGCATAGGAAACAGTCCAGATGTACATCAAATTGTGGGTTTTTAATTTGAATTCAAGGAGTGAGGAATAATTTGGTACCCTAACAATTTAGGAGTGTTTGTTGTGCATTTTGTATATGTAAAATGTAATTCCTTGTAGATTGAAGGGTGGTATTTTGCGATTATGAAATTGACTGCAACATAATTTGTTTGAAAGAACCAATGTGAAATCTGTTTGGACATGCTGTCAAAAGAAACATGGTTTTGTGTATTGCAAACTTGTTTTCTGAAAATAAACTTACTGGCATTTCCAATTCTTTTACTGCCATTGTAGAAGCTGTAATGTGCCTGTCAATTAAAGCCGATTATTAGACCTCACACATTACAGAGTTGAGCATATCATCATATCAGTTGAGCATCTTTGTTTCTCTCTTAATTTTTCACCATTGCACTGTCGATTTGGCCTCTGCGAAAGACCTTGTAAATTCCCTGTTCAAGATGGCTCTGATGAACATATGTTCTCTGTCTAAGAAGACTATAATTGAAAAAAAAACTTCAATGCATTTCAGGGTTAAATTCCCTGCTCATGATGGACTTGGGGAAGACCCAGTTTGGTCGAAACATCTGTTTTGATGATTAAATGGCTAGTGAGTGAGTTTGCTTATTTCTATTGGTTTGGATTCTGCCCAGCACCTGTATCTACATTATACTGGATGTGCTTGTTAATTGTGTCCTCCTAGATTGGCTCAGGCAGTGGGTGGGTGTATCCGGAACTGGGCTGCCTTTTATCTGTCCAACAGGAAATCAGAATCACCGTTGGGGAGTTAGTTCTGTCATGTGCTTGCTGAAGTGCAGTGTGCCCCAGTGATCAATTTTTGGTCCAGTTTTGTTCTCATATACATTTTCTGTCATTGCTATGCAAATGGAACCCTCTCTGTAAGGCAAATGATTTGGTTTGGCCAGTTTATTAACATATCTTTCAGGACTGGATATCACAAGGTTTTCTCCAATTCTGACAAAATGGAATCTCTGGCCCTGTTCAGACCTGGCATTAAAATGCGTCTTGGGTGATCTGATCACAAGTGGACAGCTCAAACTACAGGTGTGAATGCACCCAAGACTCATTGAGGACACATTGAGATCCGATCACTCAGACCACATTCGGAGGTGGCCTGGGTCGCATATGGCCACATTCTTTTAGCAGTGTGTACATGAGTGCGTCCTGGGTCACATTGAAGGACCGCCTAGTCAACTGACGTCCTCTGCATAAGCGGAAGTACGTACTCACTTGCGCACCAACAGCGTTATATTAAAGTGTGAAACAACAAGAAGAAGCCACAACAACAGGCAAAATGGATTCTCGTGGACGGAGTACACATGAAACACGCTGTCTGATTTCCATTTGGGCCGAAGAGTCAGTACAACGGAAACCGGATGATTCATATCGCAACCGGGCGATTTATGAGATTTCGAAAAAGATGGAGGGGAATGGTTACAGTCGATCATGGCAGCAATGCCAACGTAAAATCAAACTCCTCAAGACTACTACTACTTCTTTTAATTTCCGGCCGACTAGGCACAGGTAGTGCATTGCTGCCTCCCGCCGGTTAAAAACAACAACGCATTTGGTCTTTGCAAACGGAAATGATGTACGTTTTTATTCGCATATTGAGCGGGGAAGTGAGATCCGATCACAAGTGGTCACTCGAGACGCATGTGGAGACGCATTCTGATGCCGGATGTGAACTGACATCCGTCTCGACCAAGCGGCCAAAACCAGACTTCGTTTTTGAAGCTCATTTCCTGGTGTTGTAGCTCCTGGTTGCTCACTAGCGCCACTACGAACTATAGGACGTCAATGAATGAGCGAGTTGAATCGGACTTGACTCGAAACAGACAGCCTGCACTCACTGAACGAGATCGAATGAATCGTTCTCTCGAACTAGGACGTCTGCTACTTGCCCCTCAAAAAGAACGACAGATCGTTGGTCTGTCACATTTCTGTAACATCGTATTGCAGAATCAATGTATTAAAATTAATATTTTATCTTTATTAATGTAAACTTATACATGATGAATGGCAATGCATTGAAGAGAAGTTTGGTGGGGCATGCAGTGTCGTGGTCTAGGAAAACGACAAAGTTCTGTGTCCAATCGCCAATCTGTAGAAAACTACTTCACGAGGGAAAGACAGCACAACAGCAAGCTCTTCAGAAAAGTTAGACTTTATTAGCACCGGTGACCAACAAAGCCGGAACAATTCCGCCGAATTGAACCTCGACTGTCAGTTTTACAATCCTTTTATACACATAATGTATTCCATAAACTCCCTCACCCCTTATACATTTACATATACCCAGCCACCTGTTCTTCTTGGCACCCTATGATGTTATCTTATTCTGACCTACTTGGCACAAAAAATGGCTTAGTCTGCTCTTATGTGATAATGCCAGTGTGGGAAGTTACCCCAACTTTCTTTTAAGAAGCAGTGTTCTTTTGTTCTGTATAATCTCCAGTATGCATATAAGTCTCAGTTTTCTGTATTTTCTCATTTAAACATACAAGTTACATATGGGTCACTGTAAAATATTAGTTTTCTAGCATTTGCATTTTTGTTAGTTTTTGGTTATAGTTTTCTACTATCTTTTGTTAGTACATGATTAGTTTTAGTGTTAGTGTTCATCTGTTTAAATTTTTAGGAAAATTGGGTATGATTAATATTTTTTCTGCTGAATAAGCAGTTTCTCTTTTCTACTGAGTAAGCAATAAATTTGGTAAATTCACTTCTAATAGTTTATGGTTAGTTTTATTGTTAGTGTTTATTGTTAGTGTTCATCTGTTAAAATTTTTAGGAAATTGGGTATGATTAATATATTTTCTGCTGAATAAGCAGTTTCTCTTATCTCCAGAGTAAGCAGTCTTTCTGCTGAGTGAGTAAATATGTAAATTCAACTTCTAAGTCTACTGCATTCTTTTGCTCTTTTTTTCTACAGTGAATACTGTGGTCTCTTGCGTTTCCATAAGCTTATCTACAACTACTTATATAGGATTAAATGGATTATATCTTGATTATGTTAGTACATGATTATACTTGTTATTGGGATGGCAGGTATGCCATCCCGCCAAGTTACGCCTTGGCGGGGGCATGCCCCATACCTATACAGCACCGAGAGTTTGGCACTTTTCAGGGTTCCCCACAGAAATAACCACAACAGCCACAGACACTCAGCCCTTAAAAACATTAAATTCTGTACATTCTGACCCCATTTCAACAGACAGATTTCATAAAAAACTTCACATGTCCACACAATAAAGCTCCAAACTAAGGGGAATTTGCGTTTTCTCCTTCTTCTTCTCTTTCTTCTTCTTCTTCTTCTTCTCATTCTTCTTCTTCTCATTCTTATTTTTCCTGCCGCCTATCCCACTAACAACATGTCTGCCCATTGGACATTTTACCGACACCCGCCAAATCTTCACGTACACCACCCAATGAAAAACTCGCATACACACGCACAATACCCATATCTTTTTACTCTGAAACTTTTCCAGTACAAACAGCTAGTCCGTCGGTGGCCTAGTGGGTAAGGTTACAGTCTTGGGAACACAGGATCGTAAGTTCAAGCCCAGCTAGGAACGTGTTTCTTTAACCTGCTTTTACCCTCACTAATACACACGCAAAATACCCTTTATCTTTTTACTCTGAAACTTTTCCAGTACAAACAGCCAGTCTGTCGGTGGCCTAGTAGGTAAGGTTACAGTCTTGGGAACACAGGATTGTAAGTTCAAGCCCAACTAGGAACGCATTTCTTTAACCTGCTTTTACCCTCACTAATAATTGTCTACTACTTCTCAATTATTGCTTTTGCACCATATCTACCCGCCGTTCACGGAACGTATACACTGTATTATGACGTACCGTCTGCACGTTCAATTGTTAACCGGCTACAATATTGCAAAGCCATATGGATTCAACGGGAGCGCTTCTGTGCTTACTCGCCTGTGTTCTTCTTTAAAACCACGGACAGGTTTGCTAATGATATTTCACGCATTGCATAGCTATGTCATGGTGCTGCCCTAACAAAGTGACAGACTGGTAAACGTCTGGTTTAAGGATCGAATCCCGCATCGCGCTCAGGCAGATAATTTCCTCTTTTACACTAACGTACTCTGCGCTTATATTTGCTTTACCAAAACTCACCCATGGCCACCCATATGCATTTCATGACGGCAAATGTATTCCTTTTATTAAAAAGTTACACCAGTTCACCGCTGTGCCATTTTTACTAACTACATTTCTTCACTTGGCTACCGTACAAAACCTTATCAGCAAACGCCACGTTTCTACATTCATGTTACCTCGCCCTGTTCTCTATCTAGCCACATACAAACAATTACTACGTATGTACGTTCTGCAACTCCCCATTAAAACATTACATTTAAAATCATGATTCACTCATAATTATAACTACTAGTACTGAACATGAAAAAAACACTGCAGTGTAATAGATTTCACACGTTACTTAACCCTCCACTTCAACGGCTAACGCTTTATAGCGACTGTTATATATACCGTTCGATAAGGAATATAAGCTCGTCATGGTCACTCCATTTACTTCGCACTATACTCCGTGATCATGTCAACCTTCACCTACATGCCCATTCTGCTAAAAACATATTGTTTCAACTACGCTATTTCATAATTTCATCCTAATTTCTCTCACACTGTTGTTATTTTCTCATAAGCAAAGCCTGCTGGGACATATACGTCTGCTCCTATTCTCCACTATCATGTTTTCCGGTTCTAGTTCAGCAAAACAGCGAAGAGGATTCCTACCTGCAGACAAGCCTATCAAAATGCCTTATAAACCTTACAAACACTGAAAGTGCATCTCCACGAAATAACAGACAAAACGGAGCACGACAGAAGTCTACACAAGTTGCGACCTAGGGAGTTATAATTCTACGGGCTTGCTGATTCTTTTGTCAGTCAAGGCTCGTTGGATGGACGTCAAATCCGTGAGTACATACACTGGCCATATTCCATCTGCGTTTCTCATGCATTTACACTTATACGCCACCGCACCCTTTGCCACAGCCACTGTTTTACATTTATAGCAAACCGAAACTGCTGAATGGTACACGCTCATCAGACTGTATACAAATTCACACAACGATAGCCATAATCCACAACCGTTTCTTACAGGGTCACTTCGCATTTTTCACTCTCATAATAAAACGCTTTGCAAAAAGAAATGATATCTCATAAAAAACACGTTTTCAACGTACAAAAATGCCAAGTTACTCAAAAGTATTGATATCAAAATGACGCCAAGTTACGGTACTACAAACAATATAGGCTATCTTGCCTCACCGAAATGACAAGGTGTATTTCAAAGCAATGCTACCCAATATTTCCTCAATTCTTTCAAGTCACTTGGCCCTGTGTTTTGTAATCTTACCATTTTACAATGTCATGCAAACTTTGTGTCAGATCAAAGAGTCAAATATTTCGAATTGCCTCATGGAACACATTGAAATTAATGTACAAAACTGCTGCTGAGTAACTACAGGAAGCATATTTCTCCAGAAAACATGTTTATACTTGCTTCTGAACTGAATTTGAGTACATGTGCAAGTTATTGTATATTTGCTACGTACAACAAATACTGCATATAAAATGCATATTGTACATACATACATAGAGAACTTGTTTATCCCCATGGGGACATTTCCCTCGCAGCATGTTACATTCACATTTGCGAACACACACTTATACCAAGAAACATACTATCATTCACGCAACAGAAAGGCTGGGCAGCGAAATACATACATACATACCAATACAAATTGGACATATACACGCCTATTCAATCAATCTTGACTGTGAGAGAGCCATCCACACATATGTTTGGCCTGTTCATGTAGTGCACGCTTATACACACAGGGCCAAGTGACTTGAAAGAATTGAGGAAATATTGGGTAGCATTGCTTTGAAATACACCTTGTCATTTCGGTGAGGCAAGATAGCCTATATTGTTTGTAGTACCGTAACTTGGCGTCATTTTGATATCAATACTTTTGAGTAACTTGGCATTTTTGTACGTTGAAAACGTGTTTTTTATGAGATTACATTATACATATCTTGGGTGGACCAGGGAATGTATCGGGGTACACCACCATCCCTAATTTTTGCATTATTGCCATACCCTTCTGCTGCTGGGTTATGCCGGGTTGGTGGTCTTTTTCTTACGTTTTGATATCGCCCAGCTAAGTCTCCCCCCCCCCCTGTGCAGGCTCCTCTCCCCCGTCTGACTCTTCTGCCTCGCTATGACTTGCCTGGCTTGCTTCACTATCGCCTGCCTCACTTTTTTCTGCTGGGGAGAAGTCCTCCTCCCCTTTATTATATTCTAATTTATAATCTATCTGGGGGATTTGTTTTTTATTTGCAACTAAACACAAAGTAAGATCCTTGGGAGAGCGACTCCCGCACACACAGGATCATAAACCCAAAAAAAACAAAAAACAAACCTGGAGTAAAAAACGACTCCGAAGGACCACCTTGTCCAGCCTTAAAACTGGCTCGAGAAACCAAAGACTACCCATACAAACCAGGGCGAAAAGGAAAGGAGACCAGTGGTACAGAGGCGAAGCTCTGGTACCAAACCCAAAACTGGTCTTAAAAAATAAAAAGACAACTGAGTAGCAAAATTACTCAGCGAAAAGAAAAAACCTGAGACGCAGCTCAGAAAGAGACAAACAAAATATAATAAAAAGAAAAGAGACCAGTGGTACAGAGGCGAAGCTCTGGTACCAAACCCAAAACTGGTCTTAAAAAATAAAAAGACAACTGAGTAGCAAAATTACTCAGCGAAAAGAAAAAACCTGAGTCGCAGCTCAGAAAGAGATAAACAAAATACAATACCAGGGACAACGTCCCAATACCCAACGGCTCACACGAGCTCAAAATAAAAATATAAATACCCTAAGGCGTCAGAATGCGCTCACTGCGCTAAGAGACTGAACGCCTTTTGCTAACCTTGGCTTTATCCTTATCTCGTGATTCTGTTCCCTCTGTACTTTTTGGCTTCAGCTCTTCCCACGTATTATACGGGAACTTTTCCCATTTCATGTTTTCCCACCCCGCATTTTCGCGTCTTTTATGTGTTTCCCCGTCCCTTTTTGACCCCACCTGTTCAGGCTTTTCGCTTATTTTAGACGCTCGCTGTTTTTTCTCAGTGTCTCTTATCTCTTTTGCCTTTTTTATCAACCGGCTATGGTATTCATCATACTGGTTATATTTTTCTTTCAACAGCTCTTCTAATTCCTCCACTTCTTTATATTCTCCCCTCAGCTCTGCTACCCTTGTTTCTATTTTTTCCTTTTCTTGCTCGAGCCGCGCTCTCTCTATCCCAAGTTGTTTTTCACTTTCCTCATGTTCTACCCACCCCTTTATTTCCACCTGTCCCTTTACTACCGGATACACTGCAGATGTTACCGGGCATATTGGATACAAGTCTTTCTCTTTTATTACCGCATGGTTTGGTGACTTTGGGGCATACGGAGGGGGAGTCATTATTTCACTACAAGTCCATTTTTAATCCTACCTCCCTTTCTAGGGAAGCGGACCTAAACCATCCTAAAATTGTTTTTTCCAATTCTCTTTTTAGCTTTCTTTTTTCTGACTCATCTTCTGGTTTATAATTTGCTATTACCCCTCCCATCTGGTCACATATTTCCCTATCAAACGTACCCCCTTTTGGCCATTTTGTCGCCAATTTCTTAGTTCTTTTTGTCCATTTTTCTGATATTTTCTTTATCTCCTGTTCCCATTTAGGATATTTTCCTGTGATTATCTCAACTTGCGTTTTCTCTTCTTTTTCCATTATTTTACGGTGACAGGGCTGGATACTCTAATACTTTAATATATTTTATCTCTATTTAACCTTTATTCCCAACCGAGGCTTCTGCCTTTTATTCTATTTCTTTATTATTTAACCGTTATTTTTCCAGCCAAGGCTCCCCACAACCTTTGTTTCTACACTTCTTATCTCCCTTCTTATCTCTTCTACACTCTTGCCGTTCTCCCTTTCACACACTTACTTTATAGTTGTACACACACACACACACCCAAAAAAAAAATTTTCCTCTGTTATAACGTTATTTCCCCGCAAGCATGAGCATCTAATCAAAGCATAAGCACAGCGTTATCCCTGTTGTTCCTACCCAACAACAGTTTTCTCTTTATATCCTGGAACCCGAGCTCTTGCAGGTGACCCACTACAGGAATTACTGCCTTTCCAAGTCTCTTGGCCCCACACAAACACCTGCATCAGTGTAAACTTCGCTAAAGGGATATTGAATTCCCAGTTCCCGTTCCCCACACTTTTGCAACAAATATAGGCCTTTTTCCAACACTTTATCCCGGACCCGAGCTCTTGCAGGTGACCCACAACAGGAATTACTGCCTTTCCAAGTCTCTTGGCACCACATATAACAACGGCGTTAGTGTACCAATTACACTCTTTGCCACACACACCTGCATCAGTGTAAACTTCGCTAAAGGGATATTGAATTCCCAGTTCCCGTTCCCCACACTTTTGCAACAAATATAGGCCTTTCCAAATTGTTCCTAACCAACAATTCTTTTTCCAACACTTTTCCGCGCAAGCATAAGCATCTAATCAAAGCATAAGCAATTTTATCAATGTTGTTCCTAACCAACAACACTTTTCCCAACACTTTTCTGAAAATAAAAATTTTATGATGTCCTCACTCATACCACACATAATTCACTCTCATACCACACACAATTCACTCACGGTTTGGGGCGTACTTTTCTGAAGAGCTCGCCGCCTCCTTCCCCTCAATTTTTGGTGTTATTTGGCCGGGTTAGTTGTACGAGAGGCTTCCACTCCCGGCGTCAGGGAGAAGAGGTCAGAGGGGACAATGCCCCAGTCCAAAACAAAGTAGTTAAATACTCTTACCTTTTGATAAGCTCGTCAGCTTTTTCAGGGGCTATCACCCTCTGCCTCTGTCTCCAGGAGCCGGGAGCTTCAGTGATTCCTCTTTCGTATCCCGGACGAGCCCCCAAATGTTGTGGTCTAGGAAAACGACAAAGTTCTGTGTCCAATCGCCAATCTGTAGAAAACTACTTCACGAGGGAAAGACAGCACAACAGCAAGCTCTTCAGAAAAGTTAGACTTTATTAGCACCGGTGACCAACAAAGCCGGAACAATTCCGCCGAATTGAACCTCGACTGTCAGTTTTACAATCCTTTTATACACATAATGTATTCCATAAACTCCCTCACCCCTTATACATTTACATATACCCAGCCACCTGTTCTTCTTGGCACCCTATGATGTTATCTTATTCTGACCTACTTGGCACAAAAAATGGCTTAGTCTGCTCTTATGTGATAATGCCAGTGTGGGAAGTTACCCCAACTTTCTTTTAAGAAGCAGTGTTCTTTTGTTCTGTATAATCTCCAGTATGCATATAAGTCTCAGTTTTCTGTATTTTCTCATTTAAACATACAAGTTACATATGGGTCACTGTAAAATATTAGTTTTCTAGCATTTGCATTTTTGTTAGTTTTTGGTTATAGTTTTCTACTATCTTTTGTTAGTACATGATTAGTTTTAGTGTTAGTGTTCATCTGTTTAAATTTTTAGGAAATTGGGTATGATTAATATTTTTTCTGCTGAATAAGCAGTTTCTCTTTTCTACTGAGTAAGCAATAAATTTGGTAAATTCACTTCTAATAGTTTATGGTTAGTTTTATTGTTAGTGTTTATTGTTAGTGTTCATCTGTTAAAATTTTTAGGAAATTGGGTATGATTAATATTTTTTCTGCTGAATAAGCAGTTTCTCTTTTCTACTGAGTAAGCAATAAATTTGGTAAATTCACTTCTAATAGTTTATGGTTAGTTTTATTGTTAGTGTTTATTGTTAGTGTTCATCTGTTAAAATTTTTAGGAATTTGGGTATGATTAATATATTTTCTGCTGAATAAGCAGTTTCTCTTATCTCCAGAGTAAGCAGTCTTTCTGCTGAGTGAGTAAATATGTAAATTCAACTTCTAAGTCTACTGCATTCTTTTGCTCTTTTTTTCTACAGTGAATACTGTGGTCTCTTGCGTTTCCATAAGCTTATCTACAACTACTTATATAGGATTAAATGGATTATATCTTGATTATGTTAGTACATGATTATACTTGTTATATATTTTATCATGAAGCATTAAGAGTCTTGGAGGAAACATTTTGCCCAACATTGGTAGGAATATCCATCCTAACTTTGTCATGTGATGCCGTCACAATCATAGGGAGTCTCAAAAATTTCCACTACAGCAGCACTAGTTGTCGAACGTGCATGTACTATAACGAAGTGTCACAGGGAAACTGACGCCATTTTTTAGAAAAAGTATCAAAACTTGAGAGGTTCGAAAGGTTCGATACATTTACATGTATCAACTCGAAGGAACCGATTCTGTGAAAAGGATCGGACCGCCCACCACCGCTCTGGATCCCTACGGTATAACCGATGGGGGCGTTGCCGGATCACGTTTACTGAGGCACGACCAGTGGGCACGACGAGTGCGAAGCTCATTGTCCATTTCCTTGGGTAGTCGTGAAATTGAATTGCTTAATATGGAAAGATGGAAAGTAGCCTACAGCAAAATGGCATTGAGACTACCCGATTTCACCACAAACTGCCGTATATAAATACATGACTAGGAAACATGGGCGGGGTTTGCGATCGCTGACGGGGGTGGGGGGTGAGGGCTATTTAATTGTGAACCTATAGGCGGAATGACTGAAAGCCGTTTTTATAAGCTTAATTACTTCGGCAATGTTGATTGCACCTAAATGTTTTTGCAGACAAAACATTTGTAAAAGATAAGGATAGATGGTATTCATGTTTTTTTTTTTTTTTTTACCACTGGTAATGCAATGGTATCACAAATGAAGATGCTGTCACTGTTACACTTCGTATTGAGAGAGCTGGTGGCCTGTGCCCCAGTAGCGCCCACAGAGTCGAGTAACCCCTCTGGTAGAGGATATCACAAAATGGTTCCCTGAGTAATGGGCAGATATAAACATGTATTTGGTTGAGAAACTTATCATAAGCACATACACAGCCATAAATGCAACTGTCCGATATTTTCTGCATATAAGTAGTTGAGAGAAAGATGTATGCGTCATCTCCCTCCCCGTCACACGGGTTATCTTAATAACAAAGCCGTACTTCCGTTGCCAAAATGCGCATGCACGTATTTTGATGACGTAGTCCTTGAAAGGGTCAATTTTTGGGTTTGAAAATGTCTTACGGGTCCAGCCTTACTCATCAACGAGAAGGTCTTTAAGATTACAGTGAGTTAAATGTGTCGCTAAAAATGATAGCTATCTTGTAGGACCGTTCCGGTTGTTCAGTAAATTTATCAGTGGAACTTGATGAAATGCTAGAAATTTGCTGTATCAAACAGTGGATGCAAGGTAGATTCCATTACATTACATTACATTACATTACATTTATTTCGCAGACGCTTTTATCCAAAGCGACGTACAAAAAAGTACATATCGTGGTCATAGGCAACTGCTGAACACAAGTTCAGAAAGGTATAATACTTATTTTGTACAGCTATTTCTAGCCAAGAACACAGTTCACACAGTGAACACTATTCTAACCTAACCTCTGCAAAGCCAACTAGGCAGAAGAATAAGCTACAGTATTAGGACAAATACAAAACACCAAAAGGTGCTGGGATGGGGCAACATGTAACAAGTGACATGAAAAAGGGTTTTTTTTATTTTATTTTATTTTTTTAATTAAATTAAAGAGTGAAATATACAGCATGGTGGTGGTTAATCTAGGTATAGTCTGAAGAGATGAGTCTTCAGGCCACGGTGGAAGATGGGTAGTGAGGGGGAGGTTCTGAGAGGGACGGGAAGTTCGTTCCACCACTGGGGAGCTAGGGTGGAGAAGCTCTGTGATCCCTTTGGGCGGGTGGGAGGGGTTACTAGGCGCCCTGCTGCCGCAGAGCGGAGTGGTCGAGCAGGCACATAGAAGCGAATCATGTCCTGCAAGTAGATGGGGGCTGTCCTGTCGGCAGTACTGTAGGCAAGGGTCAGGGCTTTGAACCAGATCCTGGCGGCGACCGGTAGCCAGTGGAGTGATCGCAGCAGAGGAGTGACGTGGGAGAATTTGGGAAGGTTGTAGATGAGTCGGGCAGCGGCATTCTGAATCATCTGAAGTGGCTGTATGGCACAAGCTGGCAGGCTTGCAAGGAGAGAGTTGCAGTAATCAAGGCGAGAGGTCACCGTAGCCTGGACGAGCAGCTGGGTGGAGTGCGTCGTCAGGTATGGTCGAATCCTTCTGATGTTGTACAGAAGGAATCTGCAGGACCGTGATGTTGCCTTGATGTGCTCCTTGAGGTCCAGTTGGTCATCCAGGACCACCCCCAAGCTCTTGGCAGAGTGAGAGGCAGTCACTGTGGTGCCATCAACCGTGATTGAGAGCTCACGAAGTAAGGAGGTCTTGCACGGGAAGAAGAGCAGCTCAGTTTTGTTGAGGTTGAGCTTCAGATGGTGGCTGGCCATCCAGGTGGAGATGTCAGCCAGGCAGGAAGAGATCTCCTAACTCGTATCCTTCCTCCCATCCCCGCGTGACCCCTCCTCTAGTTATCATTGACCTGTGTGGCCGAGGGGGGGAAAGAAAAGAAGAGTTCCCAACACTGGGGGGAAAAAAAGTCAGTTTTGAGAAAAATATAATGTATTTAATATTTTTTATAGTTTCTGGAGCCAATGTGCAAAAAAAGTGCATTAACTAAAATTTAAAAAAAAACTGGCTTTCCAACAGTTTTTCCCTGAATTTAACAGTGCAATGGAATTTTGATGTGATTTGGTGAAAACCTGTAATTGAAGGAGTATACTTAAACAAGCAGAGTCTATGCCAGTTTAGCATGTCGTCAACAATAAGACTTGCACAGGATCGGAACGGGGACTAGTTAAATAGCACTGTGTTCATAGACAAGCGGTTTTTAATTTCCCTTACAGTAACCGTCAAAAGGAAGTGACGCAATTGAGTAAACCTGTTTCCTGTCAGCATAGCGATTGCGATCTGTGGCCGTGTTCGAAACAGCCTGCTTGCCTACTATTGAGTATATAAGTTTAGTACCCTGGATGAGATAGTTGTTAAGTAGGCATACATTTTCTCTAAAAGTAGTGTACCTAAAAATCTCTTGATGGTGTACTTATTCCTGGGATTTCACTGAGTGTATTCAGAAGCGCACTTTCTTGAGGATTCATGACAACATCCATATTTTGTTTGACAAACCACCCTTTTGTAATTCACAAGTTCTTTGGTGGGTGTTTAATCTAATGTTCAAGGAGAGAAAAAACGTGGAACACCAGGATGGCACAATGGCTGTGACAAACTGAAATGGTCCCTTCATAACACGTGTTTGTGACTTCTTAAAAAATGTCATTTTAATTCCATGCGAATATAAAGTATTACTTCTTGCACATTGAAATGTAATATTTTGTGATCAAGAAAATTGACACTGGTGTAATATGTCTACAAAGAACCAATGTAAAAAACTGTTTTGATATAGTGTTCACAGAATCATGGTATTTTTTAAAATTTTATATTAAAAACTTGTTTTCTGAAAATGAACTTTACAGTACTGGCATTTCCAATTATTTTTCTGCCAATGTAGAGACTGTAATGTGCACATCAACTAAAGCTAGTCATTAGACTTCAGACTACATACATTATCTTTATCAGCTGAGGCTCTTTGTTTTGCTTTTTAGACAATTAGCCTACCTACCATGTCTTTCGATTGTGGGAGGAAACTGGAGTACCCAGAGGAAACCCACACAGACACAGGGAGAACATGCAAACGCCACACAGAAAGGCCGAAGCTGGATTCGAACCCAGGACTTTCTTGCTGTGTGGTGACAGCACTACTCACTGCACCACTGTGCTGCCATTTTCTTTTCTTCTTTAACATTGTATATGAACCGCACTTTGGATTTGGCCTCTTTGACAGCCATAGTACATTCCCCAGTCAAGATGGCTTTAATCATCCTATGTTCTCTGTCCAATAAGACTTTAATTTTAAATAACTTTAGGGTAGAGACAGGGACGAAAGAGAAACAAAACAAACAGCCCACACGGCATATATACAGAGGCAAAGTGTCCATTGTTAGTCTGGGGGCAACATAAGCATTTTAACTCAGCGCTAAAACCAGGGGCCTCATTTATAAAAATGTTCTTAGATTTATACTTGAACTTAGTCCTAAAATCATTTCTGACGGTGTGCTTACGTTCGATTCATAAAAGATACTGAGTATAAAAAACCTTGCTTACGCAGGTTCTAAGAAGCCCATTTGTAACTTATGCAACATCTATAAATCTCAAATTAACTTAAAATTGAAGGCACCTGAACGTGCTTTACAATAAGCAATTTCCCCTTATATAATGCTAGCACAAATGAGGGTTTAGTTATGGATTAACCATGAAAAAAAAGAAAAAAATTTTTTTTGGAATTCACACTTTCTCCACAAGCATCATTTGCCTAAATATTTCCTCATAGTCATCGGTCACCTTTGGCAAGAGAGAACCTGAATTTATTCATGGGGTGTCAGTTGAGTGATGGACAGGCAAAAGTTATTCAGACTCAATGGGTAAACCGTTTCTCAGGGATAGAGTCAAATGTGCAGTATTTACATTACAGGTCACTGAATATGAACACTTTCGCATCACATTTTCTTTGGATCTAGGGGTCTATGAAAATACAAAAAAGAAGCGGGTTTATCTTGGTCTGTGAAACAAGCAAGGTGCTTTCTTGCTGTGGGATGCGTCTAACTAAAGTCTTTGGTTTGCTGGTTTTCCCCAAGATTTGGAACTTAATCTTCAAAATCTAGTTTTAAAAAAAAGAATGGTAAATGGACTGCATTTATATAGCGCTTTTATCCAAAGCGCTTTACAATTGATACCTCTCATTCACCAGAGCAGTTAGGGGTCTTGCTCAAGGACACTTCGACACGCCCAGGGCAGGGTTTGAACCAGAAACTCTTCGACTGCCATTCAATCGGTCTTACGTCCTGAGCTATATCACCCCAGAGGAACTGCAAGGTATGTTCACTCCTTGTTTTTTTTTTTTGTTTGTTTGTTTTGTTGCTGATTTTAAGTTCTGTAATTTGTTTTCAAACAAATAAAAAGGGTTTTAAAAGCGAACCCCCCTCTCTCTCGCACAAGTGCACACACACACACTGTTCATGACACCCATAATTGATAGCAGACTAAATTTTACGGAGATTGGTTTAGAAAATATTTATAAACACAATATTAATTTACACTATACACAAGTTGGTCGCGTAATGACAAAAACGCAACATTCTCCTGGCATTTCACAGATGAATGCAAAAGCCTATTTTAGAGCGCCGTTGCTGCATGTTAGCGGTAATGTTAAGAGCTCTTCCTCAAGGTTTGGCATCTTCTGACGTCTGGGGGGCCGTGTCCACCAGATCCTTGTATCCCAATTTCTCCAGCGGCTCCTTGGCCATTAGCTGTCTGTCGGAGGCAAAGCGAGAAGGAAATGGAGCAGGATACAGTAGCAGCTACGACCACGTCACTGAAAATTCCCCTCGGGAAATTAACGTCCTTAAAACAAGCATACATTACTATCCATTAAACTTAACACAATACTTCAGCTCTATGCGTGCTACAAAGAGCAGTATATGGAAATGTAAAAAAAATAACACTGGTTAAAAGGACAAGGCATTTAACCACATAAGTTAATGGGGGGGTGGGGGGGAAATGGGGGTCATCTTTAATGTGTAAACACGAGTGAAAAAATGTCCGAATGAAGTAAACGAACAAAGCACGTACAGAGTGAAGCAAGCTCATAGTCGCTAGCTTGACACTCCTGGAAAGAACACACCAACCCACCTTTCCATCCTGCATTCCAGATACTCTTTGGACTGTAGCCGGCATAAGGAGTTATCATACCCATTCTCTCTCAAGCACTTCATGAATATCTCTTTGAAAGGCTTACACTCTCCTAGAATTCCGCAAACAACACAGAAAAGAAAAGAAGGAAAGAGGAACTCAATCAAAAGGATATTTTCCCAGTTTCGACAATGCCATCAACAAATAACGATAACCTAAATCGCTGTAGAATATGTCATCTGACGTAAGCCATGCAGGCTGGTCTGACAGTTAGCCTGATTTGCTAGCTGGGTAGTGGGTCCGTCTGATTCGATGGATTACGGAAAATGCCACAGGTACTTAAAAGCTGTCAGTTGTACAAATTTGCTGCGAAGTCATGTCGCCATTTGCGAGCTAACGTTAGCCAAAATATCCAAAGCTATGATTGCTAACTATGATAACTAACTTAACCGTGTCGCCCAGTTAGTTCGGCTAACGCTAGCCTAAACGACAAGCTAACGAGCTAGCAACTCACCGAAGTGATCTAAAGGAAAAGATCCTTTGTCTGGAGGACGAGGCTTAAACGATTTAGAACTAAAATTCATTGCAGTCGACATGATTCCTTGGTATTTAACCAGCTATACCTAACTTCGTTCTCAATGAAACAGCAGCCCACTGTAGCTGTTGTGACCTCGCAGCCATCACACAGACGAAATAATCAATGACCGATATTTGAAAAATCCTTTTCGGTAATCGATTGTTTTCTCTTTTCTTAAAGAGACAGTGCATCTTTTGGAAATAACCTGTATTCAGATTCCATACAAAGTAGAGCAGGTTTGCAGGACATTCGAAGAGCTGGCGTGCAAGTGTAGAGATATATGAAGTGCATTCAGGGCACAAAGTGGTTTCAAAAGAGCTATAGAAAATGCCCTTGTTCAGAGTGTAAGTGAAAAAAATCTATCGACAGACTGACCAACATACATTCACTAAAAAATTTTTAGAAAATGGACACTTAATGACTGGTATGGACATTCTTATGGTGTACTTCCTAGGAGACACACTGCTGTAGTAGCCAATTCTATGTTGTTTAGTGATCCAGAAACGAAATGTTTATAATTAACTGAATGTCGCGCGGTGGGTTTATAATTGGTGGGTTCATTGTAAGTCACTTTGATTAAGAACGTCGGCTAAATGCCAAAAATGTAACTGTAAATGCAATATTAAATTGAAAAGCTAATGAAAGCAAAATGCAGGACACCAGAATGCAAGCATCTTGCACGAACCCCTGTGAAGTCAATGCCTGAAGGCCAAGGACCATTTGTCATGATATTGTCCTCAAATTATCTCTGAATGCGCACACAAACCTATGCTGGTTATGCACATATCTGTGTCAAGTTCAATTCCCAGCAGGTGGACCTCTTCAATATTCATTGGTTAAAAAAAAAATGTAAAAAAGTAAAAAAAATTAAAAAAAAAAAAGAAATGCTGAGGTGGTTGGTTTGTTAAGAAACTGGTTTGAGACTGGACAGAGACTGATTTCTGTGGAAATGGATATGGACATACAGGTGCTGCACAACTCCTTTCCTATCTGCCAAAAGACCACCTTGAGCTGAAAACAGCCAGTGGTTTGAATGAAAATGTATGCAGGGGACTCTGATCTTCACTACTGTATGATATATGATAATGCATGATATTTATATGATTAACTAAAAGCATGACATGTGCTGCTGGAACTTATTTTGAATCTTTGGAAACTCAGTGGAAATATTGTTTTGTGTGTTAAATTGTCAGTGGATATATAAACTGGTAGCCTATGATCAAACTGGAGGAGGTGTGGGTTTCTTTGTAAAGAGATGCAGAGGTATAAACCATATGATAAGAGGCAAGGGCGTCTGTGAGGGGGCAGCGTGGTTGTGGTGCTGGCTGCAGGTGGAGAGATGGGGGAGTAGTTAAACCGGCAGGCAGTCGCAGCTGTGTGCAGTTACGTGATCAGTGCTAACTTTTGTATAATATGTGCTGCCTGCAGTGAGACAGGGGGACTGATGCACACAGCCACGGTCACGGAGAGTAACGACGACGACGACAACAACAACAACGACAACTACAACAACAAAACTATATAGTATTGTGACCCATGCACTTAATAAATTGTGCGCATCGTACATCTCCGTGCCTTACGGTTCATTGGGGCTTGTTACAGCGTAATTTACGGCCAAGTGGGGACCAAAGTGTGTTATTTCACAGTGCGGATCAACAAATATCTCTGATAATTAAATATTGGACTTGTGAATGACTCTGTCACTGTGAAGCATCCTCAGATCTAAAACAGGATGATTGTTGTGAAGTGTTCCTAAAAAAAAGTTTTTCTACGACACCTCCAGTTCATGGTGGGCTTAGGAGTGGATTTAAAATGGTATTCTCATAATCTTTATTGCGCAGGCTACATTTACGGGGGATTGCACGTTTTCACCACTGTTTGACCATGTGGTCTGTCAGTGGTTGAAATGCATACAGATCTCATCGATCTTATCCAGAGCCCTGTTCCTGGAGATGAAAGCATATTATCGCTAAATATGTACAGAAATGGCTTCGGTTTGCAGTTTTTTTGGCCAAAATATATACGTATGAAGGCCGAGAATGGAAGCAGTTTAATGCAGTAGCTCCTTGCTGTTACCCTGTACATCCTCAGGGGGGCAGCAACAACACACGAACAGTGACTATGGTACCCCTGCCAATTATTAGGCTACGAGCATACAGGCATGCACAGGCACGACTGTATGTGATCAAAATTAACAAACAAACGAATGAAGGGCACAGTTCTTCTTAAAACCTGAGATCAGACATAAGACTAAATCAGAAGACAGATAAAATGCATCGCCATAAAACAGAAGGAAACTGACAGACGGTCTTATCCAAAAACATCGCTGCAAGTGCTTTACTTCAGGCATCCTGTTGCGGCAGAACCCTGAATAAAGTGTATACTAATATAAGGGAAAGGATGTATACAAAATTTTTTAAAAAAGGCAGCTAATAGTGTGACATTTCCCCATGAAACAGGCCATTATATAAGAAAATACTGATAAACTTTGCAACTGGTCCATGTCGACCACACTGTTGCCTATCTCCAGGTCATAAGCGAGACATTTGCGAAACATTTACCGGGTCTCAACAGGATCTAACCCCTCTAAAATCAGTCGCTGCCAAGCGAACACCGAATGTCATCGCTACATCCCTGCCGCCTGACTACCGGAACAATAAATCAGCTAGCCTATACTCTATCGAAAAATGATGAAAGAAAAAACTCTTTTTGAATGCTAAAAGCACGAGTCGCCTTCAGACAGATGAAACAACTATTCAGTGAGTTGAAATTTCGGGATGTGGCCAAACGAAGGATGTGTACAGGACTGCCATGCATTACATTACATTACATTATAGGCATTTTATCTTCGCGGTGCCGTAGCCTAGGGGAGAGCGGGGTTGGTTGGCACACTTTTCACTCTCTGTCATATTTCTCAGGCGTGCCATATGTTAAAATAGTCTAACCAGTACCACTGAAATATTAAGATCTCAGCTTTAAAAAAAAACAGATACATTTAATGTTCACAAATGATTCCTAAAATGATTTTATTCATGATTAAAGTCAAGTTGTGCACTTGTGCCAACCAGCCCCAACACGGGGTTGGTTGGCACAAAGTTAAAATGCTATAGTTACAAAGAATGAAGTGACACATAGAAATAATTTGAGCATTTAATTCAAATCAGAACCAGGAAACACAAGCTGGAAGGTTAGCTTTTTAACCTCCCTGGGTGGCAGGCCATAATAAATGTCAGCTGACTTGGACAGATACTCAACCAGCTCCCTTTCCAAATCTGGGGAAAATATTTGTCTGTTCCTGATGGAACCAGCAGCTACACCTAGCTCCTTCAATCTCATCCTGGCTGATCTTGTGGCAGTATCTGGTTAGTGTGCGGAATGGTATATTGAACTCCTTCGCTGTATTCCTGATACTTTTGTTTTGAGTCTTCACCTGTCTGACTGCCTCTAGCATAATGTGTGCTGGTGTCTTTCCTGTCTGTTTTTCTTTAAAATTTTCTGACCATTTTGACCTCTACAAAATTTTTTAAAATGTTTAAAAATGTTTCCAGATACAAAATTCATATTTAATACATAATACGTTTATGTTCATGAACAATGAACATACAATCCTGATAAAAATATAATGCATAATTTATAATATTATAACATACAACATATAATAGTATTATATAATATTCGTTATGTTTAACTTATGTAAAATGCGTAAGTTAATACATTTGTAACCAATTGGCTATACCGGGGTTGGTTGACACATGTTACCAACCAACCCCACCCACATTAGGACACACCTTTGTACATAATGATGTTAGCCAGCTAGCATCACTCACCACAGACTTTCAAATTTCATATCAAAATATAGCTGATTCCATCTCTATCAACTGAAATTGAATACATTTTCTATATCTCTATCTAACACAGTTCTATAAAGTATTTAGTGGGGGGACTTCTTTTTTCTGTTTTGACACTGCAAAATTGAAAAGTTGTCCTCACCTCAACAGTTAGTGACCTTCAGATGTTTTGACAGAATAGATATGTTCAGGTCAAGAAGGCAATCATTTTAATGTTAGATTTTTGTGGCAGCACCCTATAGTGGCCTGGAAATGAACTGTGTGCCAACCAACCCTTGTGCCAACCAACCCCGCTCTCCCTACTTGTTAATTTGTTTCTTAATTAATTCTGATTTAGCTACTTTCTAAGTCAGAATTACAGTTATTCTCTACAGTGTTCTCTACAGTTATTCGAGACAAGAACAACGTATTCAACAGAATCGACCACCATTGTACATCATACGTTTTATTATCATGAATTTCATTGTAGGTACATTAAGGCTAAACAAAATTATTATTATTATTTTTTTTGAAAACGTTACATTTCCAAGCAGATAAAAATACACCGTTGTGTCTATCCACCCATTTAAACACGTCATATAGCGTATGCTATTAGCGTTTTTAAAAAAAAATTTTATAGCAGAAATGGTAACAAAATCACAACTGCATAGGGCCAACAGCCTGGACCTGTTTGCGACAGACTGCTAAAACACTACATTAGATAAACACCAGTGACTACTTTATTTTAGCATGAGTCCCAAAAAAAAATAAATAAATAAAAAGACGGCCGGGTCATACCCAGGTTTACACATTCAAACTGATTAAAAAGACACTTACCATGACATTTAGCGACTAGATAGCGCTATATGCATATTATCTCATATTATTATGAGACCTCGCCTATTATAATTTTTTTTTCACTAAGAATAAATACATACCATTGGTTTTCAAAGACTCGAATACAATACCGTAGTTCTATAAATAATGAATATATAAGACTCGTTTCCCTTCATCGGTCATTGGTTTTCAAAACGTGATCACGCTTCTCTTCAACATTTAAAGCTCACGAATACAAAACGTGGGCGTCAATCTATGCATTTTTAATTTAGCACTTCTACTTCATCCTATAGCGGCGCTCTAGGCTATAAATGCGGCTACCTACTTCTGTACTGTACATCACTTTTTTGTCTAAGGCAATAATAAAACAAACATTTACATTAGGCTACGTGTCATACTATAAGCTCTTAAAATTAATTAATTTATATTTGTCGAAAAAATCGACGTTTTTCTCGCCTTTTTTGTTTTGCATGATATGTTTTACGTCCTCGGGACCGCAGGGAGCGGGGTGAAGATTCTGTGTAGACCCCCTGCCTGCCCAGGTAAACGGCACAGTTACTGGCTGTCGCATCCAACCGCCAGAAAATTGTGTGCTAACTGCGATGACGTCAGTGGCCGCTCCTGGCTGCCAAGCTGGAAGCGGTTTGATGGAGAATCTGCGATCGGTTGTGTCGTAGACGTGCATATTTAACTAGACAAGCAGGCACGCCTTCAGCTAACCAAAGCTTGTGAAGCTCGGGAAGTAAGTTTGTACTGCCCACGTTGATGGAAAGACATTGGAGCACCCATTACATTAAAGCAGTGCTTCCCAAACTCGGCCCTGGCTCCCACTGCATCCTGGTTTTGTCTACATTCGCAATCCCATAATATTAACAAGTTGGTAATTTTTCTTCATTAGGTGCTTTTCATGTTTAGAGGGATTTACTTTGTTGAACCAAAGGCCTATTATGTCGGCTTTGTTTTGCGGGCCACGAAGTCTAAATTTCCGATGTTGATATTGTGCTACGCTGTGCTTATTGTGCTACATTGCGAACAATTACATCAAGAGGTGACTTTTTTGATCAAATGAATACACATAGATAAATCAATAGGCTCCTAATTAGGTTGTTGGACACGTGTTTAATTTATTTTATGCTATTCTCCTGAAACTTATAAACACAATGCAGGTTTTACTCATTATCATTTTCTTTGCCTTTGAATTCTTCATTATCTTGCAGATAATTAGTTTTAGTGGCCAGGTGTGCAAACTTTCACCAATTAGGAGCCTACTGATTCACCTTAGTCTATAATTTGAAGTTTTGCCTTCAAATTATAGACTTTTTTTTTTTTGCAATTGTTTGCAATATAACACAACGAGCAAAACATGAACATGGGAATTTTTTTCTTTATGGCATGCTTTGCTATTTCTGACATAATGTGGCTTAAGATAGTAAATCATACCCCTCTAAACGGGAAAAGCACACAATTAAGAAAAAATAACAGCTTGTTAAAATTCTAGTATTGCGACTGGTTGAAACAAAAACCAGCATACACAGGGGGGGCCAGGACCGAGTTTGGTGCATTAAAGTGAATGGGAAATATCAGACTTGTGGAGGCAAAATAAAAATTCCCCCGGTGGTATTTTGAAATTTAATTAACAATCGTTACGTTTCATATGAAAAGTAGGTTGTGAAAATATGTTACCTGTAATGAAATATGTAGCTACATTTTAATATTTCCCAAAAACGGTTGCTTAACTAACTTCTCCACAATATGACATTTATAATCACAAAAACTGAGCTTATTGATCGACTTGGTTTTCTGCATTGAATTCAACGAGCAGAAAGCGGTAGAGGCGGTTTCCCGATACTTCCTAGACTTCACCGCCCGGCCCCTCCTACCCTCTCCAGCTGTTATGCACTCTATGTGATCTGGCTATGTGATCACTCAAGAGACGACTGGTAACAAGTGGTCAAGCTTTACGTTTTGAGGTTCCACATTAAGCATGATGGTACAACATACCTCACAGTGACAGGATAAACTCACACATTGCTAAACAACAGTCATATGTGATTTGCAGAATGATACTACAGTGTACAGCTACATACATACATTTATACATACATATATTTATACAACGGCTTGGCTGAATACTCAATTCTGATTGGGTGGGAAGTGTGCATTATTTTTCCATAAAGGGCCTATGCCTGGCTATGAAGTGGCACAGACAAAAGCTTGATCATTGTTCTAAATTAACGGTCAACAAATCAACGGTCTTCCTAGATAAAACGAACGTGGACAATGATAATTTTCTGCTGTAGATCGCTAACGAGCCAGCTTGTTACACTATCATCCTTTAAACAGTGTTAAGGGATGTGTCCCGCCACTGCCAAATGACGCATAGCCAGCTTGTTGCCAATTTCTGGCTAAGTTTACAAGGACACTCATATTCCGATATTACTCTGAACAAGACAATATCCAGAATTAAGATATGGGTCATGGAAACAGCATTTTCTGATGAAATACCGTGAAGAAGGCCCTATTCCAAATGATGACATATTTTGATTAAGACATGAGGCACACGCCAATCTTATTTTGGTTATTGGAGTGCCATTGGTCGTATACAGCTTATTCAGAATATCCATCTCAATGGGGGTTTCACAACAGTTTGCAACACATACGATCTGTGAGTGTTGTTTTCCGTCAGCACCGCTGTTACTAGGTTACGTAGTGTTTGAAGTGGGCCGGTGCTTACTGGTACGCAGTAAAGGCACTTCTACACGTTTCTCTGTGGAGTAATGTGATTAGCACTTATTCTAAGAGGCTTCAATTCTGACAACAGCTGACGCCTCCCTTTTTGGAATTTTGAATCCTGAGCTTGAATTCTATTCTAACTTGATGTGATTTACAAACCGTTGCCACACTGTAGATCACCTCTTGTAAAAAGGCCTTTCTTGGCCCAGCGATATATATTTCTATGAATGTTGGCAGCTGCAATGGAACCTGTCTTTTCAACGTCAGCTGGGCTCAAAAATGGGAATTTCAAGCACCAAGGCTACCCATTGCTTTTTAATAGGAAGCAGACAGCTAGCTGCAGTTCACAGGGAGCAAGAAATGGATTATTAGAGATGTGTGCAATGGCTCTATATAGGGCAACTGAATGTAGGGTATTTACGGTATAAGAGGTCTGTGCAATGGCCCTATATAAGGCACCTAAATGTAGGGTATTCACGGTATGCAGTGATCGTGTTTTTGTCACCAGGCATTTGCAAGGGGCAATTGCTGAAATGTTTGTACAGCACATTTCTGAGGGTTGTTTGGTCCTGGGGTATCTAGCTGGGGTATTTGGGTCCGGTGTTGACCTGGGGGTAAGGGTGAAGATGAACTGTGTTGAATATGGGCATAGGGGGTATTTGATTGTGGGGTTATCTGCACAATGTGTTTATCTGGGGCATTTGCTGGGGTAAAGCTCTAATGGTGCGTTCACACACAGTAAATGGAGGCGGGTCAGTTTGGGGAAGTGATGTTTCATCATGTGACAGGAAGAGAAGCTGCAGAGACAAGCACACACCAGACCCATCTCAGGTCAGCGCAAGAAAGCATCATAAACCCTGCAATCGGAGCTCAACGCTGCCTCCACTGGCGAGGCTGAGCCACAGCAGCATGAATATTCACATACAAAACTACCTATTTGACTCTAAAAAGATAGAACTTAGGAGTAGATTTTTCTCTGCCTCTCACTCTTTCTTTCACACATACACACACACACACACACACACACACACACACACGTGCGTGGACACACACACGCACACACACAAACACACACAATTACACACGTAGTGAACATACCCGCCACAACAATTTTAATGAGGGTGAGAAATCATCAGAAAGTCTGTAGTTAATGTTACAGCTGAAAATCAAACTCCAGAATCCTCAGTCCTGCCCAGTCTTTTAAACTTTCCCCCAAAAGAATGTATGTATGCATGCACACACACACACACACACGAACACACACACACACACACACACACATATACATGTACATGCACATCTATACACGCACACACTAACACACGCTTATACATACGCACACATATGCACACACACACACACACACACACACACACAGGCACGTGTGGTCGGTGGTTTAGGATCTGCAGCAGCTGGTGGCCTTGGTCATCTCCTTGTTCACGTACTCCTGGAGCTGAAACTTTGGTTCACTCAACTCCTTCAAGGACCTGTGCTTCAGCTCTCTGTGTGAAAGAGAGAGAGAGAGAGAGAGAGAGAGAGAGAGGGGGGGAAGGAGACAGAGAAAGAGAGAGAAAGGGAAGGAGACAGACAGAGAGAGAGAGAGAGAGAGAGAGAGGGAAGGAGACAGACAGAGAGAGAGAGCTTGCATTTGCACAAGTCCTATAAAGTCAATGTTGTATTTAAAACTTAGGGACCCTTATTGAAAACATAAATTAATTTTTATGCCGGAGGTCGATGCGCTCCTGGACGTGAGTCAGTCTCCCTGGATCACCCTGAGGAGACGGGTGGGGGGGTTTGGAGCTCATTAGCTCCGGACCATAAGAGGAGCGCCGAAGCGCTGTGATCCTGACTCACTTGGCCGCGGCGGTGAAAGCCAGGTCCACATTGAGCCCAGACTTCGCGCTGGTCTCCATGAAGGGCACCCCGAACTCCTGCCACAGAGACAGACACCTTCCTCAGACACTGCTAGCGTCACAGCGTTATCCACGTCATAACGTATTTAATAACAGCCAAATGCGACGCTATGTTGGGGAGTTTCTCCTCCCCGTTTGAGTGTTTTTCTTCCCACCAAGCAGTTTCTTTATCTCACCTCAATTTCTAATTTTTTGGGGGTTCAGGCCTGGTTTTTTTTTTTTTTTGCCCAATTTTCTTTTCTATTTTCACTGTAAAGGATCTTTGTAGCAATTTCTCACTTAAAAAAAAGCTATATAAATGAAACAGAGTTGAATTGCATCGAATGAAAAAATGTCTATTTTTTCAGAGCTGGTGAAAACACATTTCAATAATACCAGTGCATAGTTTTCTTTAAAAGATGAAATGCATAATACTATAAAATATGAAATGTATAAGAGTCACATGATTGAAGGGATACCTGAAGGAATTTTTTTGCTTGTAAACTGCATTTTGTGAGAGTACAGTGCATGTAACAGGTGCGGTGTTTGATCTGACAGGTGTAAATGGCGGAGGGAGGAGGTACAGGATGTATGCGTCTCCACGCCTCCCACAACCCAACAGCTGGTCCCGACCCCCAGTCTCAGAACCACTGTTAAAACCTCCCCAACTCGGTAAAGCCATAGCAGCCTTTGCTATAACTGGACGCATTCAGCAGGGGGCGCTGTTGCCATGTCACAGCGGGGCCACTCGAGGACAAACCACAGAAATCAGAGTGCAACACTGTGAGAATGAAATGAGAGCAGCTCTTGCTTTAATGTTCTACCCAAAAGGTAAATCAAACTGCTGAACGCAACCGGCTGAGAAACCCGGCCTCTTTCGACCCCGCGGACATTACACTACAGTGCTTGACAACAGTACACGACACCGTTCACTTTCAGATTGCCTTCTATTCGCCACTGACAGGAGAACAAGGCTTCATTACAGTCAGAACAGGTGGAGCAAGCTAATGCTATCAGTGGCTCACTGACTTGCACCAATCATTCTGTTGCGCC
The DNA here is from genome assembly GCA_025169545.1 of Anguilla japonica. Lineage (NCBI taxonomy): Eukaryota > Metazoa > Chordata > Actinopteri > Anguilliformes > Anguillidae > Anguilla > Anguilla japonica. The sequence goes on from CM045884.1 coordinate 75,208,335, forward strand.
ACAGAAAGCGAAATCCTGATTGGTTCGTGCAAACGAGCGATTGACAGGTCAAGGTGTGCCATCACAGGGCTCACAAACCCCCACTCCGTGTGCTGCTATGACACCAATTTTTTGTCCTGCATACAAAAGTAATAAGGTTTGACTTGGAATGAAACCACTGACCAGTAGACATGAACTTTAACCCATTTAAGTTGTGAGATCACAAATACAGTGTATGTGATTAGAATGCCATTAACTGAACATTCTAATGCTGATGTCACAATCACAGCTGGCGAGTGAAAGCAATGGAGTTGCTAGAACACTGACATGTAAATTTTGAAAACACATTCCAAAACACCTACTCTTCAAAGGGTTAAAAAATTGAATTGCTTCACGAATGTAGAGGAGTTCCGCAGTTCCCACAGATGAAGCATTTTTGTTAGCAGCAGCAAAAATCAATAAATATCAGAAAAAAAGAGGTCAACAGCATGCAACAAGCACGCGAATAGGAGAGCAGCCCGACCCACCCGAGTTTCCATGCCGGTGTGAAACACGTTCACAGCGACATCACCACAGTGTTACTTACAATGCTGTAACAACGTAGTGCGCTGAGTCAGGGGAAGAAAGATTCGTGTGCGAGTGTGTGTGTGAGTGGGGTGTGTGTGTCTGTGTGCGTGTGTGCGCATTCCAGACTCACCTTGGCTAGTTTCTCCCCCTCCTCTCTCCTCACCACTCTCTGATGTGTGGAATCAGCCTGAAAGACATCAGAATTAACACTAATCCCAGCACTGACCAAAGGACCGACCCCTGCACTAATCCCAGCACTGACCAAAGGACCGACCCCTGCACTAATCTCAGCACTGACCAGGGGACTGACCCCTGCACTAATCCCAGCACTGACCAAAGGACTGACCCCTGCACTAATCCCAGCACTGACCAAAGGACCGACCCCTGCACTAATCCCAGCACTGACCAAAGGACCGACCCCTGCACTAATCTCAGCACTGACCAAAGGACTGACCCCTGCACTAATCCCAGCACTGACCAAAGGACCGACCCCTGCACTAATCCCAGCACTGACCAGGGGACTGACCCCTGCACTAATCTCAGCACTGACCATTGCACTAATCCTACCACTAACCTGTCCACTGACCTCTGAACCAATGTCAGCATTGACCTCTGCCCTACTGACAACACTGTCAGCACTGACCAGAGCACTGACCTCTCCCTATTCCTCGCAATTACTTTTTATGCAAGATCAGCAGGTTTAACATATTATTTACACTCGGTTTACAGTTTTATAGAAAATAGCAATATAGTTCTTTGCTGTATGCACTCATAATAAATCCATATGCAGGCTATTCTAAACCATGCATATTCATGTCAGCTGTGTCCCTGGATCTGAGCGTAATCTTTTACTCCATCTCACACAAGTACCGAGATAGCCTCTAATCTCCACCTGCTCAGACATCATCACTCATACTCTACCTGTCTGATATCTACCTGTATTCTGCTCTATTCATCCCTGGGTGAAAACTAAGCGCTCCGGAAGGTGACTGCAAGTCGAGGCTGGAGCAGGTGCGCATATTAACGAAGGCACATTTCTGGGGCAGAATTTTAACGACGCGCGTGAGCGGGAAGAGCCAAAATGGCCGCGCGTCCCACTCTCGCTCCAGGCTGTCTCTCAATCTCACAGCTATCATCTGTCCATGCCCGTCCACTGCCCAATCTATCAGGCTGCTGTTTGGCCTCAGCACGGATAACTGCATCCATGCCATCCATCACCCTGTCCTTCCTCTGCGCTCGGGGCGCTATGGAAGAAAACATCCCCGCCTGCCTCACCTTGTTCCCCAGGAGCATCAGCACCACGTCCTGCTGGGCGTACTCGTGGATCTCTGTCAGCCAGGCCTGTGGAAGGGGGGGAAACGGAGAGAGGGGAAGTGTGAGGAAGCTGGGACAGGAAGTGGGGGCGGAGAGTGGGAGGAGCCAGGAGGCTGGGACAGGAAGTGGGGGAGGAGAGTGGGAGGAGCCAGGAGGGTGGGACAGGAAGTGATGGAGGATGGGCTAGGAGGCTGAGACAGGACGTGAGGGAGAAGGGTGAGAGGGACTAGGAGGCTGGGACAGGAAGTGATGGGGGATGGTAGGAGGGGCCAGGAGGGTGGGACAGGAAGTGAGGGAGGAGGGTAGGAGGAGCCAGGAGGCTGGGACAGGAAGTGGGGGACGATGGTTAAAGGGGTCAGCAGGCTGGCTTGCTCCATCGAGCCACACCATCACCACAAATCATTTCATTTACTAGAGCATGCACGCTCATTTGCAGCAACGCCCTGTGAATGTCTCCTTCAATCACTGCCCTAGGCTGAAGTAGATGCATTCAGGGGATGATATCTGAAACCATATGGGAAGCAATTCAGTTGATATTTCCTGTTATTTTTTCCTACTCCAGATGGTTGTTTGATCTCAGTTCTCATTTCTCATTAACGAACAGCGCTCCTGATCCATGCTCGTGAGTTCCGGGGTGCTCAGAATCTTCTGGAAACTAGACCTGTCCACATCCTGGGCGGACTGGCTCCTCGACGACCAATTAAAGTTCCGACTGGTCCATTTGCCAAAAAAGGCCCTTCGACAAGCATGCTGACATTACCTCATTTTATCTCAATTTTAAAAAAATAGCATTTTTAGAAATAGAAGACATACACAAACCAAACAGCAAAGTACCATCATAGGAGAGGCGAGGGACCGTCATTTGGGCTCCGTTATTTAATCGGGGGGGGGGGGGGGGGGGGGGGGGGGGGGGGGGGGGCAGGACATCAGCCAGCAAGAGCACACCTTTCATTCGTATTCAGGAGACACCCACAGCAAACAAGGAAAATAAAGAAATAAATTAATCAACTCCCTGTCCTTTCAGCGTATGAAAAAAAAAGCCTAAAAAGACTAAAAACGTGAGATAATTTCAGTAGGCCTTTCTTTTTCAGGAGGGGTGAAGTCCAGGCCTGTGCCTGTGAAGCTGCACTGGAACCACTGGAGAACCCGAACCCGGTTCTGACCCAGGAGGACCCCGTGTGGTGCACGCAGTGCTGCATACAGCGCTCATCCTCAAAAAAAGAACCAGGTACAGAACCCAACCGCTCCACGCCTGCGTTCTTGAGTCTCGTCATCTGGTGCCTTGGCTCAGCATCCCTCTCTTTTTCTCTCTTTTTCTCTCATTACACTTTTTGTCATTTTGGCCGCCCGTCCCCTAGGAAGCGCTCTTTTGGCTGCAACGCTCGGCAATTCGGCCGGCTGCAGGCATCCATCTTCTCTTCGCTGCGAGGTGCAAATCCTCCACGCGTCCCGTTTTCCTGAACACTCTTTTCCGTAGAGTCGGTGTAATGTTACTCATCGGTCCCGCTCGCAGCCCGCCGCGCTAGAGCTCCGTCCGAGACGCGAGCCCAAACACCGCGGTACACCAGGCTCGGAAACGGCACGCGTTTAAGTATCCGCCAGGGCTTTCAAAAACGCCGCAGCGGTTTAACGGCACTCAGTCTCTCGTCACTTTTAAATCCATGCAAGGTGTGAGATCAACAACGCGTGATTAGAACGCGGTATTTCCCACACAATGAATTTACTAGGACGGCCCACCCAAATAGAGTTGCGCCCTGTTGAATTAGTGCAGCGAATTGGCTAATGGCCGTTTATTAGGCCCGGAACACAAATAACCGAAATGCTCATCGAATAATAACCGACCATAGTCAACAAGTCCACAAACGAACACCCAAGCTCCAACTCCTGGCAGTTTCGCCAGAAAACCACCACCCTTAGTCTTCAGAGCATGGACTTTTAATAAGACCCAACGATTAGGCGGCAGTGTAGTATAGTGGGTAAGGAGTTTTTCCAAGAAAATAAAACACATACTACAGTAGAAAACAGAAAACACAAACACACACACACGCATGCACACACACGCACGCACCCTTTCGCACGCACACAGCAGGCAGAATGCTAATTAGTAAAGGCATTTTAATTCTGATAGGAAAGAGCTGAATGTATGCCGTGGTCATTGCGCTAGCCTTTTCTTCCTAAGCAACACATCACAGAATGCTGAGGTGGTGGCGGTTAGTAGCTAACCAGGGCAGCAATAGTGGACTAGGGGGCGGGTGACTAACATGGATGCAATTCACCCCCCCCCCCCCCCCCCAGACCGATGCCAGCTGCTATTCACATACAGGTCCCTACATGCACCTGGGGGTTTGATGCCCCATCACGGCACTCTGGTCCCATCTCTCTCCCCCCATCTGAAAAAGCACATAAGGTGGAAAGACTATCTGTTATCTTTTAAAAAAGAAGGAATTTTCTACTCAAAGGTAAAAGATAACGCACAATAACAGACTGTACCACCCCCCCCCCCCTTTCCTTCCCCACACACTTGTTATTTACTGCAGTGGTTGATATGCACCACCCCCCCCCCCCCCAACCTAAAAACCAAATCACAGATTTCCATGCCTGAAACTCAATGTTCTCCAGTTCGCCTCCCTGTGAGCTTTCCTTATGCATATTAATATGACTCAGCGTGGCCTTTCAGTCTGCCTCGCTGTTCTGATAAGGACCTGGGGAGAAAAAACACAGACCTAAGGTGGGGGGGGGGGGGGGGGAGAAAGCAAGCAATGTCAAAAAGAGAAGAAAAGTTCCCACTTTATGGCAGCGGAATCCTGTACGGCTGCCGTAGCAACAAATAACCACGGCAACAAGGAAGAGAGAACGGTGAGCCCAGGTGTAACTGGCTGAAGTGCAGCCTCTTTTGCACAGTGCAGTAGAGGGGGTAACTGGGGTAGGGTAAGTCAGGGGGTAGGGTAACTGGGGTAGGGTAAGTCAGGAGGTAGGGTAACTGCAGTCAGGGGGTAGTGTAACTATAGTCAGGGGGTAGGGTGACTACAGTCAGGGGTAGGGTAACTGCAGTCAGGGGGTAGGGTAACTGCAGTCAGGGGTAGGGTAACTGCAGTCAGGGGGTAGGATAAGAGAGAGAGGGAGGGGGAGAGAGAAAAAGAGAATCTAAACTTGGGCACAATAATTCCCACTGCACAGCATGTGGACAGAAACACTAATTCTTACCCAATTAGGGGAAATGAGAAAATCCTGAAAGAAAAAAAAGCGAAGAAGCATAACCACAACACATCTTAAACTTGCGCATCTACTCCTGCCAAGGCGACGTACCGTGCAGCATCTATCTTTATCTAATTGCCTTTCCTGAACGAGGACTGCACGATGGAGACAGCACTGTTAAAATAACCTGGCTGATGGAAAACCTGTCCACTAAATCATCCTGACACACAAAGGAAACACCACCACAGATGTTCTGTAAGTAAACCAGTATTTCTTTTTTTAAATTTGCTGTGCAAGTCAGGGCTGTATATAAATCAAATTCCCCCCCCCCCATTCTGGAATGCCGCATAGCGTGCGCAAACCGCCCTGCCCATTCGGGTACCGCTGGGGCGTCCACGGACCTCCTCCGAAACACGCGCTGCCCAACCAGCCGCTTCTTTTCGCACCGCCAACCACAGCGAAGCCAACCACACAGAGCGGAGTCAGAGGAGGACCATTCATACGCGGCTTCGACCTGCAGTCTTACGAGCGCCCTTATCGGTCAGCAGGGGTCGCCCAAGAGCGATGAAACGCGGAATTTTCTGGGCAACGACAGGCGCCAACTGGGCATTGCCCTGTGGAGCTAACATGTGCCACACCGTGGTGGCTTACCCGAATGAGCCACCCAGCAGCCCTGCAAACCAGACGTTTGACTCCCGCATTCCTTGGGTCCCGCATGCTGGCTTTTTCTCGAGGAGGTTTCCGGTCAGTATCGGGCTAGTTCTGCGGCCACAGATCTCACGGCCTCCAGTCTTCACGGAACATTCATGACGAAGGTTCGAAGGTGATTGGATTCCACCGGCAAAATCAAGTCAGGACACACTGAGCTTTAGAACTGAACCTGAATACAAGAGCCCACCGTCCGGCTAGCGCGGCGTGAGTCCGCGGCTCAACGTTCCGGAATCTTCTGCGACATTCCGAAACCCCTTATCGGTCGGCATGGAGACGGGATGGCCGATGAATGGCTGAGAGTAGGGGAGAGCCGCGGGAAACCCTTCTCCCAACGGTGATGAAAAGAACCATGACGCCATTAACGGCATTAAAATCGAGCGTGGCAGCCAATCACCGGACCCCCTGTCCTCCTGTGAGTAGCCTGTAATCTTACAGCAGAATAGAGGAACATGGAGGAAGAAGAAAAAAAAAAAACTTTCAAATGCTAAGAATGATTCCTGCAATCCTTCCAGGACACAAAGAAAAGAGCGATAAGCAAAAATGACTTAAGATCTGGCCTTTAGCGTCAACCATAACCTCCAGCTTCCTATTCTGTGATTGCTGTTTGATTAATGCAATTGATTGATTGGCCAGGGCTTACCCCCTCACCTGCTGCCCCAGGTATAAATCAGTCACTTACAATGACTGTGAAATGTCAAGGCTTCCAGGATGCACGTAAAGGTGCTGATGTAGTTAAGTCTGTCCATGATCACCAGCACGCCATACAGACCACAGAATTAAAGACATCATCTCTGTCACAGGCGATGAGTCGTTAGGATTAGCGTTAGGGTTCGGCTGAAGGGTGAGGGGCAGTGTCATCAGAGCAGTCTTGTCTCGTTCCCAACATCGTCTTATGTTGACGTTTGGGCAGATGTCCTCAGCGTCACCATGGTGATGCTAAGGAGTCCTTTTCCGTCAACTCCGGACACCCCTAGGTACCCCCACTGACTTTAAGAGAAACCCTCTGTGTCTTTATGTTGAAATGAAACTTTGAGGCAAACTTTAATCAGACCCGTTTCCACTGGAGAGAAACCTGAGCAGATAAACTGTGCCCCGCCCACCTCTACCCATTCCACCCTGCTAGGCCCCGCCCCCTCTACTCCACGGGGGGGGGGGGGGGGGGCAGACTCTTCTGAATCACTCCCCTGGGTCTTTTTCAACATCAAACATCTTTCTCTTCCCCCCGCCCCCTCTGTCTTATTTTTCTTTCCACACCTCCTCTTTGTATTTTGACATGCTTTGTATTTGTGACTCAGGGCTGAAGCAAATTAATGTTTATTTTTAACTGTATTTTTTAAACTGTAATGCAGGTGACACAAGGTTGTGGATTTTGAGCTTTTACCTTTCAAACCCAACCTCCTCCAGCAGATTGAGCCTCAGGGCTGAAGCAAACTTAAAGTCAATCAATGTTATTTAAATTTTATATATATATATATATATTTCAAAAATGAAAAGTTAAAAAATAGCATTAATTGACTTCTAATTTGCTTTGGCCCCAAGGCTCGATCTTCTGATGGAGGTTGGGTTTGAAAGGTAAAAGAGCTCAAAATCCACAACCTTGCGTCACCCGCAGTGCGCAACACACTTTTAAATCTCACAAACTGTGCATGAGAACGGGGACAAGACAACCCACCCATAGCGCTGCACTTGTCTCGAGCTGTGGCATAGATCCAGATCCACAACCAGAAGGCTGCAGGTTTTAATCCCCTTTGGGACACGGCTGTGCTGCACCCTTTTTACCTAAGCTGTATATTCGGCAGAATATTAAAAATATACCTTGGGATCAATGCATTGCATTATTGGGCTATATTAGCTTGTAATTGCACTGGTATTCGCATGGCATTCCTCTGTTATTACCATGTTATTACCATGTTATTCCACTTTTGTTTCGCACTACAGGGTTTTCTTCATTACTCCAGAAGCATGCAAGATTTTATTCCAGGTCCCCCCCTCCCCCCATTTACCTCTGTGGGTTATGGTTAGGGTTAGGATAAGGAGTAGCCGGAGGACACCGTCCACGGCCACGGATTACACACAAACTCCACACAGAAAGGCCTCGATGGGGAGAACACACAAACTCCACACAGAAAGGCCCATATAGGGAGAACACACAAACTCCACACAGAAAGGCCTCGATGGGGAGAACACACAAACTCCACACAGAAAGGCCTCGATGGGGAGAACACACAAACTCCACACAGAAAGGCCCATATAGGGAGAACACACAAACTCCACACAGAAAGGCCTCGATGGGGAGAACACACAAACTCCACACAGAAAGTCCCCGATGGGGAGAACACACAAACTCCACACAGAAAGGCCTCGATGGGGAGAACACACAAACTCCACACAGAAAGGCCCATATAGGGAGAACACACAAACTCCACACAGAAAGGCCTCGATGGAGAGAACACACAAACTCCACACAGAAAGGCCCATATAGGGAGAACACACAAACTCCACACAGAAAGGCCTCGATGGGGAGAACACACAAACTCCACACAGAAAGTCCCCGATAGGGAGAACGCACAAACTCCACACAGAAAGGCCCAGTCAAGGAGAACACACAAACTCCACACAGAAAGGCCCAGTCAAGGACAACACACAAACTCCACACAGAAAGGCCCCGGTGGGGAGAACACACAAACTCCACACAGAAAGGCCCAGTCGAGGAGAACACACAAACTCCACACAGAAAGGCCCCCAAGGGGAAAACACACAAACTCCACACAGAAAGGCCCCAAAGGGGAAAACACACAAACTCCACACAGAAAGGCCCCCAAGGGGAAAACACACAAACTCCACACAGAAAGGCCCCAAAGGGGAAAACACACAAACTCCACACAGAAAGGCCCCAAAGGGGAAAACACGCAAACTCCACACAGAAAGGCCCCAAAGGGGAAAACACGCAAACTCCACACAGAAGGGGGGGGTTTGAACTGGGTCAGATGAGTTTGTCTGAAACGCAGCTAACTGATCTGAGATCAGTCCCCGGCTGGTCCGCCAAACGCTGTTTACCCAGGCGGCTCGATACCGCCTGACAGCCTGAACCGACGGGAACTGAAGAGGTGCAAAATAATGTCTGTTTCTGAGTGTGTGTGTGTGTGTACTTCTGTTTTTTTTTTTAACCCCCAGTGAGGTGATGGAGGAAATCGAAAACAATCAGAGGCTCCAGAGGTCCTTCGGCCGGACTCCCGGGTGGGGCAGGGCACGGGGGGGGGGGGGGGGGGGGGCGTGAGGCGCCCCTGTTTTTAGTCACGGACGCACATTCGTCATGTTGGAACCCTGCCAGGGATGTGCAGCGGCAGGAGGAGCAGATCGATCCAGAGGCAGCAAATATTTTTGACAGATGGGGTTAGAATATGTACCGCTTTGGCTATCATCTGTCCCCTTCCTCTCCGAACGCACACACACAGAAAAACACACACACACACACACAAAAAAAAACACACACACACACACGCACGCACGCACCCACGCACACACACACAGAAAAACAAACACACACGCACACACACACACACACTCACACACACACTCACAGAAAAACAAACACACGCACGCACACACACACACACTCACACACACAGTGTGAAATGCAGTGGAAAACAGTGTCATATGCAATACCCAGAGGACAGCGAGAATCAGGAAGGCTGGTTGGACAAAGTACAGGGGATCACTCAGAGAGGAGCCCAGTTTCTACTGCGTCACTCACAGAGAGGAGCCCAGTTTCTACTGTGTCACTCACAGAGAGGAGCCCAGTTTCTACTGCGTCACTCACACAGAGGAGCCCAGTTTCTACTGCATCACTCAGACGTCACTACTGCTACTGCTGCTGCAATTGCTACTACTGCTACTGCTGCTTCTGCTGCTGCTACTGCTACTACTGCTACTGCTGCTGCTACTGCTACAACTACACCTACTACTACTGCTGCTGCTACTGCTGCTACTATTGCTACTACTGCTACTGCTGTTTCTGCTGCTGCTACTGCTACTACTCCTACTGCTGCTTCTGCTGCTGCTACTGCTACTACTGCTACTGCTGCTGCTACTGCTACAACTACACCTACTACTACTGCTGCTGCTACTGCTGCTACTATTGCTACTACTGCTACTGCTGCTTCTGCTGCTGCTACTGCTACTACTGCTACTGCTGCTGCTACTGCTACAACTACACCTACTACTACTGCTGCTGCTACTGCTGCTACTATTGCTACTACTGCTACTGCTGCTTCTGCTGCTGCTACTGCTGCTACTGCTACTACTGCTACTGCTGCTTCTGCTGCTGCTACTGCTACTACTGCTACTGCTGCTGCTACTGCTACAACTACACCTACTACTACTGCTGCTGCTACTGCTGCTACTATTGCTACTACTGCTACTGCTGCTGCTACTGCTACTACTGCTACTGCTGCTGCTACTGCTACAACTACACCTACTACTACTGCTGCTGCTACTGCTGCTACTATTGCTACTACTGCTACTGCTGCTTCTGCTGCTACTACTGCTACTGCTGCTACTGCTGCTGCTACTGCTACTACTGCTACTGCTGCTGCTACTGCTACAACTACACCTACTACTACTGCTGCTGCTACTGCTGCTACTATTGCTACTACTGCTACTGCTGCTTCTGCTGCTGCTACTGCTACTACTGCTACTGCTGCTGCTACTGCTACTGCTACACCTACTACTACTGCTGCTTCTGCTGCTGCTACTACTGCTGCTGCTGCTGCTGCTACAGGCAGGAAATACTTGCTACGATGTCTCCTCCTCTCCAGCAGGTAAAACACACAAAGGCCAGGTGGTCCTACGTCACATTTAGGCTGCACACACCTGCACCCCTCTCCCGCTTTCTCACCCCATGAAACATCCAGAAAGTTCCGCTACCCTCCGTCTAGGTCACACTTTTAGAGGAGCAAACAACTCACACGCCATGCCGAGGGTACCTTCAAGGAGACGGTGACAAATGGGGGGGAAGCACTTCTCAGCAGCGCAGTCCTTTAGCCAACTCCAAATGTTCCCCCGATTTTTTTTTGTTTTGTTTTGTTTGTTTTTTGGCAGACAAGAGTCCTGAATGGAATTCAGATCCGCTGCTGGCATTTCTTTCCCCAAGCTCACCGTCTGAATCAGAGCCTCCCAGACCGTCCCACGCCTCCTGCCCGGACATGATGGGCAGAGGAACCTCACGGATGCGGGCCTTCAAATTTCCATTTTAAAAAGTGCACTTGTCATTTTCAAAGTTATAAATGCTAAAGGGCTGTGAACTACCTCCGTTCCAATGCCATTCCAATTTGTTGTTCTTGGGTTTCAGAACCCTAAATCCCGCTTTGTGACATCATCGTTCATCAGGAACAGGCAGTTCAATTTTGCTGGTTTTTTAATAGGGTTTTCGGAGGTATTTCAGGGGTGACTTAAACAGGACAGCTCAGTTAACCTGGACCACAACCACAGTCTGAACCACAACTGCAACCTGAACCCCAACTACAACCTGAACCACAACTACAACCTGAACCACAACCACAGGCTGAACCACAACCACAACCTGAAGCACAACTACAACCTGAACCCCAACTACAACCTGAACCACAACTACAACCTGAACCACAAATACAACCTGAACCACAACTACAACCTGAACCACAACCACAGGCTGAACCACAACTACAACCTGAACCACAACCACAGTCTGAAGCACAACTACAACCTGAAGTGCAACAACAGTCTGAACCACAACTACAACCTGAAGTGCAACTACAGCCTGAACCACAACCACAGTCTGAACCACATCTACAGGCTAAACCACAACCACAACATGAACCACAACTACAACCTGAGGTGCAACAACAGCCTGAATCACAACTACAGGCTCAACCACAACATGAACCACAACCACAGGCTGAACCACAACCACAGCCTGAACCACAACTACAACATGAACCAGAACTACAAACTGAAGCACAACTAAAACCAGATGTTTCCTCTCACACTGGGAGCTGTGCTTTCCCTCAATGAAAGACCAGAGCAAATACACATCACACACAGATCTCACACAGTGTGTGTTTATGCTGCAGATGTAGGCATTACCATTCGCAGGTATTGAAAATTATTTTAATCAATTATACATGTAGGCGCATGTATTTGGTCAAATGCACATGCAGATACATACACATGCACACACACACATTAACATTGTGACTCAAGAGAATGTCAACCTCATGAATCACAGTAGCTTTTAAATGTTACATCAAAAGCATTGCCCTTTCTACAGTGAGTGCTAAAATCAATGCTTATCTTTTTACTACAGTAATTATGGCATCATATCATGCTATCCACATAAATATAATAAATATTCTACATTATAGTACAATCATTTTGATTGTACTACAGATGCTGTTATCCACAGGGACACACCATATCATCAACAATGCATAGCAACACATAGCAAGTTGTGGAAAGTTTATGCAAATCTCAGAATCTGGAATTCCTTAACTGGTGGTGTTTTGTTTTATGTCCGAGGCTGACTATAGCCCGAATTGCCCTCTGGTGGGGGGTAATAAAGATTTTACGAAGCATTCAAAGTTAAAGTTTAATCATTATGTATGTGGCAGCCGGCCAGAGATGAAAATATCAGCCATCCACCCCTGTCTCCAGGCTCTCACCTTCCCAATTCGAGTTAATAGAAAACATGGCGGACATTTTGTATCTGCACCCCATCCCCACCCTCCCAGAGCCCTGAGAGGGAAGGGGATCCTGTTACAGCCCTGCTATACTGCCTCACACAGACAGTGGGAAGGGGATACTGCTACAGCCCTGCTATACTGCCTCACACAGACAGTGGGAAGGGGATACTGCTACAGCCCTGCTATACTGCCTCACACAGATAGTGGGAAGGGGATACTGCTACAGCCCTGCTATAATGCCTCACACAGACAGTGGGAAGGGGATCCTGCTACAGCCCTGCTATACTGCTTTACACAGACAGTGTGAAGGGGATCCTGTTACAGCCCTGCTATACTGCCTCACACAGACAGTGGGAAGGGGATACTGCTACAGCCCTGCTATACTGCCTCACACAGACAGTGTGAAGGGGATCCTGCTGCAGCCCTGCTATACTGCCTCACACAGACAGTGGGAAGGGGATCCTGCTGCAGCCCTGCTATACTGCCTCACACAAACAGTGGGAAGGGGATTCTGCTGCAGCCCTGCTATACTGCCTCACACACACAGTAGGATGTTACAGGAATACTGGACAAGGTCTTAAATACCAGAAGTCAGAGTGTGTGAGAGAAGGACATAAATACAGCAGCCATTAAAAGACACCTTTACCGACATTCAGAAAAGTGCTCAACACAGTGTTACCCAGACAGGAACATATTCCCAATGGCACAGCTGCCCAAATTCACCCCCATAAACAAGCTTTATGCAAAGGTCACTGGTAGACTGGGCGGGTGGGACAAGTGGAAAACATGGCTTATTTTTCCAGACGTTTCAAACCTTGTCTGGTGTTATTGTGATAAAAACACTTGTTTCCTGATAGAATGAAGCTCTTGTGAAGATAATGTGAAGTGTGACTTTTGATCATCTCCAATCTGTCATTAATATTTTATGTAACTAATGGCAAAGAAATGGACTGGCGTTGTGTCCGTCGAAACAAGAGACTTCCAGTCCCATACTGCCTGGGGCCAAAACACACAGGAGAAACAGAGAAGAGGGAGAGAGAGAAAGAAGGAGAAGATTCCCCAACAGCTGTGATTAAACCCTCTGTTCAGAAAGCTGAATCAGAAATAAATGAAAGGCAGGAGGAAGAGAGAGAGAGTGGGCTGCGGGGGAGGGGGGGGGGGGCAAGAGGCCAGGCAAGAGCTGAAATCACAAGTAAGGTGTCGAAAGCAGGAAGCTGAGCCAAAGCTACGCCATCACTTTCATCTTTCTGTCGGCACTTTTTTTTTTTAGGAGAGAGACCAACCAGGCAGTCCAAAACTCAAGGACACCCAAAATTAAAGGTCAGCTCCCAAACTCCTATAAAAGCTCCCAGAAATGGCGGACGTGCCGGGAGGGAGTACCGGTTTTACCGAAACCTCCAGGAAAGCCTTGCTGAGGGACCTGTCACGACTGAGCCCCTCCGTCACACCGAAATCTCCCAAAGGAGACCGACCGACTGGGCGGCAGTGTGTAGTGTAACGGACAGGAAACCGGGCTTGAAACCCAGGTTGCAGGTTCGATTGCCCAACTGCCCCTGTTGCCCTAGTGCCCTTGAGCAAGGTGCTTACCCTGAACCGCTTCAGTACATATCCATTTTATATAAAAAATAATTTTAAAAAAGTGTAAGTTGCTCTGGTCTGCAAACTGCCTGCAGTGTAATTTGTAATTTGGCAGTTTGTACAGCCCCCCCCCCCCCCCCCCCCCCCCCCCCCCCCCCCCCCCACAGGTCACCTGACTCCACGCCAAAGGGAGAAACCGCAGCCTGGCGTCCTCTCCTCGTGGGGCGAGTGTATCATTCTGCCATGAAGGGGCTGAATTGGTTTTCCTCACATTTTCGTATGGGCCTCTCCCGGCTAGGCCGCCGTCTCGTGCCCCCCCTCCCCCCGCTGCCGCCCCCTTACCCCACCCCCACCCACCACCGTAATTGAGCTTTGATTAAACCGCTAGCCGAGCGGGGATCTGAGTTTAATGGCGGAATTTAACACCCCTTCCCGGCTCGTCTGTGGGTAGTGTCTCCCGGTAGCGGTGAGATAATGCACAACTTCATTTCATTAAATTACACTGAGCTTCCAGCGCATCTAACGAGGGCAGGTGACTAAAAATAAGCATGAAAGTTAATACCTTTTACTTTCCTCTTCTCTCTCTTACACACACACGCACACGTGCGTGCACATGAGAACATAAGCGCGCACACACACACACACACACACACACACACCACCTACTGCACAAGGGATTACCAGCAGAAGGCTTTAGAGCGACGTTGAACCCAGACCACAACAATGGCGAATAATTATAGAATAGTGTGCCATTCCTTTGCTACAGCCTGTGTCATTTCTCTTCGTCTATTTATCTGCTCATTTATCTTCTTCCTCACAAGCACAGCCAAGAAATGAGATGAGAGATCAATGGTCAATCTCCAGAATAAATGAAAAATGTTAAAAAAGTAGGCCTCGCGTTTATTTGTAATTCAAAGTCTTAAAAGGCCAGGCCTGTATTCTACTTTAAAATATAAACAATGATTAAGTTGTTTTTCTTTTCTCAATAAAGTCAAGAATAAATTACACTCTGCTTCGCCCTAGCAGGTCAATCACGGCACTTGAAAGAAGAATATTAAATGCAAGTGTTCGTGTTTTTCTTGTTGTAAAGGTTTTAATGTTGTTACTGAGAGGAAACCATTTTAAAAAATAAATGCAAGAGCTGCGTAAGTTGCTCTGAGTAAGATCATCTGCTAAATGGCCGTAACAAATGAATGAATGAATGAATGAATGAACGAATGAATGAATGAATGAATATATGTATGAAAGCATGTATGCATGACTTCTAAACCTGTACCAGGAATTTTCACGTGCGAGTTGTGCTAGTATGAAGCCATCTGGAGGCACAGCCCTGTACTCCAAGGAGGCGGACCATCGGTGCTCCCCGGAGCTCACCTGAGTGCTAGTGATCCCCGAGACCTCCTGCGCTGGGAGGCGAAAGGGACCCTGGTCCAGGAACACTGCCCTTTCCACGAACAGGGCTCACAGCGGAAGCGACCTTTAACCCCTGAGACCTGCTGGTGCGGGTGCCAGAGCCAGAGCACCATCCCAGGCAGCGAACTACCCGTGGGCCAGGCGAGCGGTCGGCCCCGCCTTCGAACACGGAACCGCCCGCGCTGAGGCCCGGGGAGGGCCCAAAGAGACGGGCCCACGCCGCCCCGCCCCCGCGCCGCAGCCTCCGCCAGGACGCCGCGTTCCGCGTCCAGCGCAGGACCAATCCGCACACACCCGACCGGGTTCTGTCGCAGGCGCAAATGGGCAAAATGAGATAAAAGTAAAAAAAATAAAAATAAATAAAATTAAAAAAAGAGGGAACTTCTTGTTTAACACAGGGTGTTATATTGAGAGGTGTTCCTCAGAGTTCCATCTTTTTTACGTTGATGTTCCTCAGGAAACAAAAAAGGGGAACCACACCCTCCTGTGCTTACGTGTCTCATCCCCCCCCCCCCCCCCACCCACCCACCCTAAAAAAAAAAACATTCTGAGATACCACAACCGTTGCTACATCTGCTCTGTATAACCACAACCACACTCTCAGAATCCCAGTGTGTGTAAACAGCCTAGTGCACACACATGCACACACATGCACACACATGCACACACATGCACACACGCACACATACACATTCTCTCTCTCTGGCATCAGCATGATGCAGGAGCTTGCAGAGTAGCACACACACACACACACACACACATGCGCGTGCACACACACTCACACATACACACATGCGCACACACACACTCATACTCTCTCTCTGGCATGAGCATGACGCAGGAGCTTGCAGAGTAGCACACACATACACACACATATGCTTGCAGATACACACACACACACACACACTTACAAACTGTCACGGTTGAGGAGGGTGGGACGCAATTGCGGACCGAGGGGATCTAAAAGTTAACCCTGACGGGTAACCACAAAATCGCTGAGCGATAGAAAGGGACAGGGGAAATAAGGAGCTAAATAATCGCTCCCTTCACTCACTGAAACTTCTGTCAGTGGGCTCAGAAAACTAAAAGAAAGGAAACACCGCCGCAGCGTAACTACCCTGAAAGAAAAGCCCCACTAGAAAAACAGAGGGGAGTCACTTACGAAAGAAAAACGACACTCGCCGTCTGGCGGGTATAAAACGAAAGGAGAACTAAAGAGACGTGGGCAATATGTCCTCCACAGCACGAAGAGATAATCAGGTCAAGAATAAACTAAATGGTGATCAAATCAGGCAGATAGGATCAACACGGTAACTTCTGCCGATTCTTACACCCCTACACACCAAGAGTATGACAAACAATGAGTCTGCGCTGAATCCTAGAAATCAGGGGCTAGATATAGGCCTCCCACACCTGACCCTCATCAGGGACAATTAGCTCAAAGCAAATGCCTGTGAGGTGCCATCACCTCACCATAGCACTCACACACCTGCCCCTCGTCAGGGTCAATTAACCCACAGAATTCAGCGTGAGGGGTGCCACCACCTCACAGGACCCCCTCCCCTAAGGAACGGCACCCGACGTTCCTGCCGAGCCCGCAGGGAGGCGCCGACGGAACTCCTGGATAAGCTCTGGGTCCAAGATGTCCCTAGCTGGGACCCAGGTGCGTTCCTCTGGCCCGTATCCCTCCCAGTCCACAAGGTACTGCACCCCGCGTCCCACGCGACGACTGTTCAGGATACGCCGAACAGTGTAGGCCGGTAGACCGCCGACCAACCTAGGGGGGGGCGGAGGCCTGTCAGTTGGTGCCAGCGGGCTGGAGAGGACTGGTTTGAGGCGTGAGACATGGAACGTGGGGTGAATCCTCATGGACCGGGGAAGCCGGAGACGGACCGTGACCGGGTTAATTCTCCGAATAATCTTGAAGGGACCGATGTAGCGTGGCGCTAATTTGCGGGACTCAACCCGCAAGGGGAGGTCACGCGTGGAGAGCCACACCCTCTGGCCGACCCGATAGGACGGAGCCGGACGTCGACGTCGATCAGCATAAAGCTTCTGTCGCGCTGTCGCACGCTGAAGAGCTGCCCGAACCCGCCTCCAGGTGGCACGACACCGCTGGATGAATCGTGCAGCCGAGGGCACCTCCGTATCTTTCTCCTGTTCTGGGAACAACGGCGGCTGATATCCGTACTGGCACTCAAAAGGAGAGAGACCAGTGGAAGCATTCAACAAGGTGTTGTACGCGTACTCTGCCCAGATAAGTTGACTGCTCCAGGTGGTCGGGTTGGAGGAGACCAGACACCGAAGCGTTCTCTCCAGCGTCTGATTGGTGCGCTCAGTCTGACCGTTGGTCTCAGGATGGAACCCTGACGACAGACTGGCCGAAGAGTCCACTAGAGAGCAGAATGCCTTCCAGAAGCGAGAAGAGAACTGTGGACCACGGTCAGACACGATGTCTTGGGGTAGACCGTGGAGGCGAAAGACATGCTGGACAACAAGCTGGGCAGTCTCCCGGGCCGAGGGAAGCTTGGGGAGGGGAACGAAGTGAGCCGCTTTCGAGAATCGATCCACTATAACCATGATGGCGGTGGAACCATCTGACGGGGGTAACCCGGTGATAAAGTCCAGGGCTACGTGTGACCAGGGGCGACGAGGGATAGGCAGAGGCCGGAGGAGACCAGCTGGGGGACGTTGCGATGTCTTGTTCCGGGCACAAACTGTGCAAGCAGCCACAAACTCCCGCACGTCCCCCTCCATCCGGGGCCACCAGAACCTCCTCTTAAGAAAGTCCAGAGTGCGGTGGACCCCCGGATGATTTGTAAGGCGGGACGAGTGACCCCACTGAAGAACCTGCGAGCGCACTCTATTAGGGACGAACCAACGGCCCGGAGGCCCCCCTCCCGGGTCCGGCTCCTGCTGCTGGGCCTCGCGAACCACAGCCTCGACCCCCCAGGTGAGTGGGGCGAGGATGCGGGTGACTGGTATAATGGGCTCAGGAGATCTGTCCCTGTCCGAACGGTCAAACCGACGGGAAAGTGTGTCTGGCTTCAGATTCTTAGAACCTGGACGGTAGGATAGGTTGAAGTTGAACCTATTGAAAAAGAGGGCCCACCGAGCTTGGCGAGGGTTCAGGCGTTTGGCCTCCTGGATGTAAGCCAGATTTTTGTGGTCTGTCCAGACCACAAACGGATGCTCAGCACCCTCCAGCCAGTGACGCCACTCTTCCAAGGCCAACTTCACCGCCAGGAGCTCCTTGTTACCAACGTCATAATTCCTCTCGGCGGGCAGGAGACGCCGTGAGAAGAACGCGCAGGGGTGAAGTTTCTGGTCCTGGGGAAGCCGTTGGGACAACACCGCCCCAACCCCTACGTCAGAAGCATCGACCTCGACGATGAAGGGCAGAGAGGGGTCCGGGTGAATGAGGATGGGCGCGGTGGTGAACCTCCGTTTCAGCTCCATGAAGGCCTTTTCAGCCTGCAGGGACCAACTGAACCGGGGGGAGGTACCCTTAGTCAAGGCTGAGAGTGGGGCAGCGACAGAGCTGAACCCCCTAATGAAGCGCCGGTAAAAATTTGCGAAGCCCAGAAACCGCTGCACCTGTTTGATGGAGTCAGGCCGAGGCCACTCCAGTACTGCCTTGACCTTGCTGGGGTCCATCTGCACACTGCCCTGTGACACGATGTACCCCAAAAAGCTGACCGTGGAGGCGTGGAATACGCATTTCTCTGCCTTGACATAGAGTTTGTGTTCTAGCAACCTCTGCAGTACTTGTTTGACGTGGGACACATGCTCCTGATAGGTTTTTGAAAAAATCAGGATGTCATCCAGGTACACGTAAACAAATAATTCGAGCATGTCCCTGAGCGCGTCATTCACTAGCGCCTGAAAGACCGAAGGAGAGTTCGAAAGACCGAAAGGCATGACAAGGTATTCGTAGTGCCCCCTAGGGGTGTTGAATGCCGTCTTCCACTCATCCCCCTCACGTATACGTACCAAGTTGTAGGCATTTCTGAGATCCAACTTGGTAAAGATGGACGCCCCCTGCAGGCGCTCAAATGCCGTGGCCATGAGGGGGAGGGGGTAGCGGTTTTTTACCGTGATTTTATTAAGTCCCCTATAGTCAATGCAAGGTCTAAGTCCCCCATCTTTCTTCCCCACAAAGAAAAATCCGGCCCCGCTGGGGACGTAGAGGGCCGAATGAAACCAGCAGCTAGAGCCTCATCAATATAACTCTTCATAGCGGCTGTTTCAGGTCTCGACAAAGAAAACAAACGGCCCCTAGGGGGTGTAGTGCCCGGGAGAAGATCGATGGCACAATCGTAGGGCCTATGGGGAGGTAGGACGGAGGCCTTCTGTTTACTAAATACTTCACTAAGTTCAGTATACTCCACGGGGACCCCGATGAGAGCGGGAGAACCCGTAGACCCGAGAGAGATAGTACCAGAAGGGGCAGGGGACTCGAAAGACACAGGAGTCGAGAGCCTGCGGGGTTCAGAAGGGAAGGAGCCTCCAGGAGCAGGAGAGACAAGAGGGGTGTCCAAAATAGGACTGGGGAACTCGAGAGAGGAAGAGCTCATAGCAGCAGGGAACTTGAGGGACAAAGGACTGAGTTGAACCGAGTCTGGTTCAACACAACGAGACGCACACTTGGGACCCCAACTCAACACCGACCCCGAACTCCAATTAATATGAGGGTTGTGCTTAGAGAGCCATGGGTGTCCCAGAATAAGTGGTAACTCAGGTGACTCAATGATGAAGAACTGCATCTTCTCAAAGTGGTTGTCAATGCGAGTTTTAATGTGGCCCGTGCATTTTTCAACCCTCCCTGAACCCAACGGTCGACCATCCAATGCCGTGATGTCAAGTGGATATGGGAGGGGAGATATAGGCGTGTTAAGGTTTCGGGCCAGGGTCGCATCAATAAAACAGCCAGCAGCCCCTGAATCTAAAAACGCGGGGAGGTTGTATTTGATATTACTCCATGATAATTCCACTGGTAGAAAGGTGCGGTTATTGGCTGCCGTGGGGGGATTATTCAGACTCGTCAGAGCTTCCCCCTGCTCTGACGAGTCTACTTTTTTTCCCTGACTTCCTTTCTTTTGTATTTCAGGACACCTACGAATGTAATGACCCGCTTTCCCACAAAACAAACAGGACCCACTGCTCATTCGTCTTTCTCTCTCTACCTGAGAGAGCCGCGTGCGCCCTAATTGCATGGGTTCCTCACTGTCCAGGGACCTGCTGAATGAATCGGGTGTTCTCTGAGGGATGGTAAACCCCCGCCCCGAAATGGAGCGGGAGTGAGCGCTATTTCTCTCTCTGTTGCGTTCACGGATCCTATTATCAATCCGAATGGCTAATGAAATCAATTCCTCGAGTGTGTCAGGAATGTCGCGGGTGGCTAATTCATCTTTAATTTTCTCTGACATGGCATGCATGAAGATTGCCGTCAGGGCTTCCCTGTTCCACCCTGATTCAGCAGCTAAAGTGCGGAACTGAATGGAGAAGTCAGCTACGCTGGTTGAGCCCTGTTGTAACCCAATAAGTCGTTTAGCTGCCTCCTGGCCGCTTATGTCGTGGTCAAAAACTCTACTCATTTCAGCCACAAAAAGGGTGGAATCCGAACAGACAGGAGTTTGCTTCTCCCACACAGCTGTAGCCCATGAAAGGGCCCTATCTGAGAGAAGTGAAATTATGTATGCTACCCGGGCTCGTTCTGTGCGAAACATGGAGGGTTGTAATTCAAACACCAAGCTGCATTGGGTGATAAACCCTTTACATTTTCCTGGATGCCCGTCATACCGACCCGGTGTCGGCATTATGGGTTCACGGTCTGTGATTTGCCCATGGGGCGGGGCTGGAGGTGCTGGTTGGACTGCAATGTTTGGTGCTTGGACTGCAACGGGTGGAGCTGGCTTCTGTAAATGGGCCAGTATTTCTTTTAACAAGTTGGCATGAGAATTCTGTTGTTCAGTGATGGTACGAAGGATCTGCTCATGGGAGCCCAACATAACTCCCTGTGCGGCGATCGCCTGTCCATGCGCCGCTAGTTGGTAATCAAGCGCAGAAGGGTCCGCTGGGTCCGGGCTTGGCAGACTCATTCTGTCACGGTTGAGGAGGGTGGGACGCAATTGCGGACCGAGGGGATCTAAAAGTTAACCCTGACGGGTAACCACAAAATCGCTGAGCGATAGAAAGGGACAGGGGAAATAAGGAGCTAAATAATCGCTCCCTTCACTCACTGAAACTTCTGTCAGTGGGCTCAGAAAACTAAAAGAAAGGAAACACCGCCGCAGCGTAACTACCCTGAAAGAAAAGCCCCACTAGAAAAACAGAGGGGAGTCACTTACGAAAGAAAAACGACACTCGCCGTCTGGCGGGTATAAAACGAAAGGAGAACTAAAGAGACGTGGGCAATATGTCCTCCACAGCACGAAGAGATAATCAGGTCAAGAATAAACTAAATGGTGATCAAATCAGGCAGATAGGATCAACACGGTAACTTCTGCCGATTCTTACACCCCTACACACCAAGAGTATGACAAACAATGAGTCTGCGCTGAATCCTAGAAATCAGGGGCTAGATATAGGCCTCCCACACCTGACCCTCATCAGGGACAATTAGCTCAAAGCAAATGCCTGTGAGGTGCCATCACCTCACCATAGCACTCACACACCTGCCCCTCGTCAGGGTCAATTAACCCACAGAATTCAGCGTGAGGGGTGCCACCACCTCACACAAACTTGCAGACACACCCATGCATGCAAACAGAAATGCACATACATTTGTAGGAACCACACGTACACATACAGACACGCGACCCAAGAAATGAACACGCACACTTGTAAGAACACACAGACACACACAAATACACACACACACACACACACATAAAGACACACAAATACACACACACAGACACACACAGGACAGCAAACACACAGACACACACAAATACACACACACAGACACACACAAATACACACACACAGATACATAAAGACACACAAATACACACACACACACATAAAGACACACAAATACACACACACACAGACACACACAAATACACACACACAGACACATAAAGACACACAAATACACACACACACACACATAAAGACACACAAATACACACACACAGACACATAAAGACACACAAATACACACACACACACACATAAAGACACACAAATACACACACACACACAAATACACACACACACAGACACACACAGGACAGCAAACACACTTATCTCTCAGGTGCAGTGCTGAGACTCTAAATGAACTGCCATCACACAGCAGAGAGATAAGGTCTGGTGACGATGCTCAGACCTCCTCTCCAGTCTGGGGGCCTCAACAGCCAACAGAACAAACGAGTCACTTAAAAACTGCGGCTCTTTGCCAAACTACAACATTACAATGCTGTGACAGTTGAGCGACGCCTCTGTCACAGATACGCTGCTCCCAGGTCATTCTTCAGCCATTGCCCAAACACACACAACACCACAGGCAGCTTCACTGCAACACGTTCACAAACGCATGAGATCGTGGAAAGGAAACTGCTAACGGTTATGACTCTAAAAGACTGGTTCTTACACTTTTCAATACCGAGATTCAAATTTGAAATACTTTCTAACGTCGGGACCCAGATGTGAAACTTACAGTATCACCTTTCCAGGATCCAAAAAATACACATACCAGCAAAGCCGAGGGGACCACAGAATCATCCTTTTGATTGGTTCAAACAACTGTAATGACTGACAGCTCACAGTAGCTCCACCCATTATGAAGAACTGATGTAGAGTCAATCTGTAATAATACTGTAATACTCACTGTAATAATATCACATCACATTATCACCATCGGTGTAAAAAAAAAACTTCACATGCTATTAATAATGCTAGCACCACTTCTGTGTTATTCATAACGATGATACAACCGAAGACATCTTCTCAAAGTCCCACAGTTATGCAATTCAGCCATTTAACGCCATCTCTCCATTTCCCAGCATCCTTTCAGACGCTAGTCACCATGACAACTCATGGAGCGCTCAACTCTCTAAATCAAGACGTATGAGAGCAGACAAAGTATAACTCTCAATTACACCGCAGACTGGAAAAAAAACCCTCAAAAAAACAAACTCCATCATTTTTGGAAAAACAAATCTGTGTCTTTCAAGCTTTATGCAGTGGACTGAATGGCCTGTTCTCCTCATTATGTGTTCTTATGATCTATATCTGCTAAATGGCCTGTCCTCCTCATTATGTGTTCTCATGTTCTATATCTGCTAAATGGCCTGTCCTCCTCATTATGTGTTCTTATGTTCTAGATGGGCTGAATGGCCTGTTCTCCTCATTCTGTATTCTTATGTTCTATATCTGCTAAATGGCCTGTCCTCCTCATTATGTGTTCTTATGTTCTTATGTTCTAGATGGCCTGAACGGCCTGTTCTCCTCATTATGTGTTCTTGTGTTCTTATGTTCTAGATGGGCTGAATGGCCTGTTCTCCTCATTATGCGTTCTTATGTTCTAGATGGGCTGAATGGCCTGTCCTCCTCATTATGTGTTCTTATGTTCTAGATGTTCTGAACGGCCTGTTCTCCTCATTATGTGTTCTTATGTTCTAGATGCACGCTCCTCATTTCTCAGTTGTCACCAGACAGACAGACAGGCGGTAAGCGGTAGACTAGTAGGAGAAAGACAGAAGGAGGGAAGGATGAAGTGAGAGTGAGTGAGGAGGACGGGAGGAGAAGCGAGAGAGTGATTCCCCACGTTGGCGTGATGCTAACAGCTCGCGCGGTGCCGCTCGATGCCAGAGCGCGGAAGAGGGCCAGCCATCAATCAGACCGCAGTGGCGCACACTCTCCTCATATTCAATTTGGCTCCACTGACGGGATCACAAATCAAAAGGGCAGGAGTACCCACGTCCCCCTGGGGGGAGTGTGTGTGGGGGGGGGGGGGGGGAGTGGGGCAAACCAAACACCACCCCCCCCCACCCTCTCCTGCCACTGAGACTACAGGCAGCTCCGGCTGTGTTTCAGACCATCTCTGAGATCACAGGTGGTGATTCTCCATGAAAGCGAACGCCTCCCACCTACCTGGATGTTGTCGAACGATGTTTTATTGGTCACGTCGTACAGCAGGAGCAGGGCTGGGAAAAGAGACAGAAAGAGAGATAACATAACAGAAAGAGAGAGGGAGAGAGATTGAGCGGGACAGAGAGAAACAACAGCTTTTATCAGACAATAAATAAAAGGCTTGTATTCCACAGATATCATTGATCATCCTAAAAAAACCATGCAGTCAAATATTCCTGTTATCTACAGAGCAAGACTAAAGATAAGTTTAACATTTTTTATTTGCACTTCAAGACTGCAAGAAGAAGAAATAATTTGTAGCTGTAAGAATTTTTTGTGGCTCTAAGTGTAAGTTGGCGGAGACTCTGTGGTTTTAACTGTGAATGGGCGGAGTCTCTGTGGCTTTAACTGTGAGTGGGTGGAGTCTCTGTGGCTTTAACTGTGAGTGGGCGGAGTCTCTGTGGCTTTAACTGTGAGTGGGCGGAGTCTCTGTGGTTTTAACTGTGAGTGGGTGGAGTCTCTGTGGCTTTAACTGTGAGTGGGTGGAGTCTCTGTGGCTGTAAATGTGCATGGGCGGAGTCTCAGTGGCTGTTGCTATGAGTGGGCGGAGTCTCTGTGGCTGTTACTGAAAGGGGGCGGACTCTCTGTTGCTGTAGCTGTGAGTGGGCGGAGTCCTTCTGGTGCCCCGGTGGGTAGGGCAGCGATTAACACCCATTGTATCTCATCACTGTGCCACACACAGCTACAGCTGCACACGCTCCTCCAGTCTACTCACCTGCACGCCAGCGACCATTTTACATTCTACACACCGTGTACAATGACAGGAAGGAGAGAGAAAGAGAGAGAGGGAGGGAGAGGGACAGACAGAGAGAGAGAGAGAGTGAGAGAGAGAGAGAGAGAGAGAGTGAGAGAGAGAGAGAGAGAGAGAGAGAGAGAGAGGGAAAGAAAAAGTGAGAGAGAAAGAGATAGGGAGAGGGAGCGATTGAAGGAGGGTATCGCAACATGCTCCTGCACTTACGAATGAAACTATCAGCCTGGCTTCAAAAGCAGGTCAACACCCACTCCCTCCAACCTCCCAGCCCCCACCCCCAAACTCTCCCAGCCCCCACCCCCAAAACTCTCCCAGCCCCCCACCCCCACACTCACCCACCCCCCACCCCCACACTCTCCCGCCCCCAACTCACAACCCCAGTTATATACGGAAGCAAGGTCCTTATTTAGCTTCACGGGGTAGGTCCTGGAGGGGGTAATAACGGGTGATCTGGCCGGAGACAAAGGCCGTCAGTTCCGGCATGTTCTCTGCAGCACTATAATAAACACACATCTGTTCTGCCGCCGCGCTCTGCAGCAAATATATATGTACATATGTATATAATTTTGTACAGATGGCGTGTACAAAATTAAACATTTTTTTTTCTTTTATCGCTCTAAGTCATGATCACTCGCAGCTCTGTTCCTGGAGGGCTTCTGTGCGTAATTCTGTCTGTCTTCATTTCCAAAAGAGCTGAATTTCAGCAACGCCGGCTCGGTCCCGCATTAAGAGTAATAATGTTTTCTGGAAGCTGTAATGAAATCCCAAAAGAGATCGGCTCAGTTTGCACATCCCCGCTGTAACTATATTGTGCCCCCGCTGAACGGAATATCGTGGTGCTGCCTCCGGTGGCGGCTGGCAGAAGTGCACAGTTCTGGCAGATCAGTCCTCAGGAATGAAGAGAAGGACCACAGAAGAGCATTTGCATCGGAGATCCCGGCTTAAGAAACACAGTGTACACACACACGCATGCACGCACACACACACAGACACACACACACACACACACACACAAGCGCGCAAACAGAAGTGTGATCGCCGTACTGCGGGGGTCAGTCTCACACTCAGCAGGAGAAGACGAGCTCAGGGTTCTCTCAGGAGACAGCAAGATCACTTTGAGTAAGTACGTTAGCACGTTAGCGCTCCGCATTTGTGCATTAGCACGTTAGCACGTAAGTGCTCCGCACTGATGCATTAGCACGTTAGCACCACCAAAGCCATTTGAAACCCCAAACCATTCATTGCACACTTAGACACACAAACACACACAAAGAAATTAAATGGGATTTACATGGGATGTATATAGAAACAATCCATTTACAAACAAGCATAATGCATGTAAGTGCACACGTGCAGGTGCACATGGACACACACATGGAAACACACAAGGTATCCATACACACAGGCATAAAGCATGAAAATGCGCACACACACGCACGCACACACACACACACTTAAGAGATGTTTCAGGGCTCGGTGTGGACAGGCCTTTAATAGGCAGATCGTTAATCACCACGGTTATGGGAACGCACATAAACATCACTCAAAGGCTAATCACCCTCTCTGATGGCAACCAATCATCACAGCCCATTCACCCAGCCGTCAATCATGGCAGCAATGAGTGACGGATCAGGAGGAAGAACGAAGAAGAAATTACAGAGAAAAAAGAAACAGAAGAGGGGGAAAGATGTGAAGGAAAAGTGCAGGACTGACAGACATTTGTCTGGGTGGGGACTCAATTCATCCGGCCTTTCATTAGAAACATCATAAATAAAAAATTACATTTTCTGTGTGCATATGCGAACAAAAAACAATTATCTACCCCTTCACTAATGGCTCTCATAATTTATCAGAGCTAATCACATTAGCAAACATCATAGCTTACGTGCAATTCTTTAAAAAGGAAATTAGAAGTTTTGCTGATTGTTTTGCTGATTGTTGATGAGTTAGTACTTTGCTGATTGTGGATGGGGTTTTCTGAAAAATGTGAACAACTACCCAACATAACATCGCATCGTCACTCCAGAGAATTTGTCTAGGTGAAAGTGTGGAGGCCCGACTACAGAAAGAAAGAACAAAGACCTTGGGAGAACAAAAGGAACAAAAAAAAAGACTAAAAAACAAAGACCCCGGCAGAGAAAGAATGAAAGAGAGATGGGGAGAGAGAGAGAGAGAGAGAGAGAGAGAGAGATAAAACATGTTTATTGATACAGAGACAGAAAGAGAAACTAAGTGAGATGGGGAATGTCTTTAGCAGGCTGACAGTTAATTAGGCCTCTGCCAGGCCACGTGGGGTTGGGTTCTGCCCACAGACCGACAGCGCCGGCGACATTTCCAACCGCTGGAAGCAGGCCAAGAATCAAAAGGGCCGAGCCGCCAAGCCGCCAAGCCACCAAGCCGCTGTGGCTTAGAACGCGTCAGGGGCGGCCCACAGCGGGTCGCGGACAATTCGGCCATCAGCCTCCCCGACACCCTCTGGGACGGCGTCGTCCCCTTTCCGGCTGATATTTCCCCCGTTTGATTTCTCAGAGGACTGCGGGATTATCCGGGCCCTACTGTCACTAAGACAAAAAAAAAAAAAGTTTACGCTCTGTGGGGTGTGAGATTGCAAACGTGTGAGTAGAATGTTCCAAACCGAACATTCTAACGCTGATGTCACAATCACTGCTGGTAACGGAGTTCTAGAACACTGACTGAAAAAATTTAGAAAAAATTTTAAAAAGTAATTCCAAAAAAAAAAACATTTCTGAAAAACCTGCTCTTCAAAGGGTTAACACTCACAGCGGTCACTGACGCCTAGCTGGGCCTGATTAATAGCATGGATGCATACTTCCTGTTCTGAGGTACGGTTTGGGCTTTTAATGTGTCATCGCAAAGGCCTGCACTGCAGAGAGAGAAGGTCAGAATGCCAGTTCAAAATGGAAAGAGATGAAGCTGCCTCCTCCTGCTTTTTAATCACTGCCGAGTTTATTGGAAACTCAGTGCATTTTTAATGTCATATTTACCCATTTGCATGATCGTTAGACCAAGAAGAATCAATAGTGCGCTTTATTAAAGAAGTATAACACAGCTATAAATGCTTTATTAAGCCTGTATGCATTCTGAAAAAGTGCTTTCTCTTTCATGATCATTTTTATTCAGAGGGACCTCGATAAACCAGAACACACATGAACACACCCACACCCCCTAAACCCACCCACCCCATGCGACGATCCCGGGGCTGCCTCTCTGCACCCTAACTCCATCTCATATTCAACAGCACTCTTTAAAAAGCTGGCACGTGCACACCCATTCAATAACGCTCTCACTCAGCAGGCAACAGCTTCATTTCACATACAGCAGCGATCCTAAAGAAGATAGCGGCAGAGACTGCAAACCCATCTTTTCATATCTACACCACATTTCATCACCAAAAAAAAGTATAATAATAACACAAAAAAAGCCCCTAACCCTTCCCTCTGTCTAATCTGCAGAGCACACACATCTCTGTGAAGCCACACGTTTGACTGAAGCCTTTGTGCTTCGCAAGCACTGGCGATGGTTAAGTAACTGTGTAAAATGGCTCCTTCTGTGAGTGTGCTTGGCTAAAAGCGTCTGATAAACGCCTAAATTGGACGCTGTAAGAAATTAATTTAAAAAAAGAAGCGGTAACCGACACTCTTGGTACAAACCATAAAGGAAATTCAATCAGGCGCAGGCTGCTGAAAGTCACTTAGAATGACAGAGGGGTCCCCTAATGGCACTATTACACCAGCATAAGCAAACGAGACACAGAGCCGCATCACTCTCTCGCTGATATAACTCAGGAGGGTAAGATCACCTGCTACACGAATCTATAATAATATAATAATAATATTATATAATATATAGTAATATAATGCGTTGGGGGGGGGGGGGGGGGTGTAAATCACACAAATTTTTTGCTCTTGTGAATGTGGGGGGGGGGAGGAGGGAAAAAACCACAGAAGGAAAGATAATCGTCAAGCACTAAAGAGGACGAAGGGGAGATTTCTGTGAAAGAGAAGCGCGATAGCCGACCGAAGACTCGCCCGATTAAGACAGAATCTCTGCTGACGGAAGGATCTTTAGCGCACCTGCAACGAACTCCTGCCCCCGGATGGGTTTGGCTTTAACCTGGTTTCACCACTGGTGTTAGGCTCAGACATAAATCGGTGAATCAGCTCATCGGCAAATGAAATCACTCGGTTTGTTTTTATTTCATCGGACATTTCGTAAATTGTGCCAGATGCAGTATGACGTTTATGCTCCGGCCCCGTGTGACTACAAAAAGCAAGATATTTAACTCATTAGAAGAATTCATTTTGGGTTTTGGGGATCACTGGTATTTTAATTTATTTCCACACACTGGATCAGAGCCTGTGCAATTGACCCTGCTGTAGATAACACACTTCAGGGTAGCACACTGTGTTATAGACCCTGCTGTAGATAACACACTTCAGGGCCGTACACTGTGTTATAGACCCTGCTGTAGATAACACAGTTCAGGGTCCTACACTGTGTTATAGACCCTGCTGTAGATAACACACTTCAGGGCCGTACACTGTGTTATAGACCCTGCTGTAGATAACACACTTCAGGGTCCTACACTGTGTTATTGACCCTGCTGTAGATAACACATCCAGCCTGTGCTAGATTACACAGTGAGAAACAGCTGAAGGACACAGTGGAAAGATTTCAGTGTCAGCCCCGGTCACTGTTAATCAAGGCCCATTTCTCTCTCCCCGCCGCACCCCCCCCCCCCCCCCCCCCGTCCTTTTATTCCTCCTCTCCCCACCCACACACCCCCCCTCCTTTTATTCCTCTTAAAAAGATCATTTCCTCTCAGGATGGCTTAAACGTCCTTCAGCCTCAGGGGTATTTAAAGAGACATTCCTCAGTCTGTGTTACCTGTGGGAACAATCCAGTGCACTTTTCAGACTCTACCTAATGGCTCACTCGCTCGCTCACTCACACACTCATTCACTCACTCACTCACTCACTCATTCAGCTACTTATGCACTGTTTAATTCATCCATTCACCTATTCACCAGTTCATTCAGTTAACAATGCAGTGATTCCTCCATTATTCATCCATTCATTTGTTTATTCACTTAATAATTGTTTCATCCATTCAGTTGCTAGTTCAATGTTCAATTAATTCACATATTTACCGAGGGTGGAAAGAAAGAGTGGGAGAAAGGGGGAAGAGTGTGAGAGAGAACAGAGGAGCAGGGAGAGACCGAGGAGGAGGAAAAGGGAAGAAGTGAAAAGAAAGAAGGAGGGAAGGAAGGATTGAGAGGATGGAAGGAGGAGAGAGGGGGAGGATAATGGATGGAGGACAGAAGAGAGAGGAAGAACAAAGGATGGAAGACAGATGAGGGAAAGAGAAAGGCTGAAGGGGCTGAGCGGAGGAAGTGGGGGAGGAGAGGTGTAGTACTGTACGTGTTCTGGATGACACGGGAGGCTGTAAATCAGCCTTAAGGAGCGTTCCCACAGTCCCTGGAGCCCAGCACTGCAGCACAGAGCCACAACTCAGCTTGGACTGAGCTCACCTCTCTCTCTCTCTCTATTTCACTCCCTCGCTCTCTCTCTCTCTCTCTCTCACACACAGACACACACATAAACACAGCCAGCTACAGACACAGAATGAGCTCACCTCTCTCTCTCTCTCTATTTCACTCCCTCGCTCTCTCTCTCTCTCTCTCACACACACACACACACACACACACACACACACAGCCAGCTACAGACACAGAATGAGCTCACCTCTCTCTCTCTCTCTATTTCACTCCCTCGCTCTCTCTCTCTCTCTCTCACACACACAGACACACACATAAACACAGCCAGCTACAGACAGAGAATGAGCTCACCTCTCTCTCTCTCTCTCTCTATTTCACTCCCTCGCTCTCTCTCTCTCTCTCTCTCTCACACACAGACACACACATAAACACAGCCAGCTACAGACACAGAATGAGCTCACCTCTCTCTCTCTCTCTATTTCACTCCCTCGCTCTCTCTCTCTCTCACACACACACACATAAACACAGCCAGCTACAGACACAGAATGAGCTCACCTCTCTCTCTCTCTATTTCACTCCCTCACTCTCTCTCTCTCACACAGACACACACATAAACACAGCCAGCTACAGACACAGAATGAGCTCACCTCTCTCTCTCTCTCTATTTCACTCCCTCGCTCTCTCTCTCTCTCTCCCTCGCTCTCTCTCTCTCACACACACATACACACACACACACACACAGCCAGCTACAGACACAGAATGAGCTCACCTCTCTCTCTATTTCACTCCCTCGCTCTCTCTCTCTCTCCCTCGCTCTCTCTCTCTCTCACACACACATACACTCACACACACACAGCCAGCTACAGACACAGAATGAGCTCACCTCTCTCTCTCTCTCTCTCTGTCTCACACACTCACACACACACTCTCACACACACGCACACACACACACAAACACAGCCAGCCTGCTTGATGGCAGCGTTTACTTTCACACGATGTGGCAGGTGTGCGCGTGCGAACCGCACAAGGTCCCGCATTAGCAACGGGGTCCGGGCTCGGCTCGGCGTCAGACGTCCACACCTCCGCTCCCGCAGGGCCGGGCGTACACATTGGGGTACGAGTTGACTTTGAAAGTCACTGTGAAAAGCTTGTTTAAAATGTGTCAGGAGGACTGAAGAGCAAGGCCGGTCAGTGGTTTATTCTTCCTTGTACGCGTGTCTCTTATTTCCGCTCTGATTTTTACGCAGAAAGCGATCCAGAGCCTCGTTTGTGTCTTTTAAACGACGCGTCTGCGTCGCATGCCGACCTTGAACTCAGAAACAGAGGCTGACGGGCAGGCTTTGGAAAAGAAAAAAAGGCGCCGAAAAAAACCCCCCCGAAAATGTATCCCTCCGCCGCAGCTCCCACCGCAATTAATGAAGCAGGACCGGACTCTTAACGTCTTCCCTTTCGGTCTGGAGCGTGGCGCAGCAAACCGACGTGGGCGGGCTTCTCCACAGATACCCAACGCTATACAACACGTATCGCTGCCACGGGGGGGGGGGGGGGGGGGGGTCTGCTTGATAACTGTGTAAAATCAAGTAGTAATTTGTCATGTTGAAAACTGACATTTGTCATTTTCTTTAAAAAATCGGGGGGGGGGGGGGGGGGGGCTTTGCAACACCCCCCCCCCCCCCCCCCCCCTCACCTCGCAGGGTTTTTTTGTTCCCTTCATCTTCCTTCCCTCTTCCAGTGCTTTCTTTTTCTTTCAGGAAACACTTGATAGACACAAATTTTGTATATAGTTCTTGTATAGGGTTATGACTCTTGTTGGTGCATCAAACGTTATGATCCCAGAGATGTGTCTCTCATACATGGACACAACTTTTCCATCACTCTGAAAAATGTCTGCACAAATATAACAGTAACCTGCTCACTGAAGTCCTCCTGAAAATTTGTGACAAAGTGAGAAAAACTTAGCAGCACCTGGCAGTGAGTGAATGGAGACCCTGTGGTCATAGAAACAGCTGTCACTGTCAACATAGCCATTAAGGTGTGTGTATGTGTGTGTGTGTGTGTGGGTGTGTGCGCGTGTGTGTGTGGTTGTGTGTGTGTGAGAGAGAGTGTGAGTGTGTGGTTGTGTGTGTGTGTGTGTGTGCATGTATATGTGTGTGTGTGTCTGTGTGTCTGTGTGCATGTATATGCATGTGTGTGTGTGTGTGTGTGGTTGTGTGCATGTATATGCGTGTGTGTGTGTGTGTGTGTGTGTGTGCATGTGCGTGTGTGGTTGTGTGTGTGTGGTTGTGTTTGTGTGTGAGAGAGTGTGTGTGTGTGGTTGTGTGTGTGTGTGTGTGTGCATGTATATGTGTGTGTGTGTGTCTGTGTGCACGTATATGCGTGTGTGTGTGTGCATGTATATGTGTGTGTGCGTGCGTGTGAGAGAGTGTGTGTGTGTGGTTGTGTGTGTGTGTGAGAGAGTGTGTGTGTGTGGTTGTGTGTGTGTGTGTGTGCATGTATATGCGTGTGTGTGTGTGTGTGTGTGTGTGTGTGTGTGTGTGTGGTTGTGTGTGTGCGTGTGTGTGTGTGTGTGTCTGTGTGCATGTATATGCGTGTGTGTGTGTGGTGGTGTGTGTGTGTGTGCATGTATATGTGTGTGTGTGTGTGTGTGTGTGTCTGTGTGCATGTATATGCGTGTATGTGTGTGTGTGTGGTGGTGTGTGTGTGTGCATGTATATGTGTGTGTGTGTGTGTCTGTGTGCATGTATATGCGTGTATGTGTGTGTGTGTGTGGTGGTGTGTGTGTGTGTGCATGTATATGTGTGTGTGTGTGTGTGTCTGTGTGCATGTATATGCGTGTATGTGTGTGTGTGTGGTGGTGTGTGTGTGCATGTATATGTGTGTGTGTGTGTCTGTGTGCATGTATATGCGTGTATGTGTGTGTGTGTGTGTGCATGTATATGTGTGTGTGTGTGTCTGTGTGCATGTATATGCATGTATGTGTGTGTGTGTGTGTGGGCCTGTACTCACCGTGAGCATCGCGGTAGTAAGCGTGTGTGACACTACGGAAGCGCTCCTGTCCAGCCGTGTCCCAGATCTGAGGGGAGATGGAGAAACAGCTTTAAAACTACTGTCTGTGGTCATAATCACCACCGGGCTGTACTGTCTGTAGTCATAATCACCACCGGTCTGTACTGTCTGTGGTCATAATCACCACCGGTCTATACTGTCTGTGGTCATAATCACCACCGGTCTGTACTGTCTGTGGTCATAATCACCACCGGGCTGTACTGTCTGTAGTCATAATCACCACCGGTCTGTACTGTCTGTGGTCATAATCACCACCGGTCTGCACTGTCTGTGGTCATAATCACCACCGGTCTGTACTGTCTGTAGTCGTAAACACCACCGGTCTGCACTGCCTGTGGTCATAATCGCCACCGGTCTGCACTGTCTGTGGTCATAATCACCACCGGTCTGTACTGTCTGTGGTCATAATCACCACCGGACTGTACTGTCTGTGGTCATAATCACCACCGGTCTGCACTGCCTGTGGTCATAATCACCACCGGGCAGTACTGTCTGTGATCATAATCACTACCGGGCTGTATTGCCTGTGGTCATAATCACCACCGGGCAGTACTGCCTGTGATCATAATCACCACCAGGCTGTACTGCCTGTAGTCATAATCACCACCGGGCTGTACTGCCTGTGGTCATAATCACCACCGGGCTGTACTGCCTGTGGTCATAATCACCACCGGGCTGTACTGTCTGTGGTCATAATCACCACCAGTCTGCACTGCCTGTGGTCATAATCACCACCAGTCTGCACTGCCTGTGGTCATAATCACCACCTGTCTGTACTGCCTGAACTCATAATCACCACCAGTCTGTACTGTCTGTGGTCATAATCACCACCGGTCTGCAATTTCTGTAGTTATAATCACCACCAGATTGCACTGTCTGTAGTCATAATCACCACTGGGCTGTATATGTCTGTAGTCATAATCACCACAGGTCTGTACTGTCTGAAGTCATAATCATCGCTGGTCTACATTGCCTGAATCAAATGGGAAATCATTTTGATCGGCCCCATGGGTCCGGTAGCAAACAGGACCATGCCAGTGCCAAATGTGGCTGGCAACCCCACAGGATGGCACGTGATTGGCTCTTGCATTGCCCAGGGATTGGACAGAATCATTCAGCCGGAATGACAGTGTACAGTCCTAACCAGTGAACCCTGGTGGTCCACTGAAAACCCACAAGCCCAGCTGTTTAGCCCCACATGAACTGCTTTTCTGCGATTCATGTCTGTGTGAACTGTGGTGTGGCAAGAAGCAACAGCGTATATCACAGACTTTGGAATACAGCACATTCTGCACTCCCCTGAATCGATAATGCAAGTTTGCAGCAATCAGCAAATATATATATCCATAGGACTGCATTATAACAACGTGATTTGTAATGTGTAATTACGATGTCCTGATAATGCTGACACTGACAAAAGTTTTGCATTTAATCATGCACAGACAGTATAATTATATTTTCTGGAGGAAAACTACATTTTATTCTGCAATTCTCCACCAGAGGTACCTTTTCTTGTTGGAAGGATTGCTTGTTGTGATGCAAATTTTATTCAAGCTCACCAAACTTCAATTTCATGTAATAAATCCAAACAGCCATTTCCCAGTCACAGGAAAAGCAGCCACTGATACATTTTTGAGTTGGGAGGATGGAGGAGGGGGTGGGGTTCTGTGGTCACAAATTTCAAACTCGACCCCCCCCCCCGGACATGACAAACCTCAGCACTGGCACATTTGCCAGGCTGATGGATGGGTGTATTCAGTCAGAGCTTGGAGCCATGAGACATGAATGCCAATTAGAATCAGGAACTGGCCCAACACTGGCCCCTGGGGTACTACACTAATTAACTTGCCAAATTCCTCAGTAGCTACTGTTTCATTAATGGCTCCCTCCCCTCATATCCCCCTTCCAGGCAGCAAAACATCCACTACCCTCAAT
Organism: Anguilla japonica; assembly: GCA_025169545.1. Classification (NCBI taxonomy): domain Eukaryota; kingdom Metazoa; phylum Chordata; class Actinopteri; order Anguilliformes; family Anguillidae; genus Anguilla; species Anguilla japonica. The sequence continues at coordinate 75,244,223 of CM045884.1, forward strand.
TCCTACAGGTTTACAATGAACGACTTAACCGTTAATGTCCTCATAAAAGGTAGTATTTTTTCTCTCTCGCTCTGTCTTCACACTTTTTTACTTTTGTTGCCTGGATCCTTTTCGCAGCTTTACGACTTCTCCTCCTGTACCAGTTCCCCCCCCCCCCCCCCCCCCCCCCCCCCTTGCTATCAACCTCCTCAGAAGCACAAAAGTGGAGCTCACACCAGATGGTCCTGATAGATTAATTACTCGACAGGGACCAATCAGCATTCTGGAATCGGGCAGGGGAAACACAAATAGCCGAACTGCTCGGCCTCCCCATTGGCTGCCATATTAGATTTGTTTTCTGTTGTTATGATTGGGGGTAATTACAAGCTGGGTGAGCAGTAAGGGAGGACAGCACGGGCCAGGGAAAATGTCTCCCTCGCTGGGCCGCCGCCTCGCGAAAGTTCGGCTTAATAGCCCATAAAACGTTAGAGATCAACCCCATCCCACCCCTGTCCCAGTTCACATAATCTGCCCCATTGGGACGAACACATCTGACAGGTTTTACCTTGCCAGGCAGCTTCGGGGAGGAGGGGGGTGGGGGGTGGGGTGGTTCAGGATGCAGTAGGCTATGAAAAAACCTGTCTGAAACATTGTCCAAACATTGTGTGTTAGCAGAGTTCAGCACACACAATCTGGAAAACCTGTCTGAAACCGGTCTGAAACATTGTATGTACACACACCCACACCTGCACACACACACACACACACACACACACACACATCATCAAAAGAGTACCACGGGATCTTACCTGAAGTTTAACCTTCACCCCATCGATGCTCAGCACCTTATTCTGAAAAATAATAACAAAAAAAAAAAAACAAAAAAAAACATCAATTATGAGCATTATCAGTTGTTTCCTGACGCTTGGCGTGTCGTTGCTTTTGTTCTGCTGTTTGTGTAATTAGCAGCGGTGAGCCGCCAAACCCGCTGAAGGACGCTGGCAGCTCGGCAGCAAATGTAAACATTCTCACGGTAGCCCCCCCTCCCCCTCCCTCCCCCCCCCCCCCCCCCCCCATAGTAAATATGCGCCTTCAATTGAGCATCTCCTGCCGCAGACCAGACACTGTTAATAAAGCCGGGGGAGGCTCCAGCAGGGCAGGGTTACCCTCTGTACTCCGCGTTTACTTTACCTTTACCCCACCTCTACCTTAAACTTTACTTCAGCTCTACGCAAACCATTACTTCACCGTTACCACTCCACCTTCACTTCACCTCTACTCTACCTTCACTTCACTCCCCCCTTACTTCACTTCTACTCCACCTTTACTTCACTCCCCCTTCACTTCACCTCTACTCTACCTTTACTTCACTTCTACTCCACCTTTACTTCACTACTCCCCCTCCACCTTTACTCCACCTCTACTCCACCTTTACTCCACCTTTTCTACACTTATTACTCATTTTAGCTGAGGTGTGGAATGGAGTTTAAATCTGTCCCATTGAAACAGTTTGACCAGTTTCAAACCAGTCCAAACGCAGGGCTGGCTAGATTGTGCACCCAGGACACCGTGGGACGAGACAGAAATGTAAAATACAAGGGGAGAGAACGCCCAAACTGCGTTTGTGATGCCGCACACGTCTGGCATGATTCCGCCCAGGACAAAGGGTCTGCTTTCAGAGATCCATCAGAACATTTGTTCTTGTTCCGTGAATTTAATGTACCAAACAACTGAAAGACTGGTTGATATTTTTTTTAAAAACGACCTAGGTAAGGATTCCTTTTTATATATAAAACTACTGGCTGTTGACTATCAATCCATTTCTCTTGGCAACAGCCAGTCTGATGTAGGTCTGTTTATCTTACACTGTAGGACAAGTCAGAGCCATCAGACCACAGTTCAACACAAAAATAC
>CM045884.1:75251115-75256115 GCA_025169545.1 Anguilla japonica
ATACAACAGCCATTTCAAGTTTGAAAAAGTGCTTTACAGATAAGGAAGGAAACTCACCCCCATCATCACCAATGTGTGGTGATGCAGGGCAGCCATTTTGGCTCCAGAAAGCTCACTAAACATCAGCGGAGGTAGAGAAGGAGGGACTTACTCAGCCAGTTAAACTGGGTGATCATTAGGCGACCAGGCCAGGAGGAGAGGGACTAGGACACCAAGGAGCCCACTGACCTTTGCAGGCAAGTCCCGTGGGACTTTTTAATGGTCACAGAGAGCCAACTTTTCACACAAAAGACAGATGCAAGAAAATAAAAAAAGGAGCGAAAGGATAAAATGGGGGGGAGTCTGGGATTTCATTAGCAGCAGCAATGAGCTCGACTCACAATTAAGCCTGGCATCCAGGGGACGGAGTTACCATTCAACTGCCTCTGATTTCACCCACGGAGGAGAAAGAGACATGGCCGTGATTATAACTGGCCTGGAGGACTCTGGGAAACTAATATTCTACTGAATTCACTTTCTATAATAACAACATGAATAATAATATTAATAATCATCATCATCACATCATCATCATCATGACCAACACCATCATCATTTTTGCCATTCTTCATTATCATCACCACCATCAACATCTTCATCATTATCATCATTATGACCAACACCATCATCATTCTCAACATTCTTCACCATTATCACCACCACTGTCATCATCCTCATCATTAATCATCATCATCATTATGACCAACACCCTCATCATGCTCACCATTCTTCTTCATCATCATCATCATCCTCATCCTCTTTATCATCATCATCATCATCAAAATGTGGTGCAGATGACATAAATGTATGACTGCAGGGTCACGGCAGAAGGCTGCATGTTCTAGGGCCCATTTTCACAAACTACAGAACAGTTCTGTCAAAGCACAGCTACAAATGGGGAACGCAACAATATATGATGTGTACTGATCATACTAGATCACTGCACAGACCTAAATCTTACTGCTCACAATTCACTCACGCACACACATGGACACACACTCGCAAAACACACACACACACACACGCAAACACACTCACACACTATACACACCCACACACTCACTCACTCACACACATACGGACACACACTCGCAAACACACTCACATACACACACACACTCACACACTATACACACACACACACACACTCACACACACACACGCACACACACGCACACTCACTCGCACACTCACTCACACACGCACACACACACACACACACACACACACACACACACACATGCACACACACACACACACACACACACACACACTCACGCACACACACACACACTCTCTCTCTCTTTGGCGTCAGTACGATGCAGGAGCACAGCCGGTGGTCTGATTGGTGGGTGCCCATGCAGAGAGTCACAGCTGACACTACAGAGTTTACACCCAGGGAATCGCTTCTGTTTACTACAAGCATCTCTCCTGCTACACTCAGGCACAACTGAAACATCCCTCCTGCCTCATTCTGGGGTAACTAAATCATCTCTTTTACCCCATTCTGGGGTAACTAAAACCTCTCTTTTACCCCGTTCTGGGGTAACTAAACCAACTCTTTTACCCCATTCTGGGGTAACTAAAACATCTCTTTTGCCCCATTCTGGGGTAACTAAAACATCTCTCTTGCCCCACACAGGGGTAACCTGGACAGGAGGTGCCATCATCAGCCTTTTCATTCTGTTTCATGCTTATCCTGCCACCCCCAGTGAAGGGACTGGGCGGGTAACTACGAGACGGCACATTTGATTTTCCCAGCTGGGGTGCGCCACTGTGCCCTTCAGCGAGGCACTTAATCTCAACCACTTCAGCACATGTGCAGCCCTATGAATCGTGTGAGTCAGTCGGGATAAGAGCATCGGCTGCATGTCTGAATGTAATGCGATGTCATGGTCATAACGTACAGGATGCGGATTCTTTCTTTCTAGCCTTTCGTTATTTCTCTCCCTTCTTCTCCTGTCCTTCCCCCCTCCCTCCCCTCCCCTCCCCTCCCCTCCCCGTGATCGATCAGCACGTGGAAAAACAGGGGATTAAAGTATATTTCACAAATATAAAAAGGTAAGAGCAACCCTACCTCCCCTTCATCTCTCTCTTTCTCTCCCTCCTTCTCCCCTATCTCTCCACCACCCACTCCCTGCCACACTCATCAGTACCGGCCGTATGGATTTTCTGCCCGGGGACGATGGATTTCCCGCTGGATGGTGCGCTGACCCAGCTGCACAGGCTGCTAACTCGCCGGGCTCTTGAGTAAAGGTATGCAATTAGCCTTCCTCAACCCGCACGGTGCTCAGCTATGTCTGACCTGCCCAGAGGCAGAGTGCTTCTGTGTGGAAATCACACCGCATGCCAAACCGGAACCACGTGCCAAACCACAACCATGTGCCAAACCACAACCACATGCCAAACCACAACCATGTGCCAAACCACAACCACGTGCCAAACCACAACCATGTGCCAAACCACAATCATGTGCCAAACCACGTGCCAAACCACAACCAAGTGCCAAACCACAACCATGTGCCAAACCACGTGCCAAACCACAACCAAGTGCCAAACCACAACCACGTGCCAAACCACAACCACGTGCCAAACCACAACCATGTGTTAAAACAAAATAATATGACAAACTAAGAACATTCACCAAAGTATAACCACACGCCAAACTAGAACCAAGTGCCAAATCAGGACCATATGCCAAACATCACATCTCTGCAGTACAGACTGCTCACATCTCTGCAGTACAGACTGCTCACATCTCTACAGTACAGATTGCTCACATCTCTGTAGTAGACCTCTCACATCTCTGCAGTACAGACTGCTCACATCTCTACAGTACAGACCTCTCACATCTCTGCAGTACAGACTGCACACATCCCTACAGTACAGATGGCACACATCTCTATAGTATAGACTGCTAATGTCCCTACAGTAGACTGCTCACATCTCTACAGTACAGACTTCTCACATCTCTACAATACAAACTGTTCACATCCCTACAGTACAGACTGCACACATCCCTTCAGTACAGACTGCTCACATCCCTTCAGTAGAGACTGCTAACATCCCTACAGTACAGACTGCTCACATCTCTACAATACAAACTGTTCACATCCCTACAGTACAGACTGCACACATCCCTTCAGTACAGACTGCTCACATCCCTTCAGTAGAGACTGCTAACATCCCTACAGTACAGACGGCACACATCTCTACAGTACAGACTGCTAATGTCCCTACAGTAGACTGCTCACATCTCTACAGTACAGACTGCTCACATCTCTACAATACAAACTGTTCACATCCCTACAGTACAGACTGCACACATCCCTTCAATACAGACTGCTCACATCCCTTCAGTAGAGACTGCTAACATCCCTACAGTACAGACTGCACACATCGCTTCAGTACAGACTGCTCATGTCCCTGCAGTACAGTGCAGGTTTGATAGCCCTGTACGGGGCATGCCATTATTACATTCACACTGAGAAAGTGCTCTTATCCAGAACAATGTGCATTAAGTTACATCTAATGCATTTATACAGCTGCATATTTTATTGAAGCAATTCAGGTAAGTACCTTGCCTAAGGGAATAACAGCAGGACCCCAGCTGGGAATCGAGCAAGAGAGAAGTGTGTGTGCGTGTACGAGTGTGTGTGTGTGTGAGAGAGAGAGAAAGACACAGACAATCAAGTGTGTGTGTGTGTGTGTGTGTGTGCATGAGCATGTGTGTGTGTGATTGTACGCATGTGTGTCCATGTGGGTGTGTGTGAGTTATTAGGTGTGTTTATGTGCATGTGGGTGTGTATATGCAAGTGTGATTATATGTACTGTATGCATGCTTATGTTCATGTGTATGCAAGAAACAGAGAATGAGAGAGAGAGGTTTGTGTGTACTTGTGCGTATGCATGTGCATCCATGTTTGTGAGTGTGCAAGATTTTATGTATGTATGCTAATGCGTATGTGTGTGTATGTGAGAGAGACAGCGAGAGAGAGTGAGAGAGACAGAGAGACAGGTGTGTGTACTCATGTACATGCATGTGTGTGGGTGTGTGTACTGTATGTAGGTGGGTGAACAGACAAAGTCCAATCACAAGATGGTTGTCGGTGGTTAATTTGTGGTACAGCAGATTAAAGTATTATACACCTCCCTCAGAAAGATACAATTCCATCAATCATAGCCGGGCAACACACAACAGATGGGAAAAATGAAGCCGTTTATATTGAATACCCAGGGGTTGCATACTTAACTCTGACAGAGAAACAGAGACAGAGAGAGAAAGAGAGGCAGGGAGAGAGGAAGAAATATGGACAGAAAAGAAAGTGTGAGCATGAAGGAGATAAAGAAAGGGAGAGAAAGAAATAATAATAATAATAATAATAATAATAATAATAATAATAATAATAATAATAATAGTAAAAGTCTAATTTACATTCATGTTTACATTCACTTAAAGGGTTTCTGTATTTCCAAATCTACATTTTCTGGCTTTGGCAAAGCTTACGAGTGCATTTTGAGTCAAAAACATTTTGAATTTGAATCTGAATTTAAAGAGAGAGCAAGAGACTCATCAGTACTAGGGAAGAAAAAACGAAAAACCCCAGAACGCTGCCTTCCTGTGATTTACCAGTGCGGACGAGACTGACGCGCCGCTTACCATGTCATCACATACTCATCGGGGAAAAAAACCCCCACCCGGCAACGAAGGACCGCGCGTGAGCGACGCAATCGGCTGTCAATCACACGCGGCCGCGCCTCCTGGGCCTGACCGCGTAGCGGGAGCCAGTGACCCTGCGCGGCGGAAACGGCGCCCTCCAGACTCCCTCTGTGTCGTTATTTAACCCTTATTTACCCCGGGACGTCTCTGGAGACCAGACAGGCCGAACCAGAAGTGAGGTCAGAAAGCGGCGCCGCGTTAAGGCGAAGGGCGCAAGAGCAGGACAGAACGCAGAACACAC